>BLKM01000073.1:237150-313182 GCA_013340265.1 Coptotermes formosanus
CTTATGTCTAAGATTACGAAGGTGAAAATACGTATAAATGTGAAGAACTATAATTTGGATGTTGTTTCATGTGAGTACGAATCTTTGTCTTTCGCGTTAAAGTTACAATATGTTTTTTTTTAAACAGCATGATGAGTATATTTTAACTGAATGTAAAGGTGTAACAGTAGAACTGAGAAAATTACATAGTCCCCGTCTTTGTAATTTTGGGTTTATTCTTCGCCAAATTTTAGTAACTTCTCCGAGTTAAGGAGATTGGGAACAGTGGGGTATGGATATGTAGAAATTACGGGACGGGTATGAAGTGAATATAGAATTTTCTTTGGAAAATCTGGAGACAGGAGACCACTTTAGTATACCCATAAAAAGTGAGGGGGTGATATTAAAATGAATCTTAAATAAATGAGTAGTAGTAGTCGGGAGTGATTAGGATTTGTGTCGATAAGGATCAGTGGTGGAATTTTGTGAATATGGTTATGAAATTTCGGGTTCCATACAAGGCGTAGATTTTCTTGGTTGTTATTAAGCGACTCTTATTTTTTCAATTATTGTGCCCTCTGAAGTTACTTTCGAGTGTTTAAACTGTGCCCCTTAATTTTATTTTTCAGAATGTCTACGAAGGAAAACGACACAAATTTAACGATATGTTTTGAAATAACTAAAAACTCTCTCTGCTTTCTTTTACTCAATTTCTTCAAACAGGATCGCGGAAAATAACACAAAGCCCATCGCATGAATTTTATCAAGAATCCGTTTTTATGCTAACGTCGAGAATTACTGCTTTCAGGGATATGACGCCATGAAGGCCGCTATGTATGTACCTATTCGAAGTTTACCCTGAAGATGGGGGCAGCAGGTTCTTAAGAAACGTTGATGTCTACCAACCAAATTGCATGGCCTTATGCCCCAGAAGACCACTGCTAACCTCTGTAACTTCCGCCATCAGAACTTCACACCTCACATCCTAACATCACCTGTAGAACACAGTGTAACGCGTCCATCATATTGGGTCATGGAAACGTTACACCCCTGACAGGGAAGAAGCAGACGATGCAGCAGGCTATATTTCGCTCTGAGCTTTACACATAAACAAAACCAGAGCAGTGGGTCGTTTGACACGGTGAAATTTTCTTACTGCAGATTCCAGAACAACACGGATTTGATACCACTGTAATTACCGGATTTATTCGGAAAGGCAAGCGTAAACGGTAAAGCGTTCAAGAGGTGCTTGGTTCCAGCCTCAGTCCGGAGATCCGATATTTGTTTAAGGTTTATAATTTTTATCAGCACCATCACGTACGTACTGAAGTAGTAACCGACACAGCGATGTTGTGCCGAAGTTATGAATGTGTGCAGCTAAATCTGTACGCCCCATGTGCGCTCATGCAGGTACAGTACCTTTCTTAACCATCACAAGAAGGCCATATATAGGCCTATATACATACATACATACATACATACATACATACATAAATACATACATACATACATACATACATACATACATACACAATATACTCTCTCCTGTGGTAAAATATAGAAATTCTTCGTGTCGGAACAGTTAGTAGTTACATCCAGTCCTTGTTTTACTCCCTAGTCGTGTTCGTCAGACAGAGGCCTTGAATAAAAAAAAGCGTAATAAGAAATGATATCCCCATCAGAAGTAAGGGGTTGGCCTAATACAAAGTATCAAGCCAAGGGGCGTTATACCGAAAATGAGAGAGGGCAAGTTAAAAAGTGTTGTAAATTGGTAAGGGACATTAAAGTAAGGTGTAAAACTGGCGTAAAAGAAGGGCTGGGTGTATAGTAATCACAGTGCCTTAACCTCTTAAAGCCTAGCGGTTAGTTTAGATACCACGAGGTTTAAAATTAAAAAATTCTATACAATGCTCACATTACATTTATGTGTTGTGTACGGATCTTAGAAGAATCGGGGACTTTTGCCTTATAAACACATATTAACATATTGGTTTTGTATAACAGAGGTGGAGACTGTTTACTGCGCGGTACGGACTGAGTCCTTATATAAAAGAGACACGTCTTGTTTTTAAAGGGTTAAAGGATGAAGAAACAGGCCACGAGGATTCATAGAAGAGTGTAAGCCAAGCTCCATGCTGTGGCACTAGGCGGAAACGAGAGGTCAGACTGGTTCTCCGACTGCTTCGTCTCCTCATAAGATAATCACAGTCTCCTTAGATTAGCAGACCAGGCGGGTCCCAAAGCCGATATGAACGCGTCCTTTCTCTGTTGTTAAAAAACCCTTGGTCGTCTAGAACCTATCCTGTTCCTGTACTGACAGATATATCCCGACTCTTGATAAAGCGTCTTTAAATTACCAAACAATCAATCAGTCCTTTAATTTCAGCGCCAATCATGGCTTCTAATCCATCCATCCATCCATCCATCCACCCATCTCCTCATCATTTCTTGTATCTTTTCTACCCTCCCTCCGTTCCTTCATTCTTCTCCATTACAGCCCGCTACCTGTCATGGCCCCCTTACAGCATCTCGTGGCTGGAGCGGCAATTTATGGCGTCACAGCTGGTCGCGTTCACTTGGCACAAATCCTCTCTGTGAATGGTGTGAATCCACCGCATGGGTAGGGTCCATGCTCCACACATATTTCCAGTTCTCTCGTGCAGGATGCTTAGGAAACACTTTCACTCTTTTTGCAAGACAAGGAGAACTAGTTGCTTGCTTTCTTCAATTTATCCTTGTCAATTATAAGGCAAGACAGCACCATAACTCATAGTGTGACGGGCTCCTGACTGTACGTCCATCGTTCGATTTAGAGGTGGTACTTTCCTTCTGATATCGTGCTCAAATCGACTCTGAGACCCATCTTTTAATGGTTAACGGGGAATCTTTTTCTTGTTTTTCTTCATTTTCCAAAGTTAAGAAATAGGGATCGATTTATTGGTTATCTGGCGCTTTACTGATTATTGTGAACGTTTATTCTTCACATTAATTTTTGCAGTTCTGGATCTCCGCATAACTTATATTCACAACGTTACACCTCTTATATTAAATTGTAATTGTATTTCTCCACCTTGAATTTTATGTAGGGTAAATTTATCCAACACAAAAGTGCAGACCATTTTACGCTATTCGAATCACAGTTTGAGATGTACCATTGCTTCTAAAGGCTTAACGACGTTTTATCAGCTCTAGATGTTACATGAGGCGTAACATACGATGGGAATATAGAGTATGACAGAGTAATAAGTATTCCGTCTTTTGCTGCTATACGAATTACCTGCTCGAAATGACATAATCTTGTATTAATCAGCATGATCCGTTCATGTGTAACGATTAGCACAATGCCGTTACTTAGTTTATGTAGAAATTGTGGCATTACTGATTATTACTAGAGAATCTACAGCAAAACCTTTAATGAGGAAATTTCTGTGCAGTGCAGCGTTTAGGGCGAAATTTCATTGAGAAAATTTCTCTGCACCCGCGTCACTTTCTGTCGCTAAAAACTCAAACATACTTAGGCCTAACTTTCACAAATTAAATCACTTTGAATAGGTACATTCCTTTACACTAAGGCACTGAAATTGACTAACAACATGCTCTGAGCAGTATTGTTGTATTCAGGCACACTATGAATGTTTTTCAGCAGAGGCTATCCGGGCCTATCTGCCACTGCCGCATATTGCTGCTGCCATAACGTAGCTAAAAAACTGCAAACGTGAGAGTGTGACACAAATATACAGGACATTTAAGGGATCCGGGATAACTCAGTGTGTATACTCAGTAAGCCATGAGCTGGACACCCAGGGAACTGCGGTTCCATTCTCGGCAGGGGCAGAAAATTTATCTCATTTCCAAAGGGTCCCGAGCGGCCCTTTAGGCTCAGACATTCTCCCATTTACGGGGTAGCTGGGGCTCTTGTCTTTGCGCAGCTGATCGCTCACCCTACATAGTGCCGAGGTTAGGAATGTGGGGAGATAAGCCTCCACTTTTCCATATGTTTTTACGACGTGCATAAGGAGAAATTTATTTTTCCTTTACTTGGTATTTGTAATGTAAATACATTGGTGAATTGAAGGTTTTGCAAAATGTTATAGTTGAAGTATTTTCTCAGAAACTGAAATTGGTGACCTGGCACTAGCGCTGTATTCTTCCGGAGAGGTGGAGGAAAATCACGGAAACAGTCACTTAACCAGTACCCTTCCTGATGTTTAGATCATGTTATCCAAATATGAGTCAGTATATTTAGATTGATACCTTCTTCTTTATACAGCCTTTTCAGGCGCATTCGCAAAATTGCGAGAAACGACTGTTAGATTTGTCATGTCTGTGACTCTGTCTGTCTGTCTGTCTCTCTGTCTATCCGTCCGTCCGCCCGTCGGTGCGTCCGCGTAGAGCAACTCGGCTCCGAGTGAAGGAATTTAATGAAGTTTGATATTTGAGCATTTTTCGAAAATCTGTCGACAGAACTCAAGTTTAATTAAAATCTGAGAAGAATAACGGATACTTTACGTGAAGACCTATGTCCATTTGTGATATCTCTCTGAATTTTTCTTTGAATGAGAAATTTGTCAGACAAAATTTGTAGAGAAAATCAAAATACACATTTTATGTTCAGTAACTTTCTTTTTCCCGAAAATGGTATCCTTTATGAGACAATGTGGAGAAATATGTCTGCTCCAGGCAGACCACAGATGACAATGTAATACGGCGCATGCACTTTGCATGCAGGATAACTGAGGCTACAGACACATACTCGGAATATGTAATAACTTACTTATTGCCTTTCCACGCCGGAAATGGTTACGGGAACGTACCTCACTGTTACGTTTGTACGTACGTTGCCTGTCGTTTTAATGTCTTCAATTGCTTTTGTCATTATCTTCATAAATGCAGCCTAAGCTGTTTAGTAGGCACAAAGATAAATAACGCCAGTCTTTAGATCTACCCATCCATTAGGTACATATCCTTCAAATCTTTACAAAAGCACTCCTCTTGGACATTTTTAATATCATATTTTGAACTGCTCAATCTGTGCAGTTGAAGGGGTATTTTTATACAATATAAGCATTGCTCCTAGTTAAATTACATCAACAGCATTTCTCTCACTCGCAGGTATGTTCCACAAATTATTGAAGTAAAAATTATACTGACGGGATCTTCATAATATTATTAAATAAAATAATATTTGGTTAATTATTTCAGAGTACTTACGATTATTTAGGGTTAATTTTGTAATATTTTAAAATTTTTTAAATTAATTTTAATTAACCCTTTAAAGACGAAGCTTATCTGTTTTATATAAGGACTCAGTGCGTACCGCGCTGTAAACACTCTCCACTTCGGTTATAAAAGCCAGTCTCGTAATGTTTTATAAGGCAAAAGTTGCTGTTTGTTCTGAGATCCGTACAAAACACATAAATGCAATGTGGGCACCACGTAGAATTTTTTAATGTTAAACCTGGTCTTATGTAAAGTTACCGCTAGGCTTTAAAAGGTTAAAGTATTCCACTCAAATTATTTGGCTAATATGAGAAGAAAACTTTCTGTTTTAAAGTACACCCAACAGCCATATGCAGTATTTTTGAGGTAATTAAAACACGTAGGACATAATATTTGCCATTTAGGATACATGATTTGTCACACTAAATGGCATAATGTTTAGTGCACAGCTTAGCACTTCAGAGAACCGTTAAAGAAAGAAAGTTACAGAAAGTTGTGCAATTTTACCGTAGGGTTAATTTTTGAGATTTCTACCGGGCTCGGTCAGAAAATAAGTTTACATGACCTATAACTTCGTAGCTGAAAATCCACACCGACAGGGACCATATGTGGGGAATTTTCAGGCGAGATATTACCACCTGTTTTCTGTTCTCATGCCAAATGTTTGTGGCCATAAAACTGAAGGTGATCGCGATATAGAAACTATAGTGGCACGAAGGCTGATAAAAGCGGAAACGAACTGCTGTCAACAGGGAACAGAAATGCGCGCCTCACGAGACGATAAATGCCTGAATTGTGGCAGGGACTACGAGGAAAAACAGTGGAATAGCAGTACAATTAAATATGAACTGTTCTTATTAGAGATTAACGTAAATAATACGAAATATGTACATTGATATCTTATTTTTTAACAATTCTGTTACAATTCGCAGAACAAGCAGCATTCATTTTCCTAAGCAGTATATATAACTGAGTCTCAGTTTTGTTTCTATGCGATAGGAACTAAATATTCAAACACAGACACGAATTTTAAGCTTATAATATTTAATTTCATTGCAAATTCTGGAAGAAGGACAGAGACGCGATTATTTGAACTGCTTCTAAAAAGGAACGGTCGTCATTCAAGTGAATATTTTCGCAGACAGCCCACAATCCTGTCCGTGTTACTTCCAATATCTGGATAACGTTCACGTGTAATCCATGGCCAAACACACATACACACTACCACATCAAAAGCGTAATCCGCCGGACAGATTTATGTTCTTAATCACACATGGATTAACTTTGTACAGACTAGGTTTAACCTACTGTTCTGCAGTTATAGTTCCCTCCCATCCCTGACTGCTCCTCGCTATGTACAAAAATGATGTAATATGTGCAGTATATATGACTGGAGAACGTATATGTGTATACGTATACTAGGTTTTCATGGTGGTAATAGTTTGTACAGGGTGGTGGTGAAGGGTTTTGAGGGGTATGAGTGGACGGATAAAGGGGTAGCAACCGTGGATTTTGGCTTTGTTCGTTAAAATATTAGAGACTGTTCTCCTAACGGCGCATTAACACGTACTAATCTACAGGTGTTTATTTGAAAACGATAAAAAATTTATAAACGTATGCTGGTGGGATGGGGTAGAAGCGGAAGAATAATAATTGAATTTGACCCCAAAAAATTGTTTCATTTTAGATCCCACCTTAAAAAATCCCCAAAGAATATGGTGTGTTATATTTCGTGTTTCACTGTTTTGTATTTTTTGTTGTATGTTTTGTTAAAAGTTATTCGCGGAATACAGACTGCGCTATGGACAGTTTTGGATTAAGGTGGGGTTTTCACCTTCGTTATGTATAATCAATATTGACATCACTTTGTGATCTGCTTCTATTGTGATTGCTGTGTTAGTTCACACGGTAGCGTTTCCAATAGACAATGCCGTATTAAGGTGCTCTCTTACATTCGGAGCAACCAAACAATATTGATTGTGATTGGTGTATTGCTGCAATGGGAAAAGGTCGGGTGGAGTCTGCAAAACAAATAGGATTGTGATATTTGCACGTTGTTTGTTTATCACAAAGCTTTTCAATTTCAAACTTGCGAAGGCATGTCAGCCGCACCAATGCGACGATTTTGCTGGTGTATCACACTGAGGCGATTTTTTTATTATATATTTCTGATTCACGTAAAGACCTTTTCAGTAGCTACTAACCTCCCGAGCAAAGCGCAGAAGTTTCTCAGGACAACTGGTTGCCGGCAGGAGTTTTGAAATTAGCATCTAGCGAAAACGAAACAAGGTGCCACGTACCCTACCGCAACGGTCGGTCAGTTTGTTTGATGGAAAGAATTGCTGTTTTAATTTTTCCGGGGCTCTTAAACTACCCTTTCATTATTGTAATTTGAAATTGTAACGGTAAAAACAAAGGAGAACTTCTGTTTTCTGAGATGTGACGCCGTGTACTCTTGTAGTGTTCCGACATCACGGACACGGCGCTGTCTTCGTCTTTAGCGCAGATGGCAAGGACATCCCTCGGAAATGTGGCGAATTTATAGAGAAGACATTGTTCTTTAATTTTTAAGCTTTTCCTTCATGTTACGAAGGTGAGCAATAAGTGTGTAAATTTTCAATTCAAAACCTTTTACGCAGTATACAAATATACTGTAAAATGTGAATTTGAAATTGGTATTTTTACAAGTCTAAAGAAATACGGGCCAAAATTTCCCTTAAACCAAATATTAAAAGAACTAAGTAAATAATTCTTTTCGGCACTAAACTGTAACTCCTATATTGTTCTTATACCAAATTTAATAAGTAATTGTGTAAAATAGGTCACACATTAAAAATCAAGGGTAATTCAAAACGTGTGCCTAACATTTTTCCGCGTATATGTGCTGGAGACTTATGGTGGCAGGCGATGATCATGGGGGCCGGGGTGTTCTGTCGTACAGGGCGTAATAAGGTTTTATTACTCTGCCATTTGCATGACCGATGTACTCACACAGATTAGCTAATTGCATCCGTTCCCTATAACATGTAACATTTTGCATTAAAGTTGAAACAGTATGTTCATATTCCAGTCTTTTTTTCCATAGTAAAGTGTTCAGAGCTTGACACTAGCCCTGATGTATTCAATATAACAGTATCTGGTATTTACTGTGTGTGTGTGTTATACGAGTAATAATTAAGAGTCTGTCTATGTCGAAGGCTGTATTCGAGTGATTTGCCTCTGTTTCTTGTCTGAAATATTCCGAGATTGGTTTCGGCACTAAGGCGGCTGTGTGCCTCATGACTCAAAATTTTGCGTTTTTCCTCAGTACACCAAAGAAAATATTCGAATGGTGTCTTAATGTTGGTTAGGACCGCTTCCTTGCAAATCCTTCCCCAGTTTACAGTTCACAATCATACATTCCGCTGTTGTATATAATTCATAGACTTCATGCTCAGAGGGGCTGTCAAGTTAAGAAACATTTCAACTGCTGTCTCCTGGTTTATGGCAGCTCATAATTTAGTAGCTGATAACTCTATGCCAAAACACACAGTGTCACTACAAAATAGACCAAAGTCTAATTTTTACCTCAGTGACAAAGTCTCACTTACCCAATAAATGTGTAATATTATCTTCTTTTCAAAAGTGGCCCAATAAAAACAGTACTGAAACTTTCGTTTTTAGCCTCTCCAAATTGTGTCTAGGCGCACGGAGTATGTTCTTTAGCTTCTGCGGACTAAGTGAGTAAAGTTTGTCGGTCGGACAGTGAAGTAGCCATTGCCTTCAGAGTCAGGTATAAGGGGTAGTGTTGCTAATCAAGTGGGCTAACCCTGATCCGCCAAAGCTTTACAGCCTCTCCCGACACTAAGCATGAGATTAAGTAAGTAGCACGTCCGAAAGTTTGCAGCTCCGTAATTGAATTACAACTTGTACTCTGTACATCAAACTACGCTTCCTCCACGTTTACTGTCATGCCTGCAGAAAATGAATGTTTTAGGAAAGACTTAGGAATCTCCACTGAAGGTGAAAGCAGTTATATATAGGCTATTATTGTCTGCTTGAATCTACATGGTTTTAGCTTCGGAATCTGTTAATTCGAAAGAACTACTAAGTAGGAAATTATCTGTAACGAGGCAAAGCCTTAGTAACTTACAAAAACCCGGTCTTGGACTTTACTTGCGGAGTAAAGAGTTTCATTAAACGCCAGTCCGTAACTGTTTTACTGGTTGCTCTGTATATATGTATATATGTACGTATGTATTTATGAATGTATTTATTTATTTATTTATTTTTCGCTTTGCTTTGAGTGTGGTTAGGTGACTTCATATACTGAATAGCGCAAAAGTCGCTTGACACTAGAGATTTTATTATCGTCTCTTCAAGTTAATTTTGCCCCAATTTCCATTTTGATCAATTAGCAACAACATTTTATCACAGATGTGTATCACAAGAATTATTGTGGTGTACTATTCTGTTATCTGTATCTAGGTCTTGAAAGAGTCTCTTCCCGTGAGGATTTTAGAATAGAACTCTGTAAGAATTCTCATCTCTTCCATAGGCGCTACGTGTCTCTTCCATCTCATCTTCCCTGCTTTAATAATAAGAATAAAGCTGTCCCTCTGTACGACATTAAGGAGTATGGAGACTAGAGGTTTAGAGCCCCCTATTCTTAAACTTGGCACTGAAAGATGGTGGGTTGTCAGCTTGATGCTCTGGCCGCTTTAACCCTGGGGAAAGCGCTCGCGGTGTCCGTTGAATAAGAGACTGGGTGGGCCCCAGTCCTGGTCTTGTCGCTTTGGACAAATGAATCTCACTCTTGCTGAGAATCGAACCACGCTTCCTCGGTTGTACATTCTGCAACCTGTTTACTACACCGACTGAGCTATCCCGGCTTCTTCATTTGATAATAATTGTTGAAGATGTAAATTATGAAGCTCCTTCTTGTGAAATTTTCTGTTCTCCTGTCACTTCTGCCCTCTTCGAAGCAAATATTCTTAGCATTCTTGTCTCAACTCCCTCAACCCCTGCGACATTTGAAGTCTCAAGACCGGTGACGATATAGAGTCAAGTCTTATAGAATATTACGCTGTGTTGACTGGTAAACAGTTATAGACTTTCCGGAGAAGCGTAGTGATTCATTCTTCAGGGTCAACAACTCCAAGACTCTTTTACCAGTTAACACGGCGTAATATCCAAGAAGACTTAAAACTTTATCCTAACTATATTAACCTTTTAAAGCCTAGCGGTAACTTTACATCCTATCAGGTTTAACATTAAAAAGTTCTACGTGGTGCCCACATTGCTTTTATGTGTTTTGTACGGATCTCAGAACAAACAGCAACTTTTGCCTTATAAAACATTAAGAGACTGGTTTTTATAACCGAAGTGGAGAGTGTTTACAGCGCGGTACGCACTGAGTCCTTATATAAAACAAACACGCTCCGTCTTCAAAGGGTTAATTCATAAGAGTTCTGACAATGGCAACAGTGTAGTTAACTGAGTGTTTTACAGTGAGTGAGGATGTATTTTTCTGTCGGACACTACCTGTCACAGTTTTGTCCGAGGAAGGGAACATATCCAGTTTACGAAGAGTATTCCATTTTGAGAAGGCCGGGTTAACGTAGTTGGTATATCGACTTGCTACGGGCTGAAACATGCGGGATTCTATCTCCGGTGGGGGCGAAATTTTCCACGTCCGTCGAGACCGGCCCGGAGACGTACAGAATCTCGTGTTCCATGGGTGCCGGAGATCTTTCCCGGCGATAAAACGGCCGGAACTGACGTTGGGCATCCACCCCAATCTAGTACCGAGGTTAAAGAAAAGGCAGAGCTGCATATCTGCCCGCAGTCTGTGCCTTCATGGTATGTTCTAGGGTGAACTTTACCTTTTATTCCTTTTGAATAAAAGACAACGGATGAAGTGCAGAAACTGAGTAATCGTAAATTCTCAATCTACGTTTCAACTTAGGCTAAGCTATCTAGTTTCCCAAAGCTAAAACAGGTATAATGAGGTTAGCGTATTCTAATCGTTGCGTTTTGAGATAACAGGCGGGTATATAAAACATAGTGAACTGAACTGTGGCAAGCATTACCTAAATTTAAACCAAGAACTGCAACTGATCTAAATTCGACTGCGTATTCCTGTTATGTAACGGTGATGGGCGCCCACTGCTCTACGTTAATGGATCCGGCGAGGCGACACCGGGCCTGGAAGAAACAGAACAGGAGACAAACACTTTGCTACGGGCCGACTCAGGAACTCGGCCACCCATTATGTTGATACGCGATCCACCCACTTGCGGGTCAGACAGTCATTACTGTCAAGAGCTCGACCAGCAGTCCCTGTACACTACACATGCTTGCATTTTGTGCTGTTTATGGAAACAAGTTACGTAGCTACTATTTGCTCGACATAAGTACTGACCCTATCTCCTGAAAACAAGAAAAGAGTTTAAAATTTCAGTTTAGTCTTCTGAGATGTAATGCCGTGTAATTTTGCTAGGCCAGTTCCGAAGTTACTTGACGGCCTGCTGTCTCTATCTTCAGGATAATCGTCTTATACCCTGGAGACTGACACAACAGATTACTCAAAAGTTTTCTTAAACATTACCAAACTGTGCGGTGTCAAAATTAATAAGACCATAATCTCGATATTTACAGTCGCGTGAATTTCATATCTCGCGGGTCTATCATTTGTTCCGCCATTTTGCACAAACCAACGTAAAGGTGAATTAAATGTTATTGTGATGGAAACACCACGGCATGAGGATGTATGGGAGAGTGTAGATGCAGCTCCACGCATTCTTAACAGCAGGGCTTGAGACAAGTTGCCGTCGGCTTCACGCTGCAATCTCATTATATCCCGCGGAAGAGCCTCCGCCCTTCTACCGCCCGGTATGAATTTGATAAGATGCTGGGTGGAGAAACGAGAAGGGCTAGTTTGGTGACGAAGAAAAATCCAGGTATCGAAGCCCGTAGCCAGTAATTATAATGACGGATTTTATCCTAGTGTAATCCATATAAGTTTATGTTTGTTTCTAAAAGTCTTGTATTTAATGTGTGATCAGTTGCTGCATATTAAGTATTTTAAGCATCAAACAGGGGTCGGAGAAAGTAAACTAAGGTACACTTGAGAATAGAAGCTTGGATGACAGCATATGTTTGAAATGGCTCTTACTGGAGTGCGAGGTGTGTGTTAGCTTAGGATAAATTAGAATGGCGGGATTTCCTAACCGCGATAATGAATCTTCGGTTTCCACAGAAGGCGGTTAATTTCTTGACACAAATTTCAAAAGGGATTCTTCTTCATAGAGTTAGTTAATGTACTTGAAAAATGGCTAGATATTGATAAGAAGCTTTTGTTTACCCGAAACAAAATTATTTCAAAGTTCCTCTTTTCCTGGGTGTGACGCCGTGAATTTTGTTCGAAGGGTACCAAAGTTTCATAAGAACCTGCTGTCACAGTCTTCACGGTAAAAGAGATTTTCCTTATTTTAAAACATAAGATAAACACATTTACAACTTAGTTATTAACGGCTTTTTGCTAAACGTCATTTGGCCATCCAAATGGCTCTCACAATGGCAGACGTCGGGAGGTGATTTTCTTTTATATGAAAAAGAATTTATGATCTATATCATTTGCTGTGGGGTTAGCAGTTTTTAATTTTTAATGTTACAAATATTATGGACTGTTGCTAATTATTTGGGTCTACGGATTAGATTTAATTTCTCACTGGTTCAGTAATAAGGTTGCGGTCACCGCCAGGATGGACGCAGCTGCTGTGTCCTAAACTTTATAATCCTCTATTCATCACACAGCAACATGTCTCAGCAGCACACTCTAAAGGATCAGTCATTTGCCCTCATAATATTACAGCTTATGTAATAGTTTACCTAATGGCATTGTCTTAACTACGTATGTTACAACTCCGTGATAGGGCGAATTTTTAAGTATTGTAAATTGGGAAGGACGTAAACGGGATCTGTGGTTGCTTCTTTCAAACGCTGTCCCAATAATTGTTTGCGGTGAGTGTCAGACAATGAAACTAGCTTTGAAATGTCGTGACATGAAATTGGAAAACAGAGTTTGAGATGCGTAATTGCAAAATGGTGAAGAACGTATCCAGACTCGAGGACTATAAATTATGCAAGTTTTATTCCATTATTTATATCGTCCTATTCAGTGACGTACAAAACTTTGACTCAATATCGAATCATTTAACTTTACGTCGAAACTGAAGCCTCCAGAATTTAACCACAGAACGAATTTCTTCTTTTGACGTCTTGGTTGCCAGCTGTCTTAAAAAGGAAGCGCTGTGTTGTTTTGGCTGTGAACTGTACTACTTGAGTGTCCCGTCCTCTCAAAATTGTTTGTGCAATTCTATATGTTAGACGCATCGCTTCTGTTTTGTCTCAAGTTAACTATGTGGCAGGGTGGAGTGTACTGTCAAAAACACAATGACGCCATTGTGCGGCAACCTCTACAGTGCAGGTTACCAAGCCAGGAGGAGCAACCCCTTGCCATGTCATAAGAATTACCCGACGATGGAATATGTCAGTTGAAAACGTAAAATATAAAACTTGTCATGTTCTTTAATACCAAACGCTTAAGGTATGTACGCCATATGGTGGTAATGTTCCTTGCTTACTTAATATGGACACCGAGGTAATGATTTAACCCTTTAAAGACGAAAGGTAATCTGTTTTATATAAGGACTCAGTGCGTACCGCGCTGTAAACACTCTCCACTTCGGTTATAAAAACCAGTCTCTTAATGTTTTATAAGGCAAAAGTTGCTGCTTGTTCTGAGATCCGTACAAAACACATAAACGCAATGTGGGCACCACGTAGAATTTTTTTAATGTTAAACCTGTTAGTATGTAAAGTTACCGCTAGGCTTTAAAAGGTTAATATTACCCATTGTGTGGGTGGTAGGACGAATTTCAGGGTCTGTCTGGGCATGGTGCAAAAAAAATAATTTCCGTCCCTGCCGTGAATCGAACCCCGACCCTCCATTCTCTAGCCAGTCGTTTTACTGGCTGTAATAAATATGAAATTGAAACAAGAAAAGCAAAGTCGTTCCCGTGCTCTGTTGAAAATAATATCATGAAAAAGCATGGAGGATTAGAGACGGTGTTGCTCTCTTTCTTAACTTCGATACTAGATGCAGATCAGATGTCCAGGTTGATTTACCTGCGGAGCAGAGCCTCTGGCACCTATCGGGTAAGAGGGTGGGTATGCTGTAGAATCGGTCTTGATGATGTGGGGAAGAGAAAAATCTTTAACCTTGGAATCGAACCGTGATTTTGGTGTTGCAGCCAGTAAACCGATTACTATTCTGACTGAGCGAATCGATTCATCAGTTTAAAGAAGTGCCATAATTTTGTCTTTGGTTTTTTATGTCCGTCAAAGTTATTGAAGCTGTCGCTATAATGGTTTCATCTAATTCATTCATTCATTCATTCATTCATCCATTAATTAATTAATTAGTTAAGTAAATTAATTATTTACTTACTTAATTAATTAATTTTAAAATACATCACATACGATTAGCTATCTTACGTTATTTATTAATGCATAGTCGGTTTAAACTCACACATCATGCAGATGACGAATAAATGTTGTTAGAGGGAATACGAATGGTCACAGCTTTCAAAGAGCCTCGCTCATTCTCATTCTGTATAAGGTTCAAACCTTACACAAGACTAATTTTTGGAAAAGAGAAGAGAGTAGAAGGCGNAACGTAGTTACATGAGAATGTCATTACGTCGATATGATTTCTAAACTGCTCTTTGAGGTTTCTACACTTCGCTTTGGGTGTTTTCCTCTTTTCTTCCAAGACATGATTATTCTTGTGCAGAATAAGCTCCGCCCTGACAAGGTGCCTCGGCTACCAATAGCAAACACAAATGGGAGGAGCGTTGGCTAAATACCAATATGGCGGCAAACTAATGCCCTTATTCTGCGTTTTCATTCAGTTGCTGCGAAGCGTCCTGTGTTCGTCTTTTGTCTGTTGTGGAGTTTTGTTTTTTAGGTGATTGTTGTGGGAGTTTTTTTAAAGTTTACTTTTTTCAGTAACGAGAAGGAGGTACCGAATTCCATTGATCAAAAATTCCTTTCAGGTCATTAGTATGTTTGTAGAGTAATTTACATATATGAGAGTTTCTCTGTGCCGCACATCTTTGTTACGCTATTTTATTGATTTTCGACAAGGATGAAATTCCCATGCTTCGGCACGTGTCAGAACTGGAAGTAAATTCTAAATGAGATGTACACCTAAACATGAATTTTAGGAAAACACTTAAAACCCTTTTTGTGTAGTAGCTTGTTATTTTACGTTCTGGATTAAATCACGTCGCTATTATTTTAAGACTAACAAGATATTGTTTTAGCGGAACATGAAACAGTCCTAATAGTAACTCAAGTTCTAGTTATAAAGTGGAAGTTTACAGTGCAAGAAGAAATACGAACTTACAAGCAGCTCCTTCGTTAATGTAAACAATATTTAGCAAGAGGAAAGGACAGCTTTTGGATGTGGGGTCTATGCTTGTGTGTTCATGTAAATTTAATCACCAAGCTATTAAGTCTGCCCACATTTCACTTTTCATTTAACTCTTTGCATCAAGTCCTTTTCTTAAACCCTTCCACCACTCTTATTGAAATCTGGTCTAGAAGTCTTCCACCGAAGTTGTTGGGTAGTTCAGTTCTTGAGTCATATTGAGTCACAATACGGTCTAGTTCCCATAAAGCCGTATACCTGCATAGATTTCTCCATGTAGCTCATAGCCCAAAGATTGTTTTTTTTTAAATTTGATCTGCAAGAATTTCACTAAAAATTTATCATGCAATTTTGATTTTAATACATATTGACCCATAAGTAAGTCCAGTTTTCTTAAGAGCATAAGTGGATAAATAGGTGAAAATTAAGCTTCGTAAACTTCAAAGAACACTCGTCATAATTTTTTGTAGGCTACAGCCTAAGGAAGGCAACGCCCTTTCAGGCTTGTGCATCGAAGATAGGTAGGACACAAACTTTTTTTCAGTGTCTGCACTCCTATTCTAGCTAAGATTAGTTTCATTATTAATTTTTAATTCCTTTTGACATCCTCACTCCTCTTTCGATCTCGATGTGTAATTCCTGCCACCAGTCTAAAAAAGTAACTTTAATTCTTAGTCCTACGGATTTTTGTTAATGTCAGAAATTGTAAGTTACACTTAAAATAGTAGACCTTATTCTTCTCTTATAGTCTAATCTTTAAAATTTCATTAGGCTATTGTTAAGAAATGTATTTTAAAGTCACTTTTATTGCAGGCCTATCACTGCTTACGTGTAACTTAAACAGCTTAAGCCTACTCTGTATTACATTTAATTGGATACATCCTTGTTCTGAAAAAAATACAAGTTTGTATTACGGATAGCAATGTAGTTAGCGATTCGTACTGTCGTCTATTCTTGTCTTTGCCCTGTTCAATTTTAAATGTTCTTTTTATCACTGTTTAGGAAAAAATCACCTTATCATCCATAAATAATAAATTTAGGCCGAAAGTTTGATATTGTGTTGAGCGCACTACAACCTTGGGACTTACCTTTAAAAATTGATCCCCAAAACTCTAGTGATAAGTAATGTCAGACCTAAATTTAAGCCTGTATGCTCTAAGGGAACAATAATTCACACAGGCGGATTCTGTTTACAAAGTAGAGAGAAATAAAAACTGAACCTTTTAAATTAGGCAGAGCAAAAACGAGCATGTTTGTATTCCATATTTAAACGACATAAGTTGTAAATTTTGAGTTCGACTGTAGACCACATTCATTAAATAATGTTATCTTAATGAGACCTCACCTTGTCTCTTAGACATTTTGCAAAAATTCTTGTTATGCAGGAAGTGGTCACATGGAAATTAGGCACATAGTGCAAGATTTGAGGTTCCCACAGCGCTGATCAAGATTCAGGTCTTCCGGAATGTTACGCCATTTCGATCCGTAATTATTAACTGACATTTTTAAGGGCCGTAATATCATATTCATCCCGGAAGATTGGAATCTCCTAGGTCTAGAGGAACTTGCAGGTCATATGCCATTCAACTGTCCACCTTATCACTCCATGAGATTTGGCTGTCATAGCTAGACTCATTGATGGATTGCAGGCTCACATTGCCTGATACTTCAAAACGTTAATAAAGTTGGTGTCAGTTTTCATGTCATCATCTTTGAGATTCGGCAAGAATTTTAGCCTGCAAATGTTCAAACGTGTAAAGCCTAATTTTTTCTATGTTCTATCATGTTTAACACTAAAAAACCCTTCATTATTTCCACTTAGCGTGTTTATATGTTTATGTAATACTGCTGTCACACTAAACAACAATTTTCCCCGCACACCACATGCTCTTTCTAACGGAAACACACTGTGACTTCTGTGAGGTAGGGAATAAATATTTTTGCAAAATGTAGACCCATATTATTCTTCAAAACTTTAACGCAACACGATGCTGACATTTCCTGTGACTTTAGTGTTGCCTTGTTATATGTCGCCCTTTCTTGATACCTTGATTTCATCACCCCAGTACTGTGTAGTGTATACTAGGTCTAGAACGGTTTAAGTTCCTCATTATGCAGTTTCCTCCACCTGCTGTTAGAACAACATCCTCCACCGTGGGCTCATATATTGCCAGACACCCTCCTGACTTCAGGTGTTCCTAATAGTAGGCCTGTAAGTTCCACATAATATCATGTGTATCTATCAACTGTTCCTGGGAAAATTTGCCCCCATCTTCAGAGCCTATATTCCTCTGTATACATCGACCAGACTACATATTGCCAGTATCCGGTAGACTAAATATGTCGATAACTTTACCTCCATTAGAACGTAAAGTCTTGTGTCGTCTGTGTGCTTCCAGGGTATATTGGTAATCCTGTGCCTATGCCTGCAGGTGGCACAAGTGCAATTGAATATAAGTGCCAAGTACAAAGACAGCGTTGAGGAATGAAGTGCAGAAGATTCAACAACAATAGGTCTAGGCCATGCTGCAGTTCAGTCAGTAGTCAGTGACTATCACCATCAATACGTTGTAGGCTTAGATGGAAATTTGAAACTTTATGTGAAGTTCACAAACTGAACTTCACAAACTTTTTTCATATAAGGGATCGCCTTGTATAAAGCAGTCCATGTCATCAAATGTAGGCATTGTTAAAGTTTTAAGATTTTAATATAAAAATATTAGGCTTGTACTTCTTGCGTGTTTCTTTGGATATAATTTTATAACACCTGAAGACGGCTTAATAGAAGCAAAAACATAAAAGTGCGATAGGGGTTTTAGTAGCAAAGAACTGTGTTTGGCAACTATTTGTTGGTATCTTTTATATCATTTATTTTAAGCATTTTACAATATCTTATGAAATTCCAAGAAATACAAGAAAAAGTCATTTCAAATACACATCTCGTTCCATGCAAATTAAGGCACCACGCTCCTCCAAAGCCGAACATTTATCTACCAAACTACGCGTTATTACATCCGAGACGAGACTAAGATATTCTTCGAGACACGTTGTGTCGTCTGAGTTCGAAACAGTAGAGGTAAAGGTAAAGGTAAAGGTAAAGCAGTCCCATTACAGGCCTGGACAGGTCCAGAGGGTTCCAGGATGTCGAGACTCCCAGATTTCTAGACAGTCGGCACATGAAGGTGGTAAGGTTGTCAGCCATACGCACCGGCCGCGTTTACCCCCCAGGAAATATTCCTGGTACTCATTTCTGTTAGAGGCTGAGTCGACCCCAGGGCCATAGTACGACCGACAGGATTATGCCAATGAAAAACTCCACTGACACCATCGGGAATCGAACCCGCGACCTGCCGGTTTGTAGCGCAGTGCCTCAACCAACTGCGCCACCGCGGCCCCTGGAAACAGTAGCAAGAGGCCTAATGTTTACGCGATTTTCATGCTTCAAAGGAATTTTAAGCATATGCTTATGAGCTAAAAGTTTTATAATATCCGTTCGTTGCGTTTGTTGTTGTTATGATTTAATGTCCCACGCATGTTCGTCAAAGAGTTGGCAGTATTGCAACATTTTGATATGCTGTCACACTCTTGACGCGAAATAGCCGTCACATTAGGATGACAAATTACCGTTATTACAGATTACTGTTGATATGGGATGAACGTCGCGTCGCAGCAAATGAAGGCAGATTACTCATTTCATCAATAGCCATGTAACACATATTGCAGTTGTAAAACAAAATAATTACGTTTGAACCCTCGTCACACCGATGTGCACTACTGTCGAGGTGGCTTCATTGTGGTTGGGTGCAGCCCAAAGGCACTATCACAAACAGTCGCTCCTAAGGAAGGCCCTCGCATTTTTTACACGAGTTTAAGGAAAAATGGTAAGCGATCCATGAACCCTTGCGTGAATTAACCAACACAATGAAGCAAAATCTTTAGAAACTTTTCAGTCTCTACTGATCAAGGAAATTCTCTGCTTTATTAAGCATGGAATATTTACTCTATTTGCTTAACTTCCGCTTTAATATTATCATCAGCATCAGTGACAGGACATAAACCATCCAAACTTGTTCCTTCTTCGTGGTTATTAGTCCGTGACCTTTTCTTTGGTCAAACTACTTTCCTTCTGCCGGTCGGGATGTATTCATACAATAAATTGGGAACAGATATTTCCTTTCAATTCCTACCAAATGTTCTGTTAGCTTTCATTTGTAGTCCAGAGTAATTTCATTTTAAAAATATATATTTAGTTTTCTTATTTCTTAACTTGTTTTGTGACCTTATATCTAATGCACGGCTTGCAAATCACTGAGAAAACTTTATCTTCCCTCTCTCAGTTCTTCTTTCTCCATCTTTTATTATCCACCCATTTACGATTACGTCTTCCACTCGGTCTCTTCCATTGAGATTTTCATATTTAGACTTTGCACGTGTGTCCTGTTATCAACCTAGATTTGATCACCCTAATAACATTCTGAATCCGCAAGATGCAGATCGCAGCTCTGAGATAGCCTTTTGAAGTTCTGATATCAAAGGGACTTGATTTCGTAAAAAAGAAAATTATTTTCTCAGATATGAAGGAGGTCTGTTGGTAATCAGGTATTAAGTACACGGAGATCTGGGCGTTTAAAGGCCCCAGGTAAATTACTTGAAACCTGCCATGTGTGTATTTATGTTAGAATAGTTCCGATGTTGTTTAGGTTTTGGATGCGGCAATGCGGACATTGAAAGGAAAGATATCAAAGGTGGCTTACTGGAATCAGTCGTTTGGTATGAGTGATAACCCGTAGTGGTGGGTAGGCCATAAGCTCACACATGTATCTAAACTGTGCTATGATTTGTCCCTGTGCACTGGTTACAATAAGGATGATTCCGGTCACCTGCGCACATTCTTATGTTAAGCACCAAGTAAGATGTGATTAGAAGATGACATATGTAAAAACTGTGCTCGACCGAAGGCTTTATGACGCTAGGATGATACTAACAACAGGACTTTTATGATCTCTTACTTGATTATAGATATTCTAGGGAAGGTGGGCTGTTCTAATTGCAACAAAAGAAATCACCATATTTGATGCCAATGCAGGATTTGGGGCCCTTGCAGTGTAGGACAGTATATTTGCTACACATTTTGTTGTACTTTTTGGGGCATGAAAGAAATGTAGAAGAAGAAGAAGATGAAAAAGCAAAACTACTACTACTACTACTACAAAAACCACATTTTTGTGGTTGTAATTGTGGTTTTTGTAGTAGTTGTTTTACAGTCGTTGAGCAAAATTTGTATTTCCTTAATATTAGTAGACCAGTCATTCTGAAAGGGCGTGCTGTGATCTCTGCTAGGTGTGCCCCGAAATTTTGGATGATATACTATCTCAGATAAAAGAAAATTTATAAACGATTTGGTTTAAAATAGATTTTACTTACACATACGTAACATGGACTAAGTATACTAGACCTATTCGCTAAAAAATCATCCTTCGCACCACGCATGCCAAAGTCTACGACTTTGTTGTAGTGTTGCCAACTTAAACGTTCCGTCTGTCGCTGTTTCTTACACTAAAGAATAGTGTGCAACGAGCAAAGTAATTTAGAGAACCACTACAGTAGGCAGTATATGTGGTTATATTAGGCGGTGTGATTAGAGTAGACGGTATATGTGGTTGCAAATATATGCCCTTCTGTTTGGCTATTATGCTCAAATATAAATTAAAGGCCTAGCCTTGTAAATAAATATATTTCCAAGGCTGCGCCTTTAATTTTACCAACTAAAATTCCAAAAAAAATATTTTTGTAGCTACTGCTCTTGCAATTCAGTGAAACCTTGCTAACACTGTGTCGACAATCCATTGTCTTCCCTTATCCTGTCCAAAAAACTCAATCAGCATTAAACTGCAAACAGTGTAATCTAATTTTCCTGTACGGTTGTCTGTAGTTGGTGCGTCAGACTTACGGCATTGAAGAACAGGGCGCTGAGAAGAAATTTTTAAATTGAAGCGGGCAAGTAAAAGGAAGAGGAAAAAAATTGCACAGTTAGTAACTTTATAATTGTTTGCACTTCACAAAATTTTATTAGTTGATCAAATTAAGGAGAGCGAGGTGTGAGCTGTGTAGAAAGCATGGTGGAATTAAGAAAAATATCGGCCGCACAGATTCTTAACCAAAAAAATCTGAAAGAAGACGTTGCTTTGGAGGCTTTATGTATGTGTAGGGGATAATATTGTTAATATTAACCTATACAGGGCTTTTAAAATCTGGGTGTCACCGATGTAGATTGGTAATATATCTAAGGATGCAGATTAATGAAAAAGAAATATAGTTTGCATGAAAATGAGGAAAATTGGTCGTTTGAACTTCTGTACTTTTCTCGGTGCCGTTCATGTCTATGGAGCTGACTGGTTGCCAATTTAATCAGGTAGTTCTACAGTCGTAAATTGAGGTTCGGAACGATAACTTTGATTGCATAGCGTGAAGGTTTTTTTTACCCGTCTAAAACAGGGTGCGGCAGAAAAACCTGACAGTATTCGAAACTAAGTAATTCAATGTCGTTTCACATTATTGTGTACCAGTTACTATTACTGAAGAACTCAATACATGTCATTTTATGTTTTGAAAATTACGTCGCTGAGATGTCCCCCAACATTTCTCAAACACTGCTCCAGTTTCCTCGAAGGTTTCCCATTACCCAACGATTTATCTGCTCCTGCATTGCTGCGATTTCTTCCTTCATTCTCTGCTTTAGTTCCGCGATGATTCTAGGCGTCGAGAAAAAAACTTCACTTTCGAGATACCCCCACGAAAAGTAATCACAGGCGGAAAGATCAGGTGAATGCCCAGGCCATGGAACGTCACTGCCACGAGAAATTACGGGTTATGGAAAAATTTCTCGCAGACATTCTCGCATTGACACCCTTGCTGTATGGGCTGTTGCCCTCCATCTTGTGGGAACCATACTGAAGAGGGATCGGTTGCACAGTGGCATAACTTCGGTTCACAGAATTTGCATAACATTCCCACATGGCGCTCAGTTATCACAGTAACGGCTGCACATTCATTGTCCTCAAAGAAGTAAGGGCTAAGGACCCCAAAAGATGCAATCCCACACCTGACAGTCAATTTGTCGCTGTGGAGAGCACGCTGTTGGAGCTCTTGTGGATTTTCGGGTGCCCTCTAGCGGTACATTCTGTTTGTTCACATAACCAGACAAGTGGAAATGAAACACATGAGAAATGTTTCCACAACACATCATCTCTCGTGGCAGTGATGTTCCACGGCCTGCGCGTTCGTCTGATCTCTCCCCGTGTGATTACTTTTTATGGTCGTAACACAAAAGTAACGTTTTAATGTCCAAGCCTAGAGCCATCGAGGAACTAAAGCAGAGAATAAAGGAAGAAATCGCAACAATGGCGGAGCAGATGACTCGTCGGGTGATGGAAAATCTGCGAGAAAGATTCGAGCAGTGTTTGAGACATGGTGGGGGACATCTGAACGACGTACTTTTCAAAACATAAATGATATGTACTGAGTTCTTCAGTGATAGCACTGTTACCTAATAAGGTGCAACGTCATTATGTTATTTCGCTTTGAAAACCGTCAGGTTTTTCTGCCGCATCCTGTATTACTTTTCATTTCCCGGCACTGTTCCAACGCGTGTGTGCGCGCCCGTTTTCTCGGCTAGGTTTTACACGATAATCGAGCCTACAGGATGTGACACACGGTATTTGTCAGATAAAATAATGTCCGTCTGTTATGGTCCAATTCGTGGTGACGTTTGAATGGTAAATGAAGTTAGAACAGATAAGTTTGAGATGCATGACTGACATTTTGTAAGTTAATAAATTTGCAGGCCCTCCTACCTAAATAACGTAAGACTGAATACAATGAATCCACTGATCAGGATCGCTGTAAAACCGCCAAGTCTTTTTTTTTCTTTGAGTTACTGTGGAAGGCCAAATTCTTTGTCATTAAATTTAATCTTTAAAATTTAATACACCCTCACGGTATTCTTAGCGTAGAGTCAGATAGCCTATAGGATAATTCACGAATTAAACTTATTTTATATTTGCAAGTCCACGCCCCCTAATACAACAAACGACTGATTTTAAAATATGCAGTTTGATAGTGGTATTTTGCCTACCTGGACATGAGAGAGGAATGTCAGTGTGTCAGGCTTGATATTTTGCGTTGAAACAACTGGGCAGTTTGATCCAAGTTTTAGGAACTATGTTCAGCCATTTTGATGGAGCCCATCACGATGGTATGGATTATCACTTCACAATTATTTCTGTCTTTCATCCACGTAAATCACCCGTTCTCTCTTCCCCTATCTCTGTACACAATATGGAGTCTCTAATCTGGTGCCATCATGTATCACGACTTTGTCCCCGTCGGCTGTGTGGTCGCCATCTTGACAGCTCATGTTGTAAATCTATCGGCCGATTATCGGCAGTTGACATCCTCCACTGCAGCAAGTAAAGTGCCTGCCTTTGCTAGACCGGTCGGCAGACAGACAAGCTAAAACCATTTATCACATTACGCCTCTACCTAACAGGACAACAAACAGTGCAGGTACACTCTGAGGTTTATCCAACTAACTACAGCATCCTCGGCCCTGTAGCCAATATCGCATTTATGTTCCCCATTGGCCATAAGAGAATATAAGGAGACTTGTACGGTTATGCCCGATAACTCTTCCCATTACAACAGCAGAGTGAGTACTGACACAAAATTACCAGCAGTAGGACTAAACTGAAATCCGTAGGCCTGCAATATAGATCCTTAAATCTGTTTCATAGGGAACACACGAAGCACTAGAAAAATCTAAAGTCGGGTCAGTGAAAGAATGAGCACACAGTGTCCCGTAACCGCTTGCATATAAGCTAAGCCCTCACTGCGTGTTCTCGCTCACACCCACCAGCTGTCACTTGTACGTATCTCTGCTATCCTTCGTTATACGGGTTCTGCCTCTTTGAGTTTTCCGTTTCATATTTTTATTGAAAGTGTTTAAGTGTCCAGTGTAGTTAAGTCCGGCGACCAGGCGCGGCCGACATGAACTTATACCAACCGTGCTGAGTTAATCCCTAGCTCGGGTTTAGATGTAGATGGATATTAAACAAGTAGGGCGAGAGTTATTGGACTGAGTTCTTGTTGTTCAAGATGGAAACCAGTGACGGGCTTTTGTTAAAATGTTTTACAAGAAGCCGAAAACTGAAATTACAAATGGACGATGAACCCCGACCGTTGATTACATATCATTTAGGCCTAGCCTATGCAGAAAACGTTAGTGGAAATGTGGGGAAAATATAAGAAAAACAGAGAAGAAAGATACTGAAAATTTGCACTGGTCAGTGCCGTGTGCAGGTTACCTATTCGGAACATCGGGAGTTGAAACCCGGGGTTTATTCGTACTTTAACTTCGCCACTGTCTCCAGACCGACTGCGGGTGCCACCCAGCTTCGTGTCCAATAGATAAAAGTGTATTCTCTTTTTCGGGGTAAATCCTTCGCATCCCTGCAGAGCCTCTATTAAAGTGTCAGTCATTCCGTCCGTACGCACAAAACTTATCAGGAACAGCTCAAAATAGGTTTATAAGATTTCATGTTATTGGACATTTTAACGAAAAACTGTCAATCCAGTTCCATTTTCCTTTAGACTGGACAGCGCCTTAGCCACCACTTTATTTGAAAACCTGTCTGCTGTCCGTGTGCATGAGCGTTCATATTTGTGTTTTGCCAGTGTGCTAGTTGTGTCTCGTTTTGGGCCCATACGCAAGTTAGGAAAGCAAAACTAGACTTTGTATCATTTAAATTTCGCGTGCTAGCGATCGAAACCTGGTTCTCCCGGTAGTGCCTTTCCCGCCTTTAGCATCAGCGCTGTATTCGAGGATAATAGAAAGTCGTTGTACTGCTTTCGACAGTTCAACGAACAGAATAAAATTTGAAAAACTGTCGACTCGATCATTTTAGATGCATGGGTACTGGCTTCGTATGTGGCGCCCTTTTGCCCTGATTATTTTGTCCTGTGCAGGTAACGGCCTTGCGATTGGCCGATCGCCCTTTCAAGCTACCAATTGTGTACAGGATTCTTCTTATCGGAATTGACCACAGAGCCAAACCGTAAAGACAGGAGAGAAAAAGTGGATATTTGAGGGGTGGAGGTACGAAATTGCATAGGTTCAATGAAGTTTGTGGTTTTTAATCTCAAAGTACTAATCACAAACGGGTTCTTGTCAAGGAGAGTGAGATGGACGAAGTAAATGGTGCGACTGGGATAAAATAGAAATAGACTCACATAGACTTAGTACAGTTCAGTTCTGAGAAGGGAAAGGAAGGAAAGTGTTGGAAGTCACAGGAGCAGCGTAGGTGGGAAAGTAGCATTAAACTGAGTCTCACGGTCTTAAGAAAATGGAA
This sequence comes from Coptotermes formosanus, assembly GCA_013340265.1. Lineage (NCBI taxonomy): Eukaryota > Metazoa > Arthropoda > Insecta > Blattodea > Rhinotermitidae > Coptotermes > Coptotermes formosanus. Next base: position 263,233 of record BLKM01000073.1, read on the forward strand.
CCGAATTTAGCGGGCTGAGGATAGGATCCAGAATGTGTCTGTTACGAACACGGTCATGAATGTCAGGGTTCGGGAAACTATTGCTTATTTCCTGTGTAATTGAGCGAATGTCAGCAAATGACGAGGGCTTTGTTCCATGTGCTTAGTGTGTGCAAGTATTACAGATTAATTATAGGGCTATTTTATCACTTTTCTTATCTATCTTCCTTCTGTCTTTCTTATTTTGTCCTTTTTACCTCCTTTCTTGTTGTCTGTTCTTTCCTCCTGTAGGATATTCCCTATAGAAGTGCAAAGTACCTCCAAGTGACGGGGATTTGATGTTCACATAGAGGTGAATGTGAAGACCAGAATATTTCTGTGTAGTTATGTAACTTAACTGCCTAACTACAAGGCGCCACATTTCAGAAGACAGCATTCTTCAAATGCACACTATAAGCAGAGACCTGGGTCATTATTCTCCCCATGTAAGGTATTTAAAATACTGCCAGATGTGAGGAGGTGTCAGACTTACCAAGAATAATTTAGGGAGACGTTCATGAATCTCTACAGTAAAAGGCCCCCCCCCCCCCCCAACCTGTACTTGTTCGTTCTAAGTTCTGCATAACATTCACTTGACAGATTTAGCCATCTATATCGTAAAATTCCGCTTACATTAAACATGTGTGATGGGGTCTTCTCTTTCGATCTTCCCTGAAAGAGTAAGCATGGGCCCAAATCCACACGCAATGTATTATCCGTATAATTTCTGAATTAATCATCGAACCTTTATCTCGCTATTAGCCAGAAGTAAAAAATTGTCATAATGGAAGTCGTCACAGGGGTCTGTTCCAAATTCGATAATAATGGCCGCTTGAACAAAGAATGTTTATAAAACTTATAATGCTTTGTCCACTTGCATAATGCTTGTGGGAGGGGATAAACGTGCTGTGCAGGTGTTCGAACAGCATCCAAACGCATCTGTCAGCATCAACACACCAACTTCTGCTACACATATAGTAACAGAATCGGAAAGGGTCTTTTGGGAAATAGATGCTGTTTTCGCAGAACTGGAAGTTGTGTCACTGGGATATGAGCCACTCTGCTGGATTTTAGAACACACTGGTTCAGTGTAAGACACTCCCCCTTCGTATTCAGATATACGGTCTCCTTTTCCATTCTTCGCCAGGAAAGGTTATCGTGGCTGAAGTTGTTCTTGGTTTCACTTAGTAACTCCCTTTAACTGCCGGTTTATTGCATTATACATTTGATGAGTCCTTCCGCTTACTCTTAAATTCGTTACTTCTTAGTAATTTTACCATTCATTGTTACACACTACGCCTTTAATTTTTGCAATAAAAAGACGGAGCTGTAGCCTACCTAAGTGAACATAACCATCACATTACCCAAATGGCTTTGCTCTGAGTGCAGACGTTAGGCTATTACCGACACGTGAGTGCGCCTGTATGGATTGTCTGTCAGAATTTCTTGTACTGTTTACGTGTGTACAAGCTATGATTGTCTTGCCACGCTTCAGAGGCTGTTGGCCCTATTAACTACAACAGTGCAATTAAGTTACAGTATCTACTCTCGTAAGCTTGTAGATTTATATATGGCGTAGTCTTCTTCATTTATCATGGTCAACAATTTTCTTAACCTCTTGTTTCCAGATATTGTCATTGACAGATTCGTGAAATGCTTACACCGTTAACAAAGATGTAAACTGTCATTAGGCAAAGAGCCTGTAAAAGCAGGCGTTAGTTGTATTAAGTTTCTCTTAAGTTATTTTTTCCCCCGTACGTGACGCCTTTCGCCATTGTATTATGCAGTACCGACTTAAGTGCCTTGCATCTGACTTAGTGAAGTCACCTTTAAGAAAAACAACTTTTCTCTTTCTGCTCTTAACCATCAAAATTAACAGTACTTTTGGCCTCTAAATTTCTGAGATAAAAGCGATACCGATGTCACAAATTATTCTGTAGGGTCTGTTAGGACTAATTTAATTAATTAAAGGTTTACGTGAGGGTAAATTCAGAAATGAAATTCACATTATGTGCGAAACGGAAAACGACGCTGAACCGAGAACTCTTTCCTTTCGTGGGAATAACTGAGTAGTTGCATGTCGCAGCTGAAAGCGTCTGCCGACATTGACACTTTACTTCTTGCTCTCAGTTCCTGGCTTATAGAGAAGGTATTGTCTCCGTTACAAAGACCGGTAGTTTAATGTGCTTAAGGAAGGGAAACATGCCGGTCCCAGTGACCGCGCCGTGTAAGGCGTGGATCTGCGGCCGCTCACTTGCTGGGAATGTAGGTTCTAATCCTGCCGGTGGCATGGATGTCTGTCTCACGTGAGTGCTATATTTTTTAAAGTAGAAGTCTCTGCGTCGGGCTGGTCACCCGTCCAGAGGAGCCCTACAGAATGTGGTGTGTCTGAGTGTGATCGTGAAGCCTCGATAATGAGGAGGCCCTGACCCACTAGCGGCTGTTGCGCCATTAAAAAAAAATTTGAAACCTGTTTTTCTGTGACTTGTATCACATATTACACTGTAGCCATATATCTATACAGAAACACTGTGTCTGGGTGAGAAACACACTCTTTGTATCATGCCGTCTCTTTCGAGAATAACGGCTACCGCATGGGAGGTGGGGCGGGCGAAAGAGAAGCAGAGAGGACGCAAAAAATGGAATTAATCCTGCGAGTCTCATTCATTGTTACACAGTTCAGTGACTTGTCACAATAACACGGCCAATTTAAAAACGCGTCAGGTGTCTGTGTGTGTCGGGAAAGAGGCGGTAATACCGGTAGCCTGCTCTTGTCATCAGAAAGCTGAAAATAATTACCGCCGGACAATTTAGATGTACTGCTAGGTGACGTAGCGTTTCTCATTTGTTGCTATTCCAGCTCGTCCCCTACCCCAACAAGAACTGCGCCTCTCAACTGCAGGTCGGCCGGCTTAAGCCTGGAGAGTATTGCAGATCCTGCAGGGAGCATGTTCTGGCTTGTGGTACTTTGTACGTTCCAGTGTCGAATCTTAGTCCTCTTACTGAATATGGTTACTGAGGTTTTCGACGATTTTCTTCAGTCCGTTAAGGCAACTGCTACGAAAATAACTTACCTGAAATTAGGCCACGACCACTTCTTTCCACATCATTCATTTTTTATAATTCATTAATTTTTATCCTGCTAATGTGGAATATATGGTGAGCTGCTAATAATGCCAGCATCACTAATGTGTAATATTTGGTGACCTACATTTGGCAACGCTGAAAGGAGCTTCTCTCTCTCTCTTAAGGGCCTAGTTGGTAGCCGAGTAAGTGTGAGCACACAGATATGACATAGGACGTCTTTCACGATTGATTCAGTGTTGAGACATTGTGCAGAGAGAGAGAGAGAGAGAGAGAGAGACAAAGAGGCTCCTTTCAGCGTTGCCAAATGTAGGTCACCAAATATTACACATTAGTGGTGCTGGCATTATTAGCAGCTCACCATATATTCCACATTAGCAGGTTAAGGTTAACATACATTCCCTCACCTACACTGTATACATTCAGTTATTCAAATTGACGTTAAGTTAATCATAAATGTCTTAAGTAATTATACCTTTATTTGCGTATATAATTAAAAATATGAATATATCCTATATACGACCGTGTGTGAGTGAGTGTGTGTGTATGTATATATAGAAAATATAGGTGTATATTATTGTACGAATTTGCTTGACCTAGCTTCGAGGCAATCGTCATTAACCAGATGCATTAAACATTTATATTTTCATTCCGTGCATAGGTATATAAGATTTACACCTCTCCGCTATGTGCTATGTGCCCCATTAGGCCTATTCAGCTGCAGAACCATTTAACGTTCTTCGAGTAGCTATTTGAAACGCACGCCGCGCAGTCTGCCATTTGCTTTAACACTAAGAACTCTGCATTCTACCCGCACAGTTTATTCACACGTACGTTGCAGCCCAGGCCAGTGTGAATAACTTGAAGCAATTTTTTAAAACAAACATCTCCATTCCCTACTGCACTGTAAATTTTCAGTTTTGTTTAACAAATTTCCTCATTTCATTTCGTTTTGTCTGCGTATATGTCTCTAATCTATCCAGATATATAGCCTACTTTTGTACATCTCTTTTCTTCACCGTATTATTTATTAATTAACCAATTTATTAGTATGTGTATTGGACTAGGAAGCAACAGATGATTGCAGTAACATTCTGAAACTTAAGAAAAGGTTATGTATTATTTTTTGAAACCTTGTCACCTTAGGACAGGGGTGGCAAAACATTTGCACCAGGGCTAAGTTTGACACCAGGTTGGCGTATTACACGTTTAGTCCCTCGACATCAACATATGCAGTCTCTTCTTAGCTGCATGCTTCAACAAGCTACATTTATTTTTCTTATGGTGGGCCTATTGCTCGCGCTTTATATTTCCACTCTTAATACTCAAAAGTGAAGTTATCAAGGGAAAGGCTGTTGCAATAAAACACAGCCTTGTGTTATAATGTTGCGTATTTTGAACGGTGAAGTAAATAGTTCAAATTTGACTGGCGGTAAAGACATTAAAAACGGTGCACTGGTTGGGAAAGTGTTGTATTTGAACCATAATCATGCACGGAATGAGCAATATAAAATGTATCTAGCTGTCTGACAAACGAAATTAGCAGAGTTCCTTTCACTGTCATATCCACATACAAAGTATGGGTTCAACATCCGTGTAACAAATGTGCTGCAGACACAGCTATCGCACTGACCTGAAGTCCGTACGAGAGCAGCAATGACGGCTGGCATCACTTCGTAATGGTTAGAACTCGTTATGCAAATCTGGCACCGGGCCGCCACAATGTTTGCCATCGCTACTTCTGGATAATTCTATATTTCTTTTCCATTTAGTAGTAATAGGAATTTTACACAATTAACACGATACTTTTTACAGTTTATTTGCATTGACAATATTAAAATTTAATACGAAAGTCACATAAATTCAAGATTTGGATCAGTGACAGCAATTTGGCCGCGTTGCGTTCATTCCTTTTTGGGATCTAGAAAATAAGCTGAGTCTACATCTTAGCCTTTCGCTTTAGAATAAAACAGAATACGAGGGCGTCCATTTCAACTGCAACACAGGAGACTATTTTGTTATCTGCGTGTTCAGCATCGTAGTATGGGAGTCCCTTGACAGCCAATCAGGCGGGAATGTTCCCATTTGCGTAACTTAACAACAATATGCTGCCTGTCCGCCCACCTGTCAGTCAGACTGCAGTCGTGTGGAGAGAGATAGCGGCGACGTTGTAGGGCAGGGTGCCCTTAACCTCCCCCTTCCCCAGCTGGCATTTCCAAACACTCAGACGTTGAATGTTCTTTTGCACTTCTTGATTATGGGCCTAATTGCATCAAAACTGTGTTTAAAAACGCGTATTTTGATGCATTTGTGGTTGTAATTAAAAATTAAGTACATGTGAATTTTTAATAATCTTTGATAAAAGTGTGTATCATGATTACTGCTTCTTCTTATTGAGAATAGCGTGGTTTGATGCCAGAGAAATACTGGCCTGATCCAGTTCTATGCTGGTAGCTTTAACCTTTTAAAGCCTAGCGTTAACTTTACATACCACCAGACTTACCATTCACAAATTCTACGTGGTGCCCACATTGCGTTCATGTGTTTTGTACGGATCTCAGAACAAACAGCAACTTTTGCCTTATAAAACATTAAGAGATTGGTTTTTATAACCGAAGTGGAGAGTGTTTACAGGGCGGTACGCGTTCAGTCTTTGTATAAAACAGATGTTCTTCGTCTTTAAAGGGTTAATTCAGTTCTGTAGAAGTAATGCTTACATAACTTGACGCATGTGGTTATTTTAGTGCTTGGAAGCAAAATTCAGTCAGTAAGTAAATAAAGTGAATGGAAGAAACCGAAAAGTAGCGCGCTGAAAAAAGACGAGTTTTAACCCCTTTTCTATTTCATAAATTTAAGTTATTTATATTTATTTATTTTCTTTAAATGGCAAACATCAGAATCAGATAAGAGCTCTGATCAGAAGTTGGTACTGCAAGATGAGAGCAGAAAATCTCTTCTTCCTGATAGTTCCTTCCCTTTTCCTACAGTGCCTTTCCTGGCTTTATTTTCCTTGCGTTTACTCCTTCCAAATTTTTAAGGAATTTCTCTAGAAAACAGAAAAAAGTCTTCCCATTTAGGGCCCGTGTATATGAGGCCTATATCCAAATTTTGCATTATCCCCATATATAGATAATTCAAAAATACATGGATTTGCTGAAGGTTTTACCTCTATTTTCTTTTTGTTGTGCTCTACAAATCAGGCCAGCAATACCCTTGCCCCTTTACATTTATTTTTTTAAGTTAGATAATTGAACAAATGCACGGAATACAAACCAGTATGATTCAGTAAGTAAAGTGTAATAGACCTACGTTCTTATCAACGTTAATTTTACAGACTCTGTTAGTAATCCGCTTCTCATCACACCGTCTGTAGTCGAAATGTCTTCTCGCAAACGAAAAGTAGTTTTCTGTCAATAAGATTGCCTGCTTTGATATTTTGTCTCCAGTCGTTAAGCATATTGGCCTAGATTTTGTTACCTGTTTTGACAGTCTTCAATTCCACTGATGGTATTTGCGACGCCTTTGTTTTGTCTTAAGAAATCCAATGATTCTGCTCTTTGTGTTCCCACGTCTCTCCCCTGTTTCCTAGGCGATGGTAACATGTTTTATCATGCAAAGTGATCAGTGTCAAATGTTTCGTTGCCTGGAAACCGTCTGATACATATTTATAAGCAAACTGTGATTACTTCTGTTGTGTACACTTTTAACAAATTAATGCAACAAGAAATCGTACAGCGCAATGATGGTGGATAACACTTTTTGAGCTTAGAATATATTAAAACGATTTTTCATAATAAACAAATGTTTCATAATACATTTTAAGAAGTACCAGGACGAAGAACGGGATCTGTAGTCAGTACTTAGCGCTAGTACTTTTATTGGAGGCCTAAATGTGTGGTTATCTGGGCGACACGTACAAAGGTTTACGACGATTGAGTCATCAGGTGGTATAAATTATAATTAGATTGCTAATTGTTTCATGCTTATAAATAACTAGTGATTAAATAAAGTATTCAAGTAGGAGGTAAAACGAAACAAAGAAAACAACAGTAAAATAAAAAATGTAACAAAAGTCGGAATGACATAATCATTACATACCTAAATATTTCAATTTGACGTGAACGTCCGCACAACACAGATGCAGAACATATTGTTATTCTCACGTCGGACTTCGCGTTGAACATTAAACTCGCTGATGACTGTAGATGAGCCGTAGTACAGACATGTAAAACACAACACATGTACCGACATCACGATACCGGCTTACCCTTTATTTAACAACATTTTTTAAAGAACTTACGCATTGCTAAGATCTAAAGATATCGCACCATAGAATTAATATCCTTGGAAATAAAGAAATCTGTCACACATTTCAAGTTCGTTTGAAGTAATGTTTGAGAGAGGAGGTAAGCGTTACACCGCCTCTCAACACACACCTCTCAGTTCTGATGGACGCTCTTTATAGGCCTATCTGGGAATCAATCTCGTGGTGGAACGTGTTGTCACAGGCTTATCAGTCAGGACCTAAGAACGAATCAGTGTGCGATTACCTTGGTTATGGCATACTGACACATTTCCCTCTAAGATGCTAATGCGCTTGCAAGTATTAAGATCTATGCTGCATATAATGATTTTTCCGCCACAACCCCAGTAAAGGCCAAGGTGCTTCTGCTAATCCGATTGTAGAGGGTTACCTTGAAGCATAGCTGCTCTACTATCCTGTATTGTCTTTGATCCGCTATGTTATTCATCACTTGCTTCATTCTCGGTTTATCCTCTTACTTAATTATAGACCAGCACGTGCGCGTGTACTTTTATTGCTTTTAGAAAAAGTTCAGGTATAAACGCAACATGTTTCGGCACTCTACGGTACCATCATCAGTGGTGACGAAGTATAAAACACCAACAATAAACATCCGAAGATCCCACGGTGTCTGGTTCAAATAGTTTCACTTGTGTAAACACCAAATCTAATGTCAATAGCTTTAGTAAAAAACACAATTATATCTAAAAATGGAGGTAAAGTTAAAACTAAAATACTGCGCTGTGGCTTGCAGGCACGATATTGTTCATCGTAAGATTCATAAGATTCAGATGAAGTTTCATGTGGGTTTCAAACGAGATGCAGTTCATCACTAATAATCACAAGTTTTGGATTCTTGATGAAACGATAAAGCCTTGGGTTTGCATGGTACATCCATCAATATTCCAGGTTGCCAAAGTGTGGCGTCGTCGTGTAAACATGTTGGGTTTATAAGTGAACTACATGTACAAGCACTAGAAGTAGGTGTGCACGTGTGGGTCTGTTGTTTTGCTATTCTAGTGAGTGCGTGCTCGGGATAGAAAACGTACAATTCATCCTCCTACGTGTAGAAATACCTAAGGTGACGTTTAGTCTTCATATTGAAATAATTTGCCTAAATATTGGCATACCGTCGGCCTTGCTTCTTTACTTTATCGTAGGATTCATTGTGCATACTGAAGAAAAGAAATAAGCTATCGACATTTCGTATGCTTAAAGCAACAATTCATTGATTCAGTACTTAGTACAAGAGGTTTGTGTACGTCTGTTGTGCAGATGACATTGCACGCGTGGGAGAGGAGAAAAATGGAAGCAGAACTCTGGTGGAAAGACCTTAAGGAAAGAGACCGCATGCATAACCTAATCGTATATTGGAGGATAATATTAAAGTGGCCTTAAGGAGTTAGAATTAGAGGCGATGGGCTGTATTCGTTGCTCTTGATAAGTATCGGGGGACAGAGTATTAACGACTGTCGTTTTCCATAAAATGCCGGGAATTTTGTGACTGTAGGGGTCACTACTAGCTTGTGATGTTTGTGAAGGCAGTTAGTGGCCCTCAGAGCACAAGTTGAGGGATCCCTACTATAGGTAAAAGAAAGCATCGCAGTATTCTTGTGCCTAGTGGTCTGTTTTATTCCATGCAGAAATCATGATCCTTCATGTAGGTTTCTAAGTTGTAACTTTATATCCGAAGTCCCACCTGTCCCTCTGCTATGTAGCTGAATCACGCACACAGTCCCACTGTAGACAGTCTCTCAAGGGACGCCACTCTCCCACCACCCCGCATGAGCGTCGCGTGCTCCCGCGGACCACTGCGAGCTTTGGGCAATATGATCCTCCCGGATTGCCACGCAATTAGATTGGTAATTGTTTATCTAACGGGCGGTGTTTGAATAATCCATTGGGACAGACCCATCCTACGCAGTATTTGACCAGCGCATGTGTCACATCGCAACTCAGGGTTGGTACGACAGCATGCCGGCCCTGTAAGTGTGCGGGGTTCAACGTTCCTTTCAGATTTCAGAAGGGGTGTCTAGTCAGATACTATAACAGGGTTTTGTAGTAAGTGCGTGTACGTGTTCTTCGTCCGGAGTTTTCTTTAAATAGACCTAAACTGTGATAAAACATGGTACATTAATCTGTTCGTCACATGTATCACGATGTTTCCTCTAACCCTACAAAGCACAGTGGTCGATATATATATACATATATATATATATATATATATACACATACACCATCTGTTTGAATATCAAAAAAGAACCTGAGGTTTGTCCATACAGTGTGTGCATTTGTTGCAAATCATTAATCAGAAATAATTTTCCGAGAAAAGTACTAAGACTTTAAACTAAAAACGCCGTGTGTTTTCTTTGAGGTGGGAACTGAATATTTAAATATCTAGTGAGAGATGATGTCATGTAATCCGGTAGAAAGCTTCTGAAGTTGCGAAGACAATTCAAATCTTACATGCTTAATCAGTTTTTATGAACATTTAATGTCCATTGTTGTAGACTACATCTGTAGGTACAGTACCACCTGGTATAACATTAGGGAACCCTATTTTATAAAGCTGTGTATGTATTTTTTGTGTTTCATATAATTCCCACAATAAATACCGGCTATTTCCCCCAAGATCGTGAGACATCTTCAACCCAGTGGAGAGAAACTGCTTTCTTTGTGAGGCATAAAATGATGTTTTGTGTACAGTTCAGGTGGAAGCCAGTCTTACACCATATTTTTTCTGCAGGGCAGCTGGGTAGGTGTCATATAACCGGCCAACTCGACACAAGTTTTCTTGGTTTTCTCTGCTTTCAGCCTAATTCTGAGATAATTTCCAAGTTCCAATTTGTTACTTCATGCTCCTTATGCAGCCCTCCCAACTTAATTTCCTCACTATTAATAACATCACTCCAAACACACCTAACTTGTTTTTGCAGTTTATGGTATCTTTTAGAATTATCCATCAAATCAAAATCCATGAGCCCTTATTTCAGGTCGCTCTTTCAGTATTCGAAAGTTTAATGCTCGTTTCACATGACGTAAATATTACCCATATACAGAGTACGTAAGTAAAAAGCTGTATGAAGAGGGCATTCTAGGCCTAAACTATAAGAGAATTCTTAAATGACGTATGAAAGAAATTGCAGTGCAAGTAAAAATCATGGGCCTACCCTTGGCTTTAAATTGTGGTTCTTTAAATTGAAAAATTTGTCGTCATAATTTATACTGTTTACGGCAGTGTGGTCATAGTAACATAACTTTTATAAATAGCAAACAGATGACCTCTTGCGTTGAACCATACATGGTTTCTTCTTGACGGAACTGTGGCCGGCATATAAATCACTGTGTTTGGCAGCACAGGACTGTGTTCTTCTAGAAGTATAAAGATATAACTTAGCTGTCACGAGAGTCTTCACGCGAGGTCTAGTGCTTTGTGATGAATAACTTATTATCTGGCATATCTAATTTTTAATTCACAGACTATTTCAATCTGCTTCACAAAAAGGAAAGAAGGCTATGGATTTACATAACAATAAAAAGCCTCGTTTACAGCGACTATTTTTCTTCCCTTTTTAAACTTCCAGTAACAAAAGTTTTTAATTTTAGATAATTCGAAGTTGTCCAGTGCGACATCTTTTATGGTTAACTACAGAATTCAGTTCCGCAGGCTTCAGAAGATCGGGTTTCATATTTAGCACCTTCCAGTTTCCAGACTTGGCCTGTTTCTCTGTGTTTAAAACTGGGATTAGAATTAATTTATAAACAACAAACGATTTAAGAAGTACAAAAACTAAACGTTAATAAATTTGCAATTATACAGCAGCGTTTCCTTCCTGTGTAGCTTATATAAGAGCATAATTTAAGCTTTGTGTATATGTGTATGCTAAAGAACGTAGAACGTGACTTGACTTTCATTAGTTATGTTCTTATCTATTTATGGCTCCACAGCCCTAGTGGGCCTAGACCTCGTGTGTTCTTACAATAGGCCTGCATATTATCCATTTATGAACCAAGAATTAAAGAAAATTTTATTATGACTTTGACAGAGATAATTAGAATTAGGTAAACATGAAAGCATCCCCGTTTTAGGTGCTTTCGCAAAATTGCGAAAAGCGACTATTAGCTTTGTCATGTCTGTCAGTCTGTACGTCCGCATGTAATAACTCTGCTGCCACTGGACAGAGTTTCATGAAATTTGATATTTGAAGATTTTTCGAAAATCTGTTGAGAAAATTCAATTTTCGTTACAATCTGACAAGAATGGTGGGTGCTTTACATGAAGGCTTATGTACATATGTGATAATAAGCCCCTGAATTATTTTTAGAATGAGAAATGTTTCAGGCGAAAGTTGTAGAGAAAATTAAAACACGTTTTGTGTTCAATAACGTTTTTCCGAAAATCGTGCCTTTTGTGAGATAATGTGGATAAAGTATGGTACAGCCAGACAGGCTACAGATGACTATACAATAAGACGCACGCTCTTTGCGTGCTGGATAACACGCATCCGAAATATGTAATACTTACTGCTTTTCCACATCAACAATGGTTAAGCCAGCGCGCCTCAATGTTACGTTTATGCGTACATTGCCTGTCTTGTTGTAAATAAATAGCTTTTAGCCCTGTAATGCACTGGTCCAACTCTGAACAAGTTTTCCTGTAAAACAGGATCTGAATGGTTTCGATTGAAACTTAGCCGCATGTGCCGCTTATTTTCACCATCAGTATTTTGTTTCCAGTTGAAATGTGCTAATTATTCGGTTGTCTCGTCTACGGTAATTGACCTGGTACTTAACTTCAATACACCTTGACCACAAAATGTTAATTATCGATAACATGCAGGCCATTTCCGTTTTAAATTTGCCATTCATTCGTAAAACTTCCTGTCGTCTACTGAAGCTAACAATTGCTGCCACATTGAATTATCATTCTTCAGCACAGCCTGACTGCTTTTAACATTCTATGACCACAAAAAGTCGGATCACAGATCGCGCTTGTGCTTTTGTTTATTCTATATATCAAGTATTAGCCTATCGTGGTTAAATTACTACTCACTCTTAAGCATGACCCTGTATCATTACTGTGCAGTGTTAATCATGTCACAGTATCATTACTGTTCAATATGAAGCATGTCACAGTAACACTACTGCTGGCTTTAGATATATCAGTGTCATTAATTCTCGTTGTCGAAAGTGTCAGTGTATCATAGGTGCCCAATATTAATCATGTGTTAGTATCGTCAATGCCTACTGCTAATCATGTCAAAGTATCGTTACTAATCATTGCCAAATGTGTCACAGTATCATTACTGCTCAGTGCTGAGCTTGTCACAGTATCCTTACTGCTGAATGCTGAGCATGTCACAGTATCGTTACTTCTCAGCGTTGAGCGTGTCACAGTATCATTACTGCTCAGTGTTGAACGTGTCTCAGTATCTTTACTGCTCAGTGTTAAGTGTGTGACAGTATCATTAGCGCTCAGTGTTGAGCGTGTCACAGTATCGTTACTGCTCAGTGTTGAGCGTGTCACAGTATCGTTATTGCTCAGTGCTGAGCGTGTCAGCGTATCATTATTGCTCAGTGTTAAGTGTGTCACAATATTGTTACTGCCGAAAAAGACAATGAAACTAAGCAGATATAAACGAAAGATAGTCCATCATGTTTAAGTTTACCATCTTTCCAGTTCTTCCACCAAGAGTTTTTAAAGAAATTAAACTGTGTTCTTTTTCTACCCCCCCCCCCCCCTCCCGTCATAATAGCTTTTGGTTAGTCATGACACTTATATAAGTACAATTATATCCAAACTAAATATAAACCGGCGTATATATAATGTATTATTTGTACATTGCACTACTGCAGTTTGTTGTGGTGACACAGACTCCGAGAAATGCGTTATGTAAATTGCCCATCAATTTTACTTAATATCCAGATCAAACCTTCCGTTATTATAAGATCGGAAGGGAGTGAAATATTTTATATTTCCTTTTAAAAATGCGCGGTATGATACAGTATTTTTGAAACAATAAAACCTCTCTGTTTTAATGGTGGTGGCTGCGTGTAACCTATTTTTCATCGTGCATACACATACGTGTAGTGACCGGTGCATAACATACAATCAGCGGAGGGCTGCGGACAATAATCCACGTTTCCGCAGCCCATACAGTGCAAACAATTTAACATCCACCGCACCCACCACAGGTTTCAGCGATACAATGAAACGATATCTGGGGATAAAGCACTAAATGCATCAAACCTTCATTCAGTTTTTCGTAACTCTTACAAAAAGAAGAAAATAAAACTTACCAGTAACTTAGGAATGATGCAAGAACATAAGCCATTGAAGGCATAGAACAACAATATATAACTACATGTATTTTGCTGAAGTTACACAGCTGACCAAAAAATTTCTTGATTACGAAATGTTCATCACATGTTTCACAAAACCTGAAATTTGAGCTCATTCGGAGCCAGCTTAAACCCGTCCACTCTTTAGTAAATCAATTGTTAATATTCAGTTATGATAAAATTTCAATTTCTTTATCGGAAGGAGTCTTCTCTGATCGGTATTTTACTAACACTCGGTCTTTAAGTGGGAATTATAGAAGATGAACGAGAGAAAAACAACTAATTTAAGTGCTACAGATAGAAACAAGAACTTAATTTCGACATTTGCAGCACAGTGCAAGGCCTGCTTTCACCAATATTTGTTTTCTAATTACATTATTAACGTTCTCTCTATTTTAATTTTTTCCTGAATGTTGCTGACTTTTAAGACTGGAAATAATCTATGTAAACTATATTACATATACAGATTCACTTCTTAGGCCACTCACAGAGAGCAGAGTGTGCTTCTATTAAGACCAATCAGTGAATGTTTTGTAGTCAATAGTTGCTCTATATTGTGAAAATTATACGAAACAAATAAATACACTGAAGGGGAAAAATGCGGTGTCGTAGTGTCAAGTGTGTTAGTAGACTTGTGTGCAGCAATCACTAGGCTTTAAGGGCCAGTTCACTTTCTACATTTCTGTTTCTTAAATCTGAAAAGTAATGCCTTGAATGACTCAATTTATTTGCTTTCTTGTGAGATTCTGTTACGTTGTTGTCATTCTTTTTAATTTCTTTCTCGAAAGGTTATACATCTCGTTTCTGTTGCTCTGTTAAAACTTTTAATGAAAAGCCACGCAAATCGTTTAACTTCCATTGCAAAATATACAGATTATTATTATTATTATTATTATTATTATTATTATTATTATTGCTGCTGCTGCTGCTGCTGCTGCTGCTGCTGCTGCTTTGGAGTGCCAGTGAACAAAGGTAAAAATGGCAGAAGTGAAAGAAAATGTGTAAGATTCTTCAGAAGTTTTGTGTTGTGTTCTGCGGAACTCGAGTGTCATCTTTGACGCAACAGCTTGCCTCTAGACCCCTTGAGTGAAGTATCATCCCTTGAATTGCCACTTAACCAGGCACACGACTGCCCGGCTGTGGTGCGTGTGATATAAAGAGATGCCGCAAGCTACTGGGTAAACACTAAAACAGAACAACCCTATGGCTAATTAAGCGAAGAGAGGTAGCATAGATGCAATTGGTACACGTTCGTAGCCTCAATACTAAATTAAGAAAGCTGTCGTTCTTGTGCCCCGTTTATTTAGATATCATAAATACGAGACTGAAGAAGTCCCAGGGCTTGCCTGGACTCGACGAAGAGAAATCCAGCCGTCAGAGTGAATCGGGCTTCCGATGGTATAGCCATTCAGCCTGAATAAACGATAGGCCTACATCAGTTCAGGTTAGTTTGTAACCACAATTAGAAACCTGGATAGCTCAGTCGGTACAGTGATTAGGCTACGGACTGGAAAGTCCGGGGTTCGGACCCCGATAAGGGCAAGAGATTTTCTTTTCTTCAGAGCTTCAAAACCAGCCCTGGGGCCCACCCAGCCTAAAATGACTTAGAGGAGCTTTTTATTATGAGCTTTATTACGCACCTTCATATAATATCGAGGTTGAGAATGAGTGAACGACGCTTCTTTACCTATATGCCTTCATGGTGCGTGCAGGGAAAACTATGTTTTTTTTCCTTTTCACTGTTTCTTAACTGTGATTTGTGAGAAATGGTAAATTTATAAGCTTGCTAAACACTCAATAAAATGCCAAAATATTTCTTCCAGCTGGAAAGGATGTTATTACAGGCCTACATTAACCCCTTAAAGACGAAGCGTATCTGTTTTATATAAGGACTCAGAGCGTACCGCGCTGTAAACACTCTCCACTTCGGTTATAAAAACCAGTCTCTTGATGTTTTATAAGGCAAAAGTTGCTGTTTGTTCTGAGATCCGTACAAAACACATAAACGCAATGTGGACACCACGTAGAATTTTTTAATGTTAAACCTGGTGGTACGTAAAGTTACCGCTAGGCTTTAAAAGGTTAAATAAGTGGTTCTGAGTTCAGAATTTTTGTGTCCCAAAATATGATTATGGAAAGAAAGCCGGATGTTTAAATACCTGGAATATATATAAAATGTAA
The DNA here is from genome assembly GCA_013340265.1 of Coptotermes formosanus. Taxonomy (NCBI): domain Eukaryota; kingdom Metazoa; phylum Arthropoda; class Insecta; order Blattodea; family Rhinotermitidae; genus Coptotermes; species Coptotermes formosanus. The sequence continues at coordinate 279,161 of BLKM01000073.1, forward strand.
ATGATTGAAATCTTTTAAAGAGAATATTTAATAATTTTGCAGCATTGCTTTAAAGAATACCCTGTGAGAAGACCACAAAACATGCCGTTTTAAAGTTTTACCAATTAATAGCTGTGGCCACGTTATCATATGGATTAGAATGCAGGATCCTTTTAACAAGCGACAAAATGGATGCGATGAAGAAAGTGAAACTAAGCTGTTACTGGAAATGGAAGAGTTTAAGATGTTAGAAAGGAAGAAGTCTATGAGCAAAACATATTTGATACTCTACGTAAAATATTTTGCCAAGAAATAGGTTCATGATTTCAAGGGAATGTGTTAGTGGTTTTAGTGCCATATTTTATCTGAAGTAGCAGCAAGGGAGTATTGACTCCTTCGCATCCTTATCCCGCAACACCCTTTTTTCCTTTATCCGTTTCATCTCTCTTCCCTTTCCTTCTTAATTCAAATCCGCATTACTTCAAGACAGTAAACTGATACACACTTTTTCTTCAGATGTGGCTTTTCAAGAGTAGAACAAACAAATATAGGCCAATAGCTACGTGTGCACTGCATATCTACATATAAATGTTTCGATAATTGCCGAATAGAACATTCAGTTCAAAACACCCTTCTTTATTGCGTTTATATACGTAAATACAACAGACGGCAGAAAAGGAAACCTGTCAAAATGTTATGAAGTGTACTTCTCAGTGTAAGCATAAGTATTTTATGCGGAATTATATATTGAAAGTGACCCCCGAAGATGATGTTGAATTATTACTTTGTTGTAAAGAAGGACTAGTTTTGGAAATAGCATCATAATATGTCTGTGTTATAGAGCAGGTGAATTCTGAGCTGAGAAAATACGTTGTTTTTCTCAGATTCTATGTGATTGTGAAAGGTAATGAAATGAATTTTAGGCGCGCTGGCAAAATTGCGAAAAGCAAATGTTAGCTTCGTTATGTCTGTCTATCCGTCCATTTGACCGCATGGAACAACTCAGCTCCCAGGGGACGAATTTTCACTAAATTCGATTTTTGACTAATTTTTCAAAAATAGGTCTAGAAAACTTGAATTATATTAAGATCTGACAAGAATAACAAGTACTTTAGACCAAGATGTATGTATTTTTATGGTGGTATCTTGCTGAATTCTTCTTAGAATGAGAAATGTTTCAGACAAAAGTTATACAGAAAATCAAAACACATTTTATTTTCAGTAACGTTTTTTCTGAAAATCGTGCCGTTTATGAGATAATGTGGAAAAATATGATAGAGCCAGACAGGACACAGGCGACAATACAATACGGCGCATGCGCGTTGCATGATGAGTAACTAAGGCTGCAGACACACTCAGAATAGGTAATACTTACCGCTTTCCCACAGCAAGAGTGGTTAAGCGAAGGCACCTGAATTCCCGTTTATACCTACATTGTCTTTTTGGCTATGGTCTTAAAAGATGCAGACGGTTTCTTGGGTCCACCTAACCTCCTGCTTGTTGGGATAAAGAATCGTTTCCATGAGGGTTAAGCGGCCGGGACGTGAAACTGAACACTCACCTCCGTGTGCTGTCAAGGCTGAACATGGGTAGAGCTATAAATCTACACCGCTTACGTCTTAACTGAATATTCAGGAAGAAATTTATCTTTCATATTTTGCATATGACGGGCACTGTCGTCTCAGATGGAAAACCCAGTAGTTTGGTGTGCCAATGTTCCGGAAAAACTTACAGTCTCGACTCTTGGTGTAAAAGATGATGGAGGCAAAATGCTTTCCGAAACATCTGTACTTATTCACACGACATCACACCCAAGAATAAAGCAGATTCTAATATTAATCTGTATTTTGTAGTTTATTTTAAGATATGTTTAGTATTCTAAATGATAGAAGCCACTGTTTTAAGAATGGTTCCTAAAATTCACTTGAAATGTTTCAGTGGAAATTACTTCATTTTTTGTGCTGTCAGTCTACCTTCGTCGTCTCTTCTCTTGTGTTATATAAGAGATTTCAGTGTACGTGCAAAGAATGTGTGTGTACATACGTCACGTGAACAAAAACCTGAACCAAGCTTAGTAAAATTTATCTCAGAATTTGAGTGTGCTAACTCCATTATCTCTTCGGGTCATGCAGGCATGTACTTTTATAGAAAGTAGACATTGCCTAAATATGTAGTAAACCGTAGACCAATCACTCTAATTGTCTACACTTATGTACTGAATTGCGCGAACTTAATACCTTAGCCGTTAAGATTTCTTTGTCTACATTTCACACAGTTTATAAAAATGGACTAGATTCTAACAGCCATTAAAACTAGGAGACTCAAATTTTGTTTCGTGTTGTTATCTTCTACACTGAAATTATAAATATTGTTGAATTTAAAAAATTACAAATAATGCACTGAATGACATAATACACATTGAAATGTGTCTGAAATTATTCTGTGTGTTTATTTAGCACTACAGCAGCTATCCTGGGGCTTTCTATTCAAATCCTGTCAGGAATGCTCTTTCCCATTTGCTTTGTGTTCGTATAGTCACTAAGCGTAGCCGTTTAAAACAACCTCATATAAAAGTCACATGGAAAATTTATTCAGAGTCCCCTATCCAGAAGTATAAGTCAGGTATCCTTGGCGGTCACGTTATTTTACCACCATGACCAGTCAGTTCACCAACATTACTAAATCAATGCACCAAGCAATGAAAACGCAGATAAGCCTTGATTACTTCTGTAATTGGCGGTGTAAACATAATAATTGTTTTGGAAAACTTCCTCTATTTTTTTCTGTTAAGTAAGTTTATATTTAGGCCTCCTCAGCATAGTGGCTAAACTAATGGCCGATCAAATAAGTCAGCAATTGAACAGAACATTTAACAGTAAGTGCAGTCCCATGCCGAGTGTCTCGAATTCTACAGTTTTCTTGTAAAAATTTAATAGGATTAAGGCACATAGCTGAGATTGCGTCCATATTTATAGTCTGTTATTCCACGTCTCTCATCTGAATCATTAAACTGACTAAATGATACTTCGTACTGACAGCCTACACTGGAATTTAAGTTCTCAATAGTCCATTACGTGACTAGTACTTTGTACCTTATACGTCTCAAATCGAATTTTCTCTAAAAAGACTGATAGTACATAAAACGAATTAGTGAATAATATAAAACATTGATTTGAGTAAGCTGTACAACGTTTATTAAAATACGTTGGTATTCCCATTAAATAAAATACAAGGAATGAATTTTCGATTTTGTGGATTTTCTTGTCTACAGTACAATGAGCTTTGTAATATCCAAAGACGTAAACAAAATTGCAATTAGCGGTTTGAAACATAGACCTAGTTTTCCTACATTAGAAATAAACCTTTCCAGTCATGTTTCAAGAAAATGTACATTTATTATTGTGAAGGCAAGGAAGGCACAAAAGGGAGTGGAAGTATGGCTATACTAATTCTTAAACTGGGCAGTAGATTAGGGTGAGTGGTCAGCTTCAGGCTTCGGGCGCTTTACTCCCAGGACACAGCCCCATTGCTTATTGAATACAAGTTTAGTTGGACCCCTGATCTGGTGTTGAGGTTTGGGGCAAAAATAATATTATTTTCTCCGTCCGTAATCGAAATGTGATTCTTCGGTTGTCCAGCCCATCACCTTGTTAGCATACCGACAGCGCAGTCTTGGCCATTTCCATTAATGCCTTATTCATATCCATTCATAGAGCCCAGTAGCTTTTTACTATAATAACAAGACTGCAACTTGAAGACTAGGTTCTGTTTCCTGGTAGGGGCAGAAATTTTTATCTTCGCCACGGTTCCCAAACCGACTGTGGACCTTCTATGCAATGGGTGAGGGCTATTTCCCGAGGGATGAAGCGGCCACGGCGTGACACTAATGGATAACCACTTAGTGTCGCAAGTTAAGAAAGACTGAAGCAGTACCTTAGCAGATAACATGGCTTGTAGTGGTCTCTAATCGGGATACTTTACTTTTTTTACTATATAAATTCCTACGGTAGTGTTATAAGTTAATGTAAAAGAAGAAACGCTTGCGCCAATATTCTACAGTGCTTTATGTCACTAATGCAGGCAATTTTCTGTCGCATGCCCTCAGTATAATAATTGGCGCGTGATGTAAAGGGATGTGGTGGGGAGGGAGAAGAGGACGACGAGGAAATGTGACACGTGAAATTTATATCTAGTTTAATCCCATGTCCCCTTTGAATCGTTGCTGCTTGTGTTTACTGCAGGGCTTTGCGTTGTGCAGCACTGCCTGTGTCAAGTTTATACTACGCGGGGAGAGCTCTCCTGGTAGTAAAATAGTTCGGTAGTCTAGCTAGTAATAGCGCACATAAACAAACGCAGATATCTTACAGTATGTATGGCGGATACGTGCACACCAGCACCCTAATTTCAGAAATAGTACTTCGTCATAAGCTGGACAGTGACCCACGGTTACTTCGTGCCGTCATTGGACACCCACTGGGATGCACGAACACGTCTAGTGACCCTGGAATGAAATCTACTACTCAAACATTTTAAAGGGAAAATCTAAACTGAATAATATTTAAAGATACAGCTTGTGTCTGCAAGAAGATACACAGAATATTAAGTGCAGCCTTATTTTTCCATGTTTCTGACTCATGGTTCAAGCCCTTTTCAGTTTAAATGTCCATTGTGGGTTAAAGTTTATAGACATAAAGTTCGTCAATTATGGAAACAATACGAAACAGACGGTTTGTGATGAAATATAGAGATTATGAACGTTGAGTAATGCAGTAAAAATAGTTACAAATAATCTAATAATGTTCAAGTCTTATATTTTGGCTCATTATGAAAGTATATTATGCTTATATGTATCTCTCTAAGCGAGATGTAGTATGTAAAAGTACACGTTAAGTCTAAGTGAATATAGAGCTCCACTGATTCTTAAGCTGGGTACTAGGTAAATTTATTTGTAGTTTATTTCAAAACGTCGGCAACTCAGATTACATAAAATCGTAGAAATATGAAGGGAAGAAATTTTTACCTAATTTAGGTATTTCCTAGAATTTTCCCTTAGATACTCAGGAAAACCATAAAACACCTTATATATGATATTCTGTGTATCAGCTGAGCCTCGAACCGGGCACCTCCAACTAAAAGTCGTAAGCTTTGTCGCTTGGTCCGGTTTGTTCGGTTGCTTGCTGGAAAGCGATTGGTGAGTTTAATTTTCCGGTCATCCTAGCCCAAAGAAAGACGCCGTGTTATTGATTCGTTGTCATAAAGGTTCTGTGGACACGTAGGCCGGTCTGGACGGACTGGCGAAAATGACAGCACTCGTCCCCTTGTCAAATATCAACCTAAAGGACTCAGTATCTAAGCATGACATCAGAAAAATTGTGTAAGGAGTTGCGGGGAGTCTCACGCCTTCTTAATCGCTGCACTGAAATGTGCAGAGTGGCCAATATGACGCCCAGTGGAGAGTTTTGTTTCCCTGTGGTATAGGAGGAGAGACGGACATGATAACAAAGACAAAATTATCTGCCTGTGTCGAGAATCGAAATCCATCATCCAAACCTTCGCCAGTCGTTTGGCAGATTCATACAGCTATCCAATTACAGGCTCCCAGAATTTCTAGACAGTCGGCACATGAAGGTGGTAAGGTTGTCAGCCCTAGGCGCTGGCCGCGTTTACTACCAAGGAGATATCCCTGATGCTCATTTCCGTTAAAGGCTGACTAAACCCAAGGACCATAGTGCGGCAGGAAGGATTAATGACCCCATCGGGAATAGAAACCAAGACCTTCCGGCTTATAGCGCAGTTCCTCAACCTACTGCGCCACCGCGTGTCCTCTGATAGATTCATATAGTGTTTTAAATATTAGATTGAAAAGAGGCCAAAAACAGAATGCTGTGAGTTTATAGAGGCAACGTGTACTATACAAATGCCACGATATAGTACTCAGTGCATTGAGTAGGCTGCGCTGTGGACTGTGGAGGAAATACGTTTCGATTGCTGAAAAGGAAAATGGACTTCTCAGTATTTCCAAAGCGTCCAGACTAGCTATATTGTCCATCCAGCGGGCTGTTCCACGAACACCGGAAAAGGTTTCATCGTGGTTAAAGCGAACTGAGCCTAAACGAGTCCGCTCACCTTCGTACAGTAAAGAGGTTACGAATGAGTGGCGCTATAACTCCACTACACAATACACCTTCATGGCGAGCACAGAAACAACTTTGCCTGTTACAACTGTGTGTCTTCTTTAACATTATTAAAATCATATATATTAAGGTCAAAGATGTAAAACTAAAATACGCTTTATGTAACTTTGAATAATCACGCACTCTACAAGGGTGGTTATATTGTGTGGATACACTAATATGCTAAGAAAACCGTATGTTTAAAAATATTATGTTGTTAATTTGTTCAAACTTAATGCGTAACGTAACTGCGAACCACGTTCCTTTGTCACTAAGTTCAAGAGTGTTACTTGTATGTCGCTGCATTTATTTATTCCAGTTGCAGTTCAAATAACACAAGAAGACAATACTGAACGCATTATTATACTTTATTCAAACTGTAAGTTTTAAGTCAGTATGCTATAATATTTGGATAGTGAACGTTTCTCATAATTGACTTTAAATTATTGCTTGCTTGTATCGACTTTCTACCGCATTCCGATATTGTGTTGGTCAGGAAATCCTCTGAGCACAGTTGAGGGTTGTTTGGGAAGGGATTTATAGCCTGCAACCGGAGTCAGCAATTACTCGTGTAGGCGTAAAGGCGAACTTAAAGCGATAGCCTGGATGAGACGCTCCAAAAACCCAGCTTTTTGTCCGAGACTGTCGCCAACTGTCTTCACTTTTAATTAATTAATAATAATAATAATAATAATAATAATAATTCAATTCTTTATTTTTAATGTAGAGGTACAACAGACGTAGGGCCGCTTACAGAGACTACACCGACAAACATAAGGAAATGCATACAGTAACAAACTACAAACGAAAGCACTTACGGTGAGATAAGAAGAAAATATCACATCTGGTGTACTTGTTAAAGCAGCAGCAGCAGCAGTAGTAGTAGTAGTACTAGTAGTAGTAGTAGTAGTAGTAGTAGTAGTAGTAAAGAACTGTAACAGCGTTAAAGTATGTCACCTATAATAATAATAATTAATAATGTGGACTGTGCTTTTTAAGACAAAAAGGCCCAAATTGAAGACGTTGGCCTGAATTATTGAGATGTTTTTTGGAGTCTCGGCCGAAGTATGAATTATCCAGACAGATTTTACGTGACTTTCTGTCAAGGCGAATTGCCGGAGTAGCTGTGCCAAATTAGGCCACGACAGCTTCCTTTCATGTTATTTCCAATTCGTTGATTGTTGATTATCTTATCGTTTCACAGTATGCGTTCTCAGCTAGCGGAATTAAATGAATGATAAAGAAATGTTACAGTTCTAATATTTTAATTATGTTCTGCATAAATTACATTATGGTGGAGTTTGTTAAGTACAGGTTACAGTCATTAGGCTAGATCATTTATAAGACAAAAAGAGTTTTTAATACTACGTGTACACTGTTGCTTTTTTATATGGCAGTAAATAATCGTTTCAGTTCTAAATTTTGTAAGTGTTGAACGAAGAGATGTATGTGAGAATGTTATTGTTGCTGACTATCATCATTATTATCCTTTTCAGTCTATACGTGTATTTAATATCTTGTACCAAATTTACTTACGTGTAACCTTATTTGTTGATCGTTTTTCACCACAGACTCTTGTAACCCTGGTACTTAATAGAACTGGTACATCAGTCAGACACACCTACATTTTTTCTTATATACACAAATATCTTCTTATGTGGCCTGGTAATCATACTTCTTGGTCTGTAATTTTTGCTTTATCCCAGTGCAGATTAAATTGCCTTTCCACTGCATGCTGATTTCCATGTTTATATCAAGACGTTATTTCACTTAAAAATTCTCGTTTTCTGCCCTCTATTCATTCACCATATTAGACACTTTATTATTGGTATTATCGCAACCTTTTTTTAACGTTAGTGCACAAAGTACTTCTACGTTAGTCAGATTGAGAGATACTGAGTAATTGAATAAATTATTAATATCGTTGTTGTTGTTGTTGTTGTTGTTATAACCCTCGTCATTAACATTTAAGGAAGCCATACTCTCTGTAAAAGCTCTATGTCACGATGTTTTACTTCGAGCATGTGCAGAGTGTTTAAAAATTTTAAAAACTGGTCATGGGTCGCGGCGAGGAATTTATATTTCGTAGACAAAAGTGTGCTTTGAACTTAGAATGTTTTGCTAATAAGAACGAGGAGGACAAAATGTACTTCTAACGTTTTTTTTATTAACTTGAACCTTTCCTCGACAATTTTTTTCAATTTCTCTGTCCCTCTTGTTATTTTTCCTGTTTTTTTACGCATTTTTGTCCATGAAAATCTAACTCGTGGTCCTAATCATCAGAAGCATTTCGTTACCAGGTCGTTTTTTGATAAAGCCCTGAAATTAATTTCGGTTCGTTTCTCCTTAAGACGTCAGGCTCCAAACTCTAACGTTGCCTTTGAATCTGACATACCGGAAGTATGACATGGGCTAAAGAATTATATTTTAATCCATTTCTTTAATTTTATTGCTTAACTTCAGATCATATTATTCGAAGACACTTAAACATTTAGACCGCAAAAAACAGCATAGAAGTACTATGCGTGATTTAAAGCTTCCGCCGCAGTGTAAATGAAATCTTCGCTCTTCTGATATGTTACGCAGCGTTCATTGGTAGTTAGTTACCGACGTTTCGGGACAATCTATCTGCTCCTTCTTCAACGGGACGCATAGGTTGTCTCGAGAGGTCAGTAACTGTCAATCAATGCTGCTTAATATTCCAGTAGAACGAAGACCTCATAGTGAAAGCACTTTTCTGGCTATTACTTTCCCCATATTGAAAAATACTTCATTGTTAGACACCTCCCAGACTTTGCCGGCACGTCCTTTTACTTACATTAGCATTATGAATGCTATAATTATAGAAGAGAGATAGAATGACACTGACAGCGACAAACTGAAGAATTCTGAGAAAAACTTGCCCCATTGTCATTTTGTCTAACGCGAATTTGACGTGGACTGTTATGGGATAAAACTCGAGTTTCGGCGGTTCAAAGCACGCGTTTAGTTTGAGAAACTGTCAAAATTCGATGTCCTCGTGGCAAAGAACAAAGTCAATTTCAACCGAAAAGACCAAGACAATGATATTGCTTCGGGAAACAGCCGAATTGCTGTTTGCCCTGAGAGTCGTAGGAGCATAAACTGGGTGGGCAAAATGCAGAATATTCCAATATTAGGGCAGATGATACACCTAGAAACCACTGTCTTTTAAATAGTTAAAAAGACCTTACGCAAGCATTGCTCTCCAATTCGAGTTTTTATGAAGGTTGAGTATGTAGTTGTGTTAATTATAATTAGTTTGCGCTTGTCCTGAATTAATTTATTGCTGTGCTTGTAGTAAATCAACATAAGATAACGTGCAAAGTAGTATTTCAAACAAACCTGCAGGTCATGACCTTGCAAGGAAAATAATAAATGTTATGACAGGGCTCGATCTCAACACACGAATCTGCACAGCCACAATGGATTAAAGAGTTCAATGCACCACAGTTACTGTGTTGAAAAGTACCTACGCTGGTCCCTATCCCGGGGGAGGCGAGCCTTCAAAACCCCACATTTCAACCTTCAATATAAATGCACGCCTTTTTTACGAGCTTATGATTCAGTCTATACCTAGGTCTTCCAAATACTATTTTCTCTTCAGATTTTACTGATGCGCACGCCTGCATCAAGAGATATAGCTTTATAGCGTAATTAAACACATATGTGCTATTAAATTATGGTACAGGTTCAAGGATCCAACAGTTAGTGCTACTAATACCTTTTCTGACAGTAAATTGTGAAGTTTGTATATAGACTCTGCAAATTGTATCACATTCGCTATCTCTTCGATTACTCTAAATCACTTTACAATCAGCAAACTAAAAGAGTCACGCTTAGAGCCATTTAGCTTATTAACAACCGGCAACGAAATCATGGAAACAGACTTGACAACTTGAGGTTATAATTTCTGACAATGGTTTATAAATTGTTTATTTAATTATACTCTCAAAAGCGCGTACTGTCTGAGTTACCGCGACATTTGTTTGGATGAGTAATAAATGACTGTGGGTAAATAATATAGAAGAAAGCTGTCGTGATGTATTTTAAGAGACTGTTCTGGCGTTCGTTTAGAGGGGCTGGGGAAAAACACGAAAATATCAGTCAGGATATTCAGTGTTGCCCCAGAGATTCGAACCTTAAGTCTCTCTAATACAAGCCACGTGTATTGGTCTCAAAATGACGGTTCTCTGGAATGTGACGCCGTATTCTATTGTAGAATTTTGCCAGCGTGTGTCACTCATCTACTCTGCAAGACAGTACGTTCCTCAAAAAACACTGACACACTTCTACCAGACTACAAGAAATCATGTCCCAGAAGAAGTACCCTTGAGATAGGACAACGTTCAAACACTCTGTGTTACCAGTTGCGTAATTACTGTATTAAGAAGGAAAAGTGTCAGAGTGATATTTTTGTTATTTTCACCTTTGTCTCTGTGTAAGTACGATGTACATTGCACCAATAAATTAAGCTGTGAGCCTCCAACTTCAGTGTTGACTATCAACATTATAAAATGACGTGCGCAGAAACAGAAGAATCTCATTCCATACACACGACTTCTCGTGCCCCTTATCAAGGCACACAACATTCTGCTAACGAGCAGACGCACGGAAGAGTGGCGTATGTGTTATGCGGAAAATACTAGTCACACTAAAAATCCCAGTTACTATTTTTATTTTATGTTCATACCTCGCACTTGCTTTTAAGCCTACGTTTTTTCATATATTTACACAAACTAACTAACAGGTTACTTGTAGTCCAGTACTTTTGTAAGTTCAAAGCCACCAATTCCAACACACGATTATGTCTAATTTAATTTATTTTAGTTCCCTGTGTTTAATGTTACATCCTACTTCCTACTTGGTTTTCTAAGTGACCGCTTTACCGGAACCTTTTCTGTCACGGATCTATTTTGATTCCCACAATTCGAGCTACACACTAGCCCGCTGTGACCTTCTTGCTTTTACTATCCTAACATTACTCTTTCTTGTGACTTGCATACATCCTTGTTATGCAATATCCAAAGTGCTCATTTGGTTCATCCTCATTAACATCCAAATATTTCCCCAAGTACGTTGTTTCCAAACACTTGTAATTTATGGTCTTCTTTCAGACTAACAAATAGCGTTTAACATTCATACAAAACAAATGACAAAATTATTTTTATTTGACTTCATCTTCAGTATGTTGCAGCAAGATAGGACGATACCAGGCTTTGAATTAAATAACAATATTCTAAGCATTCTAAATTTCTTCTGATGATTTTAATAGTAACCTCGTTTCTGATTCTTGTTCTTCTGCTCATATCTCTCTATACACATAAAAATAAAATTATTTAGAAGACCCCGTGCCAAGTTACATCTCGATTGTTTCACACGAAGAAAGCAATTCGGAATTTTCCCTGTGCTTCAGTAAACCCTACTCCATTAAGATCTGTAATTGAGTGAGTGGAGGTATATGTCCTCTCATTTAGAATCCCGGCGCTATTACAAAATTTGTAGGTGAGTTGTGAGCTTCATTCCCCGACCACGTTACATCCAGGGGAAAGAGTCCTCAGCTCATGTGGAATAGGATGGCGGTGGTCGGGTCCTACACCGGGTCTGGATATTGTGAAGAAGAGGAAGATTTCTGCCTCTCCAGGGAATGGAAGACTGGTTTGCCTGTCGTCCAGTCTTTAGCCAGGTCATTGTATTCTCCCCCCCCCCCCCCCCGGGACACTCGAGGGGAATATGACCATGCTAAGATCCTCTAATTTTCTTTGTCACACCATGAAGATTTCAAAACAAACTCGACACACAGAGCAACCCTATAACTGCTGTAGCTACAACAACAAAATGTCATAACCTCGGTCTTGTATAGTCGGCGCCAGCAAAGTATGTGGTATTTTTTGATAGGCAAGGTTCCGACCACATTACTTACACTGTACAGACCATATGGCCTACCGACGTCTTTATTTTGAAGTCTTACCTATAGTCACGCTTAAGGAAAATAAATAATGACTAAAATACAAACCAAGTTTGTAAATAAGTTTTAGAATCTTGTTCCAAACGCTAAATTAAGCCACAGATTTTTATTACGCATCGAAGAATATAATGAGTAACGGGAAAATATTTTTAGTCATATAAAATGTTAAGGACGGTATCTTATATTGCCTTCAGAGGACAAGCAGTTATGTTGCCATGTTCTGCTGGCTGTGCCTCACATTCTTCTACATTTTGACCACATAACACGTAGCTGGTATGTTCTTTTCCCTCTCTGTCAAACGGAGAAGTTAAATGTGAAAAAATCTAGTTATATGAAGTTCGGCTCTGAACACAGTAATGCATTTACAAAGTAACGCTAGGAAACACATTACATTGAAATGTAATTCGAATACATTTAGTGTTTGTGCAGAGTAACGATAAGTTCCTTACTTTCTGAGAGTTTGACACTTTTTTTTTTCTTTGTCATTCTGTCAGTAATGTTGTTTGACGAAATGCCGTGTTGCGCATTTGGCGACAGCCACACGAAACTCAATCTGGTCGGTGTTTGTGACCTGGTTGTGCTGATACATGGTGACAGTTTGTGAAAATGTGCGCGTGGCAGGGGCTTGGCGACATTTTCTGCATTGGCCATGTTACTAACTGTTCGAGCCTCAGACAATTAGATGCAAGGCATACCTACTTACGACTGACAGAGTCTGGTTTCATGTTACATTTGTGTAGCCTTTTTCATGTAGAAATTATTTTTGGATGTTGTACGGCGTTGAAGTAAAAATTTATGTAAATTTAGGATGTTGTGAGAAAAAAACTGCCTTCAGGTCTTCGCTTTTCTGGGATGTTGAGAGCTGAGGTTTGTAGTTGGTTAGAGACGTTTCGACAAACGTGTTTTTCCCATCTTTAAGAGTCAAAAGAGTTTATGATTCTTGGGCTGATTCTCTACCAACCTAGTCCACGCAAAGTCTCAGAAGAACAAAGACGTCAACTACACCGCGACTATCTCAAGGTCGCTCTCTTTGTCATTATAAAAGGAAAAGGGGTGATATATGTTGGGGGTCATGAAATACCGCCTATTAATTATTGGGTCATGTAGTATGAGGTTTCCGTTGACTGCACTTAATGAAACTCTGCCATTTCTTTGTGAAATTTTGTAGGTTGCACATGTAATGAAGGAAACTCCAGGCCTAATATTCATCTTAGGTTATGGTATCGTAGGACGAAATTTCTTGTAATTTAGCAAGTAGGTGTCAACGTTTTAGATTAAAATGCTCTCGCCATCTTCAGGGTGAAAAAGACTTTTTCCTGAAGGTAGAGGTAGCAGGCGATTCCGAAGTGTTTGTACTCATCTACACGGGGACGCATTCCAGACAAAAATGGAGTCTAACCGTAATGGCTACCACCTTAATGCCTCATACCTCATAGGATTATTGGCGTCGTTCCCTGTTTGTTATAGTAAGAGGCAGTGTAGTCTTAGATCCGTAACAGCGAAGCAGCTGTCCGAAGATGTGGATAGTAGAATCCAATTAAATATCTTCCCCCAATTTGCCTCAGGGTATAGACGGTATGGGGGCGAGTTTATCACCGTCATAGCATGTGAAGAAGAGAGAGTGAACCTTGAAATATAGCGGCGTAAAACCGACTAGAAATCACGAAAGAATCGTTCTGTATTCTTGTCTCTTTATTGAGCATGAAGTTTGGACAGCGGAGGTAAGAAATCCATCCGCCATTTTGAATGAAACCGCCCATGAAAATTGAAGGAGATGGTAAGATGTGATGCTTTAGTAAACATGGAAAGAAACTGACGTAACGTTCACAGGTCCGTATCCATTGGCCGCTTTTTTTATTATTGGTGCTGAATTTGAAAAGTGTAATCAGACACAGACAGGTAACAGTCAATTAGACAGTTCTCTTTCAGAGTTTTATATATATATATATACACACATATACATGCATACATATATAGATCTACATACATACATATATACATACATACATACATGCATACATACATATACATACATATATACATACATACATACATACATGCATGCATGCAGGCATCCATACATACATATGTGCGTGCGTGCGTGCGTGCGTGCGTACATAATACGTACATACTAACTGTTATATATGTGAGTTCGCTGCAAATTATTCAGGCAAATTTTTGTACTGGAATATAAGAGAAATAATATGGTAGGAGCACTAGAATTTACTTATGTTACAGTGTGACTGAAATGACTAATAATAATGTCGGGCATGTGACTTTTGTGCGGGTTTAAATTATAAATGGACCCGAAAATTTCTGATAAAATTTGTTGAATTTTTTCTTTACAGTGTGCATACCGTCGTGAGTACAGTAAATGCGTGTACAATGCAAGCCGGCTTTCATTTTATATGTATTTGTTGGATTTTAACAATTGCACACAGAGAGACAGCACTGAAACAAAACTTTACAAAAATGATGAACTTACTCTTCAAGATTTTGTAGTGTATATAACCTACATATATGTATTGTGTATGTATAGTATGTATTATATACCATAATGGATTACCCAATGCTATAATCATTCTTATATATCTCCTGCTGACCTCACCGTATGAACTCAATATTTTGAAAGAAATTAACTTTTTTACGTTCTTCCCCTTTGCACTTCTTTATTTTCCTAACGAATGTCTCAGTTTCTTTATTTCAATTCTACGATGTTTTTTAGCTTAGGCTTGAGTGATGTATAACCGCTAGAAAGCGGTGTTTTGAGGTGGGGAACTCCGTTCCTTTCTTTCATTGCTTTATGCTGCGCGGTGCCCGAATAATACCACGGGATTATTCACTCCATCCCCTACCCACCCCGCACTGCTTCACTCTGCAGCACCAGTCTTAAAGTAGCCTAACGGAGAGGACAAACTAATTAAAAGGAGAGGCCCAGATTTGTGCCCATGCATATCATGTGTTCAGCATTGTTATGGATATGTACAGGATGTTCAAACTTGTACCGTTTCACATCGGGTGTTTACAGCATTTTTATAGACATGCACATGATATTCACGTTTGTACTAGTGCACAATGTTTAGTGTTCTTATAGACACGTACATGATGTTTAGATTTTTAGAAGTGCACGGTGTTTAGCATCGTTAGGTATGTGTGCAGGATGTTCAAATTTTTACCAGTTCACAGTGTTCAGCATTGTAATAGACATGCACATAATATTCATATTTGTCCCATTGGACATAGGATGTTTAGCGTTAAAATAGACGAGTACAGGACGTTAACACTTTCAGCTGTGCACAGAGTTTAGCGTTGCTATTGATATGGACAGTCTGTTCATATTTGTATTATTGCACTTCTGGGGTTCAGCTGTGATGTAAGATGTTTACAGAATGTTTATATTTGTGCCACTGTACATCGGATGTTCACCATTGGTATACACCAGTACAGGTGCGAATATCTGTGCCAGTGAACAAATTTCTGTTCATTTTAAAGATTCATCAGTATCTACCTTCATTTTCTCCGCAATAAGACTTATATACTACAAGTTAGGAAATGTATGTATAACACAACGTTGTGAGACATTCGGATCTTTGCATATGTATTTGTCTTAATTGACTCAACATGCAAAATGTTCGTCTACTTCGAATCGAAAGCAATAAGTATTAGATTACTACTAGTGTACTTTATCTTAAATACGCGGCACGCAACTCGAAAGTTCTTGGCGATATAGTGTTCAATTATCCATGGCCTGACTGCAAGTGGTGTATTTTTGTAAATATTGCCTAAAAGGCAATATTTTCGAAGAAAAAATATTTGACATAAAGTGTGTGTTTTCATGTCCTTGACTACTTCTGTTTGAAACTTTTGCCCACCCAGCAAGAATTCGGCGAAATGTTGTCGTAACTGTACGTGGGTCTTCATGTCAATGCGTGATATTTTTGTCCAACTTAAACCGAACTTGAATCGTCACGACAGAATTTAACACAAGCTTCCAATATAAAACTTCACGAAAATTCATCCAGTAGGAGTCGAGGTGGTATGTGCGGACAGACGGACAAGCAGATAGACATGACGAACGTTATAGTTTCTTTTCGCAACTTTGCCAACGCATCTAAAAGTTCACATGCAAATAAAATCATATACTTCTTAGACTGAATAGCAGATTGGGAGTAAAATGGCTGTAAAATTCTGAAATTACTAAAGAACACTGGTTTCTTAAGACGGGGCAACTGCCTCAGGCTCTTCGCTTCCCTTAAGCTAGTGATAAATTAATAACTTCACTTCGTATTCTTAAATTTTATAAGAATTAATTCCAAACAAAACCTAAAACCAGTTATTTAATCCCGCTTTCCGAACGAAATTCAAACCCTGCAGGGACATTGTTTTAGCGGTCCAACCATACGGTCATTATGATGGGATTCCCCACCTGCTTGTTTTTCCAAACTGCTTCGCTCTTCATGCAGTGTAAGGGATGAGACATGATTATCGATAGCAGTTTCTTGTCCAAATATGATAATTCGCGTGTAAGGGAAATTTGGCGTGACGGAGGGATACAAGCATATGATGAGGAGTAATCACATAAATATCCCATTAGAGACAAGAAGATTGGGGTGAGACAGAACCCCGTTTGTTGAGGGACACATTGTTATTCAGGGGAATGAAAATCGGTCCGGCCACGTGACATTAGGGGGCTAAGGCTCGTCAGATAAGATCTGAAAGGGGAGACTGGGGGGTGAACAGTGAAATTCGATTGCATTTGAAACTGAATTGCTGATAAAGTGAGCAGCAAAAAGTAACAGTATCTCTTTCTTCTCATCCTTTCAGTATGCGCCATAAAATTAAGTCAATTTTTTTTCGAAATGCTCATTCATTTCAAGGACGTCGGTTCAGTTCTCGTTGAGCTATAGGCTGCTGGCAAGTGTGAACTCCGTAACATTCTGTGCAAACATACTTTTAAAAACAGATTACATTTTTATTATTAACCCTTTAAAGATGAAGCGTATCTGTTTTATATAAGGACTCAGCGCGTACCGCGCTGTAAACACTCTCCACTTCGGTTATAAAAACCAGTCTCTTGATGTGTTATAAGGCAAAAGTTGCTGTTTGTTCTGAGATCCGTACAAAACACATAAACACAATGTGGACACCACGTAGAATTTTTTAATGTTAAACCTGTTAGTATGTAAAGTTACCGCTAGGCTTTAAAAGGTTAAACCAACAAATTCACATACAACCTACATAATTGTGCAGATTTTGTAAATCCTTCGACATATTTCAGTGTTATAGCATTATCCTCAGGGAGATAATATACAAAGCTCTCTAAAAATCAGTTAAAATATACAAATGACATTCGTAATGGATGTATATAGCTTGCCTCAGCTAAGTTTTGTATGCACCTTGCATACAAAGCTTAGCTGAGGCAAGATACATACAATCGTTACAAATATAATTCTGTACATTTTAGCTGGTTTTTGCAGTACTTGGTATATCAACTCCGTGAGGATGATGTTATAACATCGAAACATGTCGGAGGATTTACAAAAAATACACGATTGTGTATATTGTGTGTGCACTTGCTGATCTGATAATTAGAAATGTAAATTGGATTAAAACGCACAGAATAAACAATCTCAGAACCCTAAAAGCATCTTCCGTGTACCCTTCTTTCCTGTTCTTCTCGATTGCCGAAAGTGTATTTTTAGTGAGTTTTACGCCGCCCCCTCCCCCCCGTCATTCTGACCGAAAAACATATGTTTTTTCATAGATTTTAATCATTTGTAGAACAACTTAATCTGACATAGGCTTTTGTTAAAGTTGCTGTTCCTGCCTCATAGAGAACACGCTCCGTCTCTATTAGAAGGATGAACCGCCTAGGTTTAGTGAAGTTGTTACTGCTTATGTTGAGAATTATGCGAAACCCACACGTATATTCTGTAGGAAGTGTGTGGTACACATATTACCTTTCGGTTTCAGAGTGTTAATAAACATAAGCTTTAATTGAAGACGCTCTGAATGCTCTAAAATGAAGAAGAAAGAAGTGGTTTAGAGGTTAGAACATTTATTTCTTATTCGGGAGGCTCAGGGTTTAAATCTGATCCTGGAGAACCGCTATCATAATTGAGGTTCTCGTGATTTTTCTCAGCCCCTACATGCAAATGTCCGGACATCAGGCTTGCTTCAAGTTAAACGAAGCTTATAGGGGCTCATTTGTGACCCGTCAATATGGAGCCCTGAATTCAGTCCCAGGTTATTCTATGTGGGATTCGTGGCGGAAAAAGCGGCACTGGGGCTGGTTTATTGCTGTGTACTTCAGTCTTTCCTGTCAGAATGAATCCAGTAATGCTATTCTTTCATTCATTTATCAACTACAGACGCCATATAAGCTTAGCAATTGTTAGCGCTGTTAAATAGCACACTTCTGGCTTCAAATTAAACCAGTGACACTTCTTTCCACCTTCTTTCCAGTTCATTACGCTTTAATTATCCTGTCATTACACACTAAGTAATCTGAGATTTGAAAGCGTTCTTATATATACAATAGAATTAAACAAATTTTAACACCAAACAGCGGATTTGCATGACTCATCATCATCATCAGCAGCAGCAGCAGCAGCAGCGCAGACAGCATGTTCAGAACAGGGTCAGTGACGGGGCTTTACGTGCATGATAGTGAAATTTGGTCCCATAAAACAAAAAAAATTTCTTGACTACCCCAGCCACATTCAGCTTTTCAGGAGGGACTCCGCTTCATGTAGTTGTTCAAGTTAACGAAATTCGCTGTTTTGTGAAAAAGCTAAATCCTACTAAAGTATTCAACACTTTTGCCAGCGTATTGTAGAATGTAGAAACAACCCGTCAATTTTGAGTGCTGCCTTACAAGAAGAGGCCAAAGACAGTAAAATAGGACTATATATAAATGCATTCAGATCAGAATAACAGCAACAGGAAAAAGCCAAAGAGAATAATCTAGTACACAGTACACGGACCTGAAATAAATATTTGATTGAGTATTTAGCCGTGCGAGGTAGGCCTATGTATTTTTGTTTTGTTTTTTAATTCCCGTGAGAATCTGAGAGAATAGCGCTCCTGTACTGCATGCGTGTCAGGCGTCCGATAGACCCTACGCGGAATGAACCAATATTTTCTCTCTACTGGTCTCTCTGTCTGTCTGTCTGTCTCGCGCGCTCTCTCGCTCTCTCTCTCGCTCTCTGTGCTGTCTCTTCTAGTTACCCCACTGATTACCGAATTCATTTTGAAAAGTCTTTGGTCAAGGATTAGACTGGCAGGCCCAAAGCGTTAATCCCATGCGACCCACTCCACTTACAACACAAATTGCTATACAGAATGTAGCTTACATAACGTGCATTTATGCTTGGGAAATGTTGATAGCACTGGCCTAATATTTGATATTGGTACTCAATATTGATATTATTAAAGTCCACACCTTTTGCGATTCTTCTGAAATTGATTAGTTTCAGGTTTGCGTGTATATTGTCTTCTGTCAGCGTTCCAAATCCTAGCAATAGCTGCCAGCAGCTCATGGCGAGATAGATTGAAGGATTGAATCAAACAAATAGTGTACAATAATTCTATCTGCGTGCACAGGGGCGTCTCTGTTTTGCGTGTAATATTCCCTGCTAGTAATTATAATACTGCAAATTAATGAATCTGTTCTAAATCGCTTCGGAGACCGCTAAATTAGTGAGACTTGTTTCCGGTGATTTGGTAATTTCAGTCAATTCTGGTGGTAATTTCGAGAAACTTTTTAGCAAAAGCGCCATAATACATATATGTTTTGTACCTGTTATTAATTATGAAATAAAAATATGATATAACATGTTGGGCAAGTTCATTTGTGCATTAATTAATGGAAAATGAAAACAACAATTTGTTTGAAACGTAATATGTTTTGTAATATTTCACTAATTCAACGAGAAGAAAACTGATCTTAAATTAAACAGATATTAATTTATACGAATGGAAAATTAAAAATGAATTATTTGAAATCGAAGTTTGCTGTATTTTTATGTGTTTCAATATTTCTTGCCTGTAGTCACCCAGAATCGCAGACTGCAGCCAGAAATGTTAGTGTCCTCTTAGTAATTGAAGGGCTAAGTACCTCCAAACAAGTTATGTAGGGATTAGTGGCTATGACCCAAAGCAGTGGAACTCTTGATTTGAGACGGCGCTTTTGAAGAAAGCACTCGAGCATGGTCGACTGTAAATCCCGGAAGAAATGTAAGTTTGACAGCAGATACTAGCTGAAGAGACTGACGGGAATACATGATTATACTCCTATTTAAAAGCCGACTATATTAAATTCTGTTGTTATTCTGTCTCGGGGAAGCACGCAATATTTGCAGGTGCTCGTAGGTGAGCCAGGTGATTGTTACGTATTTGAAAAATGTAATATAGCAGTCGAGAAGTATTTCTGATCAGTTAGTGTTGCAGCCTTCAATGTCTAATATCGCTTAACTTATCGAGTGAACTTTCAAGAATTTTTCAATTTATGCCTTGCATATTCAATTAAATTATTATTCCATAATAAACCTCAATATTTGTGAGGTATAAGAAGCTGATGAGTGAAACGTTTGCCACTTAAAGTCATAGCTAGGGGTAGGGAATGTTAAATTTTCTGTTTGAAATTTCAGTACTTATCTCTGTAAAGAGAGTGAAATGTCACAGGTAAAGTTGTCCCTATGCACGCCATAAAAGCATCTGGGGACGTGTAAGTATAATTCCGCTCATTCTTAGCTCGACAACCTTCAGGTTCCGGTCGCCATACCCCAATAAAAATTCTCACCAGTGTGTAGGGGGCAGGGTTGCCCCCCAGTGTCGGTCTGGATGCTTTGAAGAAGAGTGTCTTAACTTTGGCGAAAATCGAAAACGGTTGCCCGCATATCCAGCCCGTAGCATACTCAGTATAGCGTATAGCTACGCGGGCTCATAAAATCGCATATTTCTGGGCTCAAACGGGTATACTGATGATAGAAGGAAGCATGAAAAAGTTCATTTGTAAGGGTAGTAGGAGGAGAAAATGAAGGCGCTGGAAAATGATTTTGAAGTCCGTATGGACAATTAGTTACTCAGTTCATAAACACATGAAAAGAAAATTAAAATTATTAGTTTTTTGGAACGAAGTAAGTGAGAATCGAATGTTCATTATCTCCAGTTACTCAGTAAGCACTTCTTGTGCATTCAGTTCGAAGCACAATTTCCATCAAGACTGCCACCACAAGACATATTTCCTATGTAAATGTGGCCTTCTATTTTTCATTCATTATTTTCTTCTCTTCCACCTTTGTCTCTGTTTCTTATTGCTTGCTCTTCTGAAAACGCTTGTTTCTCGCAACGACCTGTTATCCTGCAAGGTCTTCCATCCTAATGAATATGACTTACGGTAAAATTCCACTTACTCCGCATCACGTATTCCACGCCAAGCTGCAACACGTGAGATACGTTTACCCAAAATACGTCACTCGATATTGTATGTCCTAGAATTCCACTTACCATACGCCAAGCCATACCACTCCATTAAATGCCTAATACGTAACAAATAATGGAAACTGGAACGAACAGGCTTACTTCACGTGGTATACAGTGACATGAGGTTAGAGGAATTTCACTTTCCTTATGAATGCAAGTAAGTTAGTTGAGCAGCTGAATGAGTGCTAGGCCTATTGACGGTAGTGAAAGAAGGATTGCAGAGGTCAAATGGGGAAATGCAGCGCTATGGAACAAATCTTTTTCCCTTTTTTATAAATACTCTTATGGCATTTGCATAAAAATCCTGCAGACACCTAGACAATTCTCAGGATTGGCCGAAATGTGAACCATTTTCATTCATAATGTAGTTCCGTAAACAGATCTTTTGCCAAAAACTGACAGTAAATAGGCCTATGTGGACTGCATGATAAGCACAGAATTACTGTAGAAATGGAATCGAAAGTACAACTGAGGACACTTAAGCCACTCACACCCTGAAGTAAAGTAGTAGAAGCAACATTCTCCTAACCACCCCCTTACCTTCTCTACTGTGGTTTAGTTGCCCTTTACTCGGTAGAAGGGGGTTTCCCCTGTCTTCCGGGACCAGCTCCGGACTAAATCCCACCTTAATCCATACCGGCAATTTGGTTGGCTCTGATAGCTTGCCTCCCATTTCCATAGTTTCTTCGTAGTATCTAGCTCCTTTTCTGAAAATATAGGTCAGTCTTAACCACAGAAATCAGGGTTTGCATTACCAAGTTTTTCAGTAGAGTCACAAATTTGCTATTTCTAATGCACAAATAGTACCGAGTAATATGAAATGTTGAAAACAGCCGATTCTGCTTTGTGTTGCCTCTGACTAAAGGTTCCTCCCGTTTCGTAGGGCAGTGTAATTGTTCAGGGGTGTTGGTTATTATTCTCAACGGTCCCTCAAATTTTTTTTACAGCTGCGCAGACCTGCTACTGCGCTGAGCAGAGAAATTTTACACGACCTGACGACTGCGCGGCACTTTAAAAAGTTTTTTGTAATATGCGTAATAAGAACACTTATAATGAACACTTGAAAATTCCAGCTGCGCGGCAACAATTCAGTGTACGCGGGAGTATTTCAGTTATTGCGCGGCCGCGCACCAGCGCAGCTTAGAGGGAACATTGATTCCTATATATAAACGTAGGCTATGCTCAGTGCCCCACTGGGGTACACGTTCTACGAAGAGTTTAAAATTAGTGAGTTAGGGAACGTAGTGTAGATAATATTTTACATAGATACTAAAATTTGGCATCATTCTAACTTTAGACATTGTGCAAGGTCCCACGTTTAAAAGAAAAAAATAGAACACATCATTTAGGGAAGAGAATCGGCGTCGGCTCTCGGATGAGAATGAAGGAGAATCCGCTCAGCTGTGACGCGTAAGAAAGGTTATTCTGAAGCTTTGGGATAGATGTGTGGGATCACAACACTGTTCGTTGGTTATCTTACGAAGGTAAAGTAATTTCAGAAGCAAGAGACTGATAACGCCCAGAGGTACGTTGCATTGAACTGGGTAGTCTGATTAGCGATGGTGTCAGTAGCACATTTGAATCACATACTTTCTGTACACATTTCTTAGTGTTTAGGCTGAGTTGTGTTTGGTCAGGACTTTATGCGTTTGAATATTAGGCGTATAGTTATTACTTTTTTTTTTTAGTAGTGAAGGGCCCTGCAGCAGACGCTACGGGCGCACCGCAACCTTGAGGCTTATTGTGCAACCCTATGATGAAGATGATTATTTTTTGTCCTTTTCCTAGTAATGGAGCACCGGTGGAATGAAATTGACAGGGGAAAACCGAAGAACTCGGGTAAAAGCTGTCCCAGTGCCACTTTGTCCACCACAAATCCCACATGGACTGACCCGGGATCGAACCCGGGCCTCCGCGGTGGGAGTCCGGCGGCTAACCGCCTGAACCATGGCACGGCCATACTTGTATTTAGTTTCTGTGCTGTTAATTGTATTGTTAATAGGGGGCCTTAGTTGATGTTTGCGAGTGAAAGATAAATTGTGCCTGTGAAAACACAACTCCATATGAAACACGACTCCATAAAGATATATACAAGAGTGTTGGTGTCCGTTCCTACCGGTCTCAGAGCAGGTCTGCACGTTGCAGATGAAGGCAGTGTCTGCCTCTGTCGGCAATGGAACGTTGATTCCCCAGTACTTCAGCCCGGTATATTATTATTTGCTGTCGTCATTAGGGTAGCCCACAATTAAATGTACCTAGTTTTATTATATTTACGTCAAACCCGTGTTTCAGTTTTGAACTTACAAAATATAGGGTGTTTCTTTTACCGTTTGACAGATAAGCGCCGGCCCGACGATCTAGTGAGTTTTTATTAGACTGCGATCTTTTGTCTAGTTCCCGTCATCGACTTTTAAACCTCCCCGAGACACGGCGTACGACGCAACTCTGGCAGAGCGTCGGGCGGAGCGTGGGCCGGTGTTTATTGATCACGCAAGAAGAAACACGCCCTATATCAGGGGTTCATTTTAAAACTTTTTATTGCCAGATGAACTGATCCTAATTATTCATCTTTGTTTTTAACGTTGTAATAGCAACTTCTGCCGATGCCAGTGGCAGCGCGGTCTAAGGCATGGGTCTGCGACCGCTTGCTTCTTGGGATTGGGGGTTCGAACTCCGCCGGGGGAATGGATGTCTGTCTCTTGTGAGTGTCGTGTCCTGTCAGGTAGAGGTCTCTGCGTCGGGCTGATCACCAGTCCAGAGGAGTCCTACCAAGTGTGGTGTGTGTAACTGAGTGTGATCGTGAAGTCTCGATAATGAGGCCCTGACCCACTGGGGGCTGTTGCACCATGAAAAAAAAAGGGAACTTATAATTCCTAAGAAAAGATTCCGAGAACCTGAGGGTTGGTCTTAAAAATGATCCGTTGGCATACTTTGGCGGCTGCGAGACGTTACAACAAGAAAGTCGAAAGGGTTTATTTAAATGACAAGGGATGTATGTCACCCAGCCTTAGGAGTGCATTGACGTGTTACATTAATTCTGAGATACCGATTTTGATGTTTTACAACTAAGTATATTTTAATATTTTTAGTAAAATTACTTTTGTGCCTTCAGTTTTGCTGTCTTGCTTGTGATTACATAATTGACAATTTAAAAACCTTTGCAAAAGTAACCACTTTGGTCTGAGTTTACCCAAACAAGATGATTAGTAACATGGGTTAATAAGCACCCATGTAGAATTATTTTAGTGTACATTTATATACGAGTACCACAAATTCCACATGGAAAAATTTCTGACTGAGTCTCTTTTGCTTTAGGCACAATTGATGCCTTAAACTTATTACAATTCTTGTCACATATTTAACTGGCTTCCTGTCGTAAAGTAGCAGCCTTACTCCTTCCCGCCATCAGTATACCGTAAGCCTGTATGCTTTCAACAGCACCTAGCTCTTTTTACCTCTATGGACATATTTAAGGCGCCACAGGCACAACAACAAAATCCCACTTGAATAATTTGAAAATCCTTTAGGAAAATCTTTTCCAGAGAGCTTCTATACTAGTTAATACCCAAGTAAGTCGCAGGATTCTCTCGGAACTAAGTGAAGAAAAGACAGTGGAACCCTCCCGTGCTACAGTTTGTCTGCATGCCTTCTCAGTAGCAGACAGACTTTCAGCTGCTGCTGTCAGAAAGTCAATTTCTGAAATGCTGTAAATTCGTTGATAATAAAGTTACAACATTATTAACGATGGTAAATTCTTTGCCTCTGAGAACCAGGTGTTTCTAACGCGGCAGTGAAATTACGTAAATCATGTACCTTTTCATTTAATGTAAAAAACCTAGGCCTACGTGAAAGGATGAAATTAAAATGGATCTAAAAATATAAAATAGCGTGGCGCGGACCAAATTTACTTAGCTCAGGAGAGGAACTGGGAGGGAGCTACTTTAAACATGTCATTGAAACTTCGACCTGTACAAATTCAGGATACGTACTTCTTGTCTAGCTAAAGATTTACTACGTTTACCAAAAGGGCTGCGCTGTATGGAGTTAGTTTAATGTAACAAAGTTTTATCAAATTCGCAGAGTATATTCCTATAACCTCGAACTGGATAATCAAGCTGAATCATCAATTGGACATAATGTGGGAGGAAGCACTCGTGGCTTAACCTTTCCAATCACAGTGATTACTACACGTATCACCTAATTTAATAGGATAAATCTACATGTTGCATACAGAGTTTATTTATATGTTATACATATATAATTCTCAGAATAAATAAGGTATTTCCCCAAGCAGAATTAACTGATATCTCTGTGTGATGGAGAAGATTTATGTTCTGTGAAATGAACTTTTTTTTTTAAATTACGAGACGTGCTTTTGTTGCCGAGCTGCCGGTCAAATGTCCATAGACATCTGGATGATCCTAATACTGTCCATTTCGACACAGCTTTTCTTGGCTTTCCTTTGTCTTTAAGCCAATACTGAGATTGTTGCCGAGCTGCCGGTCAAATGTCCATAGACATCTGGATGATCCTAATACTGTCCATTTCGACACAGCTTTTCTTGGCTTTCCTTTGTCTTTAAGCCAATACTGAGATTGTTGCAGAGTTTCAACTTGCCAGCACACGTACATGCTTCTCATGCAGCCCTCGCCGTTTAAATTCGTTAAACTGCGCCACGTTTTGTGAAATACAAAAATGTATTCCCAAATTACACATTTCGCTGTGAACCATGGAACTGAAGTTACTCGACACTTGTTTCACCATTCTGCTTGCAGTATGTTACTACACTTATTAAAGGTGGTGTCGGGATAGCTCAGTCACTGTAGTAACAACACCGTGGACTGGAGTCCGAGGAAGCCTGCTTCGAATACCTCCAGGGACAAGAGATTTGCCTCTGCTCCAAGGCGTTTAGAGCAATTCTAAGGCCCACCGACGCTTGCATTTAGTGGGCACAGCGGTATTTTTCTCCTCGGTAAGGCGGCTGGGGCGTGGAACTAAGACTCGCTCCGTATAGTGCTAAGGATAAGAGTGAACGGAGCTAAATTCCACTTCCCCATACACATTCACTTCTTGAATAAGGACAAATTTAACTTTATTTCTAACTTTACTTATTATAAAAATGGGCTGACAAGGCTTAGAAACCTTTTCGCTGAATGATGCTCTTTCTGTCCCCACAATGAAGTTTATGTCGCTTCGCCCTCTTCTTCAGTTATCGCATACCCATCAGGATTCGTAGCTTTAAATTAGAGATCGCCAGTGTCTCTACGTGGTAAACACATATTCATTTTGGCGGCAGATCAATTATTTAATGATAGGTAATATTTTAATAGTATTGGGTTTAGTAAAGTTTTATGATGTGCATAAATTATAAACATACTGTGTGGTACGTGAGGAAGATTTTCAATTGAGAAGTGGGAAACATTTCGAAAGACTTGATCGTGGCTCATTTTAAGAGCCTGTTATATAATTTGCTCGAAGAGCTAGAGAAAAGCCACGCAAAAGTCAGGATGTTTGGTTTACTGTCTGAGATCCAAAATTGTTACACCCCAAACAGAAGGCAGCCTCACTAACTGCTGTACATCCACCATAACGTAAGATATACAAATTGCTGGCTGTCGTACTTGCCTGTAAAAACTTGAGAAAGCCCTGGTAATTTGAAAGTCAGCATTCAATTTAAACAGCCCTCCAAATGCAACCCTTAATGCTCCTTAGACTTATGTTTCGATGTCTAAATAAGATCGTGGGCGTGTGTCCATATTATGTATAAGAAATTTAAACTCGACGTTCTTCTGTTCTTCCAAGTATTGCACATATACTGTTAGTGTATACGTGTTCAGTACTGCGTATAATGTGATATAGCTACTGTAACAGTTTGTATTGCAGCGACTTCATAATATTCTAATTATTTATTTTATTTCTGTGTGCGTCTGTGCTGTGGGCAGTTCCCTTAGCTATCGGTCAACATGATCAAATGCCATAAAAAATATATTCAAGTGGATTATAATTATGTAAGTAAACAGGGCGAAACATTATTCTGACTGTCGTTGCCAAACATGGAACCGGATATTGTCAAATTTGTATTTGCATTAACTCCAAGTGGAGACTGGTGCAGAATTCACGCTGACGGAATTCACCCTCGTTGGGAAACCCAGTATCATTCCGGGAAGAAATTGTTAAGCACCTGTTTGTGTGGGATGGTGTAATATTTCCCTTAGTTAACTACGGTGTTTCTAGTAGGGGTTCGCGTAGTTAACAGTTCGAGTGCGACTATGAAATTACATATATAAATATAGAGGTATCATATGAATATAGAACTGTCTTGCATATAAAGTCAGTTTAAACTCTCCAAATTTCTTTGTTTCTCCGTCTCTGGTCCGGCTGCGAAAACAATCTGTACTTATACTGCAAGAAAATTCTTTAACCACAGCTGGTTTGTTGCTTGAACAGACACGTAATGGCTAAGCTATTATTATTATTATTATTATTATTATTATTATTATTATATTTTGGCCAGGTTAAATCTATCAGCCCTTCTGTCAAGGCGGCGGTACCTCAATGCCTTGTTTTGTTTATTAATGTCTTTGATAACAAAAACAGTTGCTACTCCATTCTGAACTAGCTCAATCTACGTGTACCCGCATAAATAATCACAGACCGCTCAGTATTTGATTCCTTGCACCGTGCCAAGGCCAGTCCTTCAGACAGACGCGTGACGGCGGCTACCGCTGTCCGCAGGGTAGTTGTTGTCTTCAGTCACAATATTTCGCTGAAGAACATAATTAAAGAATATATTGTTTATTCCAATTCGTTGTAAACATTTTTTTCCTATGAATCGTATTATTGATTGTCTATTCTCTCTGTTGATTAACTCCTTCTAATCTTTAACATCTCCGTAGTACTGTGTTCCACTACTATAAGTTCCTCTATCTTTTCATTTTGTATTACGTCTCCTTTTGTATTTTTTGTAATTCCCACGTAATAGTCAATTTTATATGTTTTGCCATTACGTACCTGTGTTTGAATCTTCATCATATTAATGCTTTTAATGTGCTCCCTTTATGTGTTACTTGTGTATTTTATATTGTACGTACTTTTTGCTCTTTCTGTCATATGGCCCTCGGGCTGTTGACTCAGCACCTAAATAAACTTGATTGAATTGAACTGAATTGAATTGAAGCTGATCCCGCTGGCCGCGCGGTCTAAGGGGTGGGTCTGCGGCCGCTCGCTTGCTGGGATTATGGGTTTGAATCCCGTCGGGGTCACGGATGTCTTGTGAGTTATGTGTGTGGTCAGGTAGAGGTCTCTTCGAAGGGTCGATCCCTCGTCCAGGGGACTCCTACCGATTGTGTGTGTGTGTGTGTGTGTCATTGAGTGTGATTAGGTGCAACAATAGCCCTCCACGCCTAAAATGAGTAGGTAGAAGAGGCCAGGCTAAGAAAGAAATAAATATTAATTATTGTGATTGTTGTTTGGAAGCACGGCAGGAAATAATATAAAAATAGTATTGTAAAACTCAAAGGGCGAATGGATGTGACGTCTCCAGTAAAATTTCCAACCAGACCAGAGAAGGAACAACGGAGAAACCGGAGAGGTTAAATAATTTTATGTAAAAGATAGCTCTATAGACATTTGTGATCCGGTTTCCAAATCCTTGCCTACTCACCATTCCCGGTCTTTTCCCGTCTCCCTCGAACTGTTAACAATGTAAACAGCTACTTGAACCAGCGTAGTTAAATAATGTAAACATTAGAGCAATCCTTCTAAGTAGGGGCTTACTAATTTCTTCTCGAAGTGATATAGGGTTTGAAAACAGAGTGTGAATCCTGTCAGCACGAATCCTACCACTAATGTTCCCTTGGGATTAATGCAAATGCAAATTTTATAATATTCGCTTCCATCTTTGACAATGACGGTCAGGATATTATTTCATGCAGCTTATTTGCATAATTATAGCCTCTCTAAAAGTATCTGATTTATGTTACTTCAGGATTTTCACCGATAACTATAAAACGGACTGGGGAACTCACGCAAAATAAAGACATTTAATCAGAAATATAATGAAGGCGCTGAAGTGTAAACCAGTGGGATGACGAGATGCTGGGCGGAAAAGGAAATAGACAGAAAAGAACTACACCTGCTAGTTATAGGAACACTGATTTTAACCTAATTCTCTAAAGTTATACTTGGTTAAATAAGGATCGTAGCAAGTTTTTACCTTACATTAAAGAAAATTTGAGGTGGAAGTTTCTAGCTTGGTACAGGAAAAATAACGAAAGTGACTTGCACCAGCCGGTGTTTAGGTAGACTCGAAATGTGGATCTGATGAAAGCAGGGCTACATATAGATCGTCAGACCGTGGCATATTACCCTGACGCGGATGTCCAGTGTCCGAGCTCTTTGATGGATGTCTGGACATCCATCAAGCCACTCTGAATCAGTCGCCACCCCTAATCAGAGCTCATAAAGAGCCTTAAAATGCTGGGGTCTTGGAAATGACACCAACACAACTTGCTCTGACGCTTGAGTGAGAAAGTTATGTAGCTGTCTTTGCACTCTAAAATTTCTTGCAATCCCTACTTAGCAGTCTTTAACAAGACAGGCAATGTAGCTATAGACCTAATATTGAGGCGCGTTCGCCTAACCGCTGTTGCCGTGGAAAAGCAGTAAGTATTACATATTCTGAGTGTGTCTCTAGCCTTAATCACCCAGCATGCAACGCGCATGCGCGTATTATTTTGTCGTTTGTTGCCTGTCTGGTTGTAAGATATTTTTCCAAATTATCTCGTAAACGGCGCGATTCGCGGAAAAGTTATTGAACACAAAATGTGTGTTTTGATTTTCTTTACAACTTTTATCTGAAACATTTCTCATTCTAAGAAGAACTGAACGAGATATTATCATACATATACATAGGTCTTCATTTAAAGTACCCGTGATTCTTGTCAGACTTCAATCAAACGTGAATTTTCGCGACAGATTTTCGAAAAATGCTCAAATATTAAATTTAATGAAAACTGTTTCAGCGGGAGCCGAATTATTCCATGCGGACAGACGGACAGACAGACATGACGAAGAGATAGTCGCTTTTTGCAATTCTGCGAACGCGCCTAAACAGGAAGGGCATGTTCGAGATTTGCACATCCCAAGCATTATTGCAGCATTTCGCGTAGATTTTCTTGAAACTTGTTGAAGTGGCACTGGGACATGTTTTTCCCTGAGTTCTTCGGTTTTCGCCTGTCAGTATCATTCCACTGGTGCTCCATTACCAGGAGAAGGAAAAAAAATAATCATCATCTTCATCTTCATCATAGGGTTGCACAATAAGCCTCAAGGCTGCGGTGCGTCCGTAGCGTCTGCTAAGGGGCCCTTCATCATTAGCCCTTTAAAGACGAAGCGTATCTGTTTTATATAAGGACTCAGTGCGTACCGCGCTGTAAACACTCTCCACTTCGGTTATAAAAACCAATCTCTTAATGTTTTATAAGGCAAAAGTTGCTGTTTGTTCTGAGATCCGTACAAAACACATAAACGCAATGTGGGCACCACGTAGAATTGTTTAATGTTAAACCTGGTCGTATGTAAAGTTACCGCTAGGCTTTAAAAGGTTAAAGGGGGGACAGTTGGGAGGTCGGTTAAATGTGACAGTGTTCTTGACGGTGACGGTCCACTCTCAGTCCGGTTGTCACAGTCTCCTCTCGACGGACGGGCAACAAGAGGACCTCTTTGTGTGGACAATGTGTTCCACATCCAGTAATTTATGTCGCTGGGTACTGAACTGCTTGCAATACGAGAGGGCAGTTCTAAGCCCAAATTTAAAATGAAAGTTAGAAAGGTACGTTGATGAGTGGCGTCCTTGGCGGCGGCATTTATAACTGACACCTGCGTGACATAGTAACCAGGACAGGGCTACAGTAATACCAGTTTTAAGTGGCACATTAAGCAGCGTTGACTAAGAGTTCTGCACCGACGTTTCGAGACAACTTATCGGTGCCATGTTTAAGGGTCAAGCTTGACCCTTAAACATGGCACCGATACTTGTCCCAAAACTTCGGAACAGAACCATTACTCAACGCTGCGTACACAATCAAGAGACCAGTGTTGTAATACATTAAAAAAAACTTGTCGAAGGAGAGTATGATGTGCCCGTGTCCGCTCAGAGAGGTCCTCCAGATCCCAGTCACTGGAAGCATTTACAAATCATACCCGGGGTAAGCCGGGATAGTGTGGTGGGTACAACGATTCGCTACGGGCTAGACGGTCCGGAGATCGAATCTCGGTGGGGACGAGGTTTTCCACACCTGTCCAGACCAGCCCTGGAGTCCACCCCGCCATTTGTGCAATGGGTACTGGTCTCTTTCCCGGGAGTAAAGCGGCCGAGGAGTGCCGGTGACCACCCACCCCCATATAGCGCCAGGTTAAAGAAAGAGTAGAGCTATACCTTTACTCCCTCTCTGGGCATTCATGGCCTCTTCTATGTGAACTTCACGTTTACCCTGTTAGGCCCAGTCTTATGTTCAGCCATTCTTCTACACGGGCTCGTCTTCTGTCAAAAACCCGTACTTAGACGCTCAGTTACTTTCCTTAAGAGATAAAGAGCAAGCTGTTATAATCAGGATGTACAGTTGTTTCGGAATCGGGCAAAGCGCATGTCTGTTACACAATAATACAAAATTTCTATCGAGAGTAATTTATCAAACTTGCAAATATAAGAAATTAATCGTTCTTCTGCGACATTCCAGATAATTACCAGTTTAATTCCTAAATGGGCCTAATATTTTATTATGATTCGATGGATAATTATCCGATCATGAAGTAATCAAATACTTCAATACTGATTTTATGAAAAATATAATTTATATTTAAGTGGTTTAGGTTTACGTGACTTTTTCCAAAATCACAATTAATTATGTGAACCTGTCTTTCGGGCTTAATTATGGCCAGTGCTCCTAAATTACTTTTAATGTAATTAGTGCAAAAGTCCTGATATAACCACAGTACTAACGCTAGATTTATGACGATGCACGACTTTCAGTTTAGTAAATAATGCTAAATGACCAAATTAGAAGTTCTTCATGCCCCAGCACTTAAATGGGCTTGGAACTGTTACAATAAAATTTTCGTTGCTGAATACATTTTGGAAAATCATTTGAGCAGAGAAAAATGTGAATTAAATATATCATTATCTTACATAGTTCCCATTTTGACGTGACAGCATTAATAAAATACAAAGCCATATGCTTTATAAATCATATTGACATCATTATGATTGGCGCTGCTTTAATTCGTTAACTTATTTCTTTTATTATTATATTTTATTTGTTATCATCTTCACACAAAAAATTTCCAATTATAGACCTAAAACAAACTGTGTTCATATCGCACATAACGTTGCAGCTATTCTCAGGTTACAATGCATGGTACAGATAATTTTATTTCCCATGTTAAGACTTTTGCAGTTTTTCATTGTTATTTTTCGACGTATGTGAGCAGTGCCTAGTACGAGTCTTTCTGGAATTCCCTGATGTTATGCTTTCTGGGTATATTATTATTATTATTATTATTATTATTATTATTATTATTAAGACCTAGCAGGAAATAATTTTGTGGTTCAATATAAATGAAATGCAAGACGAGTGAAGAAGCGTTATTCACATTTGTGTTCGCCTGCATATTCAAATTATATCTTCAGTATTCAAAGTGCAGCTCTGTGGACATGCATATAGCAGAATTACTTGAGTCGAAAGGGAGGTGTCTTATTGAATTATAGCATATTTGAAGGTATTAACTTTAAAAAATTCTGATATCATTATATAAATAAAAGTAGGCCAAAACAGTGTATTTTTCAATTATTTAAGTAAGCTTGTAATTTCGCCTAAACTGCAATCAGAATGTACCGAATTTTCAGATAAAAACCACATGGCATATCCGAGTGCTGACTTTGTCCTTTTCATAGAAATGGGTGTTTGAAGCGGCATGTGGTCAAAACTAGAAATACTTGCCCACAAATTCAACATCGGGACACCTCATCCTATTCGAATGCAAATCTCAGTTCCTTTTGTTGTGGTCCAGCGTATTGTAATCGCAAAACAAACCCGCTTTGCACAAGTTGGTATTGCTGTGGGGAGTGACTGTGGGCTCGCAAAACGCATGCGCTGCACGCGACTTACACGCTCCTCCTAGTGCTACGTATTCGAAGACATTGTATTCCCCTTCTATTGAGGGAACTGGAAGGGCCCAACCGGATTTGTAAAACTCAGTTGCTCTGACTTTTCCCTTGAATCTAAAACTTTGAAAAAGTGTTGTGTGTGTGTGTGTGTGTGTGTGTGTGTGTGTGTGTGTGTGTGTGTGTGTGTGTGTGTGTGTGTGTGTGTGTGTGTGTGTGGTAATAAATTATTAAA
>BLKM01000073.1:313260-387069 GCA_013340265.1 Coptotermes formosanus
ACCTGCAAGTGTTCCGCGCCTGGTTAAACACCCCCCCCCCCCCCCCCACATGAAAGCTTTGGAGAAGAGGCAGATTTATTGCCTCTGTCGGGAAAAGAACCATGATGTGTTGGATGTCCAACTCGTAGTCACTACAGCGAGTACGCCATTCTGAGCCATTATGCACGTATGTTTTCTCTTTCACTGTTTATTTCATGATGAACCGTGAAAGAAGACATGTATGAAAACATTCTTTAGGTTATATAAAGCTTATTTATTACAACCTAACACATCAAAAATTAAATTATATCAGAATGTGTTAAGTACAAAATCATTATCCAAGGTAGACACAGGTGTAACTGCAGGGTTTATTTATGTAAAAAACCAACCGATAAAATTCTGAAAGCTTTCAAGATTATTGCTGTATTACCAATAAGCAATTTAATTAATTATCACGCTTCTGAAAACATGTCAATTTCATAGAAACTTTTCTGTGAATATTACTTCGTGTATTGTCCTTAAAGTCCACTTCTTAAACTTTGTTTCACGTTATATAATTACTACTTTTATTTAATTTCGATAAGGAGGTATTGATTTTGAAACAATACAAAGAGATCTTACATACAGGCCAGGTGAGTTCTGAAGGAAATCTGTAAACGTAATGTGAGATTTGAGGGTCTCACATTGTGTTTATGAAGAAGGAGGCACAACACTCGCCCGAATGGTTGCTGACAATTTACAGTCAACACAGTATAATATCCCAGAAAAATTTAATCTTCAGTACATAGACCTTTGCATGCAGAGGGATATCTCGGCAACACTCTTGCCTGTCTAAAATGCCATTGAAATGCGTAGAAACGTAATAGAAGTTCTGAATTTATTATTAATTGTCATTTACGTTAAAACAAAATTATAATACGACCTATTATGTTTTCATTTGATTATGAAGTATTTTCTTTCATGCTAAAAGAGGAACAAAGGTTGGCGATTGAGTTACTGTCCAAAAGTTTCTAACAATAATGTACCATTTAATGATTTTGAAAATGTGATAACTTTGTAACACTTTATTAAAATCATGAATTGGTGCATTATTTTTGGCAACGTTTGAGACAGCAACTCAATAATAAAGAATCACAGTATAAACAGTGATGAAAAGTTTACAGGTAGGAGAAATTACAGAACAAAATAATAAGAAAAATTTTTTTGGATCCAAGACGGGGTAGGA
Source organism: Coptotermes formosanus (assembly GCA_013340265.1). Lineage (NCBI taxonomy): Eukaryota > Metazoa > Arthropoda > Insecta > Blattodea > Rhinotermitidae > Coptotermes > Coptotermes formosanus. Next base: position 314,465 of record BLKM01000073.1, read on the forward strand.
ATTAGGAGGACGGAGATAATCGCGTAGTGAGAAGATTTACAATTCATGATCCTAGTTTAATTCATCGAGTGAAGGCAGCTCTTTCTGTCCAACCCAACTCAATTGGCTCTTCCCAAGTTTTCGTTCAGGACAGGAATACATACAGTTTTGGAAACGTCTTCTTTTTGGAATAACAGAAGATCCACAAAGTCCAGGAAAAGAACAATGTGTTTTCTTCCATCTCCTACACTTCCTTTATATAATTTCTCTACTGTCTCTGCATACCAACTCTTCACATTGTGGGGCCCACACGAATCCCTATCCCCCCTTCCTGCAAACAAACCATTGTAATTCCAATCATCGTTTTAACCCTGTTCTCTCCCTACATACACTGCCCATTGTTGTACACTGCTTGGCAAGCATCCCCCTCTTTCTCATAAATATTCATCAAACTCTAATTAATCATCACCCAGCAGTATAGTAGTTCAGTGGAAGCGACCGTACGGACACCTATATATAACACCAGCACTTAATACGGTGTTTGGAAACCTAAGAATGCCACTGCAAAATGTTTATGAAATTTAAAAGTAGTGTTAGGCTATGTGAACAAACCAGGAGAGCTCAGTCTCTAAAGCGACCCGATAAGTACGAGTAAACAAGTTAGGAAGTGTCTGTAAAGCATAAAACTTCTGCGGCATTTGTTCTGTTATTGTCCGTATTTTTCATGCTAGTCGTGATTCCTTTCAATTCAGTCTCTACATAAGAACTAGCTTTTCCTTCCTTGCTTGGCGTGGGATGACAGGTTATATTTAGATCGTCAAATGCTTCTCCGGCTTCCGTATTTGTGCCTCATTTCGTGTACTTCTCTTGTAAAAGGAGAGATATGGTTTTTCTTGTACTGCCCATGTGGGGCGATCTATCTGTATCCCGCACTTACCTCTTAAGGGGCGAGATATGCAACTCCCTTACTTGTCTCGCAAAGGGCGAAATGTTTAAATAATCTGTTGTTTCTTAAGCCTCAACCTGTACCTCATTACAAATAAATTTTCCAGTAAAACGCCCTGTCCCAGTCACAACTACCTGATAATGGAAATAGTAACTGTTTCCGAAAGTTGTATTTCGAATGTGAATTAACTCAGGCAGGTTCCCGAAAAAATTTTGTCACTTCTAACTGCTGAAATATTTTCAAAACTTATACACGTCATCTTAATTCTTCTAGCAGTTTCGGAGATAAAATATGCCGACAAGTACGGTCTCTTTTTCATGCTATAGTTTTGAACACTTTGTGCAAATATCGCAAAATTATAATTGCGTCGTAGTTGCCTAGAATCTGCGAACTTGAACTTCACATGTATAAATACTGTCTTATCTAAAACCATCGGGCCAGGCGTACTGTCATTTCCTTCCATGACCTGAGCTGGACGTTAAACTTATTGCAGGACGGGAAGCAAAAAAAATTACATTCTCCAGCAACCACCCGCCCGCCTACACTCTCTTTCCAGACATCAAGCTTGCAGAATCGTGCCGGCTAGTCCACCTGTATGTTTTCCAGCGTATCTTTCTCCCCATAATTTTGAGCGGTTCTTCGTGAGGGTTTTGACACTATGGTACTAAAGGCCGCGGCACGGCTCGAGCCTGTATGGTACATGTTACAGCCTCTCAGAGAACTATCTGTCCGTCTTATTTTCTAGAGCCAGTGGCGTGACTGCGGATGACGATTTTATCTGCACTGCACTCACATCACATTGCGAAGACTAATTCTAACATTTCGGTGGCTGACTCTACTGTTTTATAAGGAAAACTGAAAGGTACGAAAATTTGCTGTATACAAGGCATGACGACGTGTGGAGGACTATTATTAACCATGGCGTCGGTTGGGGGTGTATTGTCAGATTCGCGACCCTGCCTCTACCTCCAGAAAGTGGCCCCTAGTACCCTCCGACTAGGTGGCTGGATGGGCCCAAAGTTTTTCTGGATAGAGCGTAGAAGGGAAAAATGTCTTACCCTGCTGAGAATTCAACCACGATTTCGCACCCGGCCGTAGTCGCTCACTATACGAACTAAAATAATCCAGTTGTATAAGTTCCCGATTTAAATTCATATTTCTAAAACTGTTATCCTAATTGTTTTAAAAGCAATAACACCGCGTTTTTGAGATATTGCTGTACCGGGTGAGATGGTGCAGTATCAACTAACGGTTTATCTGCATACGAATGATTACTAATGATTTGTCATTAAAATAATGAAAAATTCGAACATTCTCTGTCTGCGATACTGGCAAAGAATAATGTTGTAACGTACACACTTCTCTTTATACATCCATTACATGCTTGTTTTCAGTAAAGGCTGTTGGAATTCCAGGATAACGGCAAGGGTTCCCTTTCGTCAGAAGCATTTTAAAGTCTAATTCTGTGCGAAAATATCTAAATATTCATAAAGCAGGTAATGCAATCCCTATACAGGCCTGTACAGGCCCTTAAACCTCCAGGAGGTTAAGGCTCCCAGAATTTCTAGACAGTTGGCACATGAAGGTGGCAAGGTTGTTAGCCTACGCCCCAGCCGCCTTTACCCCTCAGGAAATATCACTGGTACTGATTTCTGTTTGAGACTGAGTCGACCCCAAGGACACAGGGAACTCGGAAGGACTACGTGTTTATAGGTGGATATATAATGGGTTGAAATTCTTTATTTAACAACATATTTTACTTACCCGTAGGTTCTGACACTGCGAAACTGTTTCGTGCATGATGGGTCCTTTGAAAGGAATCCTTATTGCCTAGTGTTGAAGTGTTGCCGGCGAAACGGTAAACTTACGACGTTTTCTGGGTCCGATGATGGTATGGTAAACAGATGTCCACCTCGCAGCAAATTTACGGCGCTGAAGACCGCTCATACCGTGTTACAGACTCACTACCTGATACTTTTATCGGTTCGTGTTGTGTATATTTCAGTGGAAGAAACATCTACTATATATAAAAGGATACCATGCCTACCTACATCTTATGTGGAACAACGGCATGAAATAGTGACGACAGATGTGATTTTTAACAACACATTTTAAATACTTTTGTAGTGGCAATAGGGGTGTAACTTTGAACTTATGCATGATAACATGTCATAATGTTTTTTATTTTCTACTGAGAATTGTGCCCCTGAAGATGATGAGGTACTTATCGAAGCGTGTTAAGACTCTACAAACGAAATTTAAATTAAAATAAAATATATAAGTTACACATTGTGTTGGAGTTGTTCCCGTATATCAGATACTGAATAACCAATACGGAATAGATAATGTTAAAAATACGTTTGAGTTTTAAATATAAGTTAACAAGAGACTGTCGATCGTGTTACAGGGCTATATCATATAAGGGGGAACATTATGCTCTATGTCTACTGTCTTCAACAGCTTTGTGCTGTAGTGTACTACACATATACATATATATATATAGTGTGGTGCAATGCAGTATGTATATTATTGGGTAGCGTAATTCGAAATAAATGTAAAGATGTAGTTATGTGTAATGAAACACCAGTTCATAAAGAGTTATGGTTACTGGAATTATAGCTCCTTACATTCATAGCCCTTGCATTATACGGATGTAAGTGGGCCTGTTCACGCCCCATCCGATCTGCTGCAAAGAACGAGCCCACTCTACACACTGGTTAGGGGGCTGGCTGAGCCATAGAACTGAAACGAGAGCTGAGAAAAATGGAAAAATCTTCGTCGCTGTCTGGGATGTAACCCCTCTTCACCTGTCTTCCAGACGGTAGACTATTTACTATACTGACTGAGCTATCCTGATAGGCGCACCCAGAATTTTCCTCTTTTCCATTGAGGGGGGTGGGGGCTGACCCTGAGGCTATATATAATTTATGTATGATTTTAAAAACTATGTTAAGAAAATCCTGTCAAAATCTCCAAGCCAACATCGAGTTACGTTACAGGGAAAATTAAAACGAACTGAAAAAGGAAATAATCTACATATTTGTCAGTTTTGTTTATATTTTTCAGTATTCCAATGTACCAGTCATCAGCCAGTTCCAGTGGTTGATTTAGGCTGAAGCGTAAATGACGTACAACCTTTGATAAGATCGTGTCTACAAAATCTGTGCTTTTACATTTCGCTTGGGGGTGCGGGTTGCAGCGCGGCAGCCCCCCCCCCCCCCAACTCTCCGCGTTAGGTGCGCCAATGGCTATCCTAGCTCATTTTTATAATACATATAGGTCTACATTTGAATTTCGTTGGTAGCTTTTCTTGTCATTTGAATATGTGTAACATTTGTATTTGGGTGAGTGCCGTTACAAAAAAAAATCAATCATATAACAATTAATTTTCCGAACGCACAGTGTTTTGAGCAGTGACAAACGCCACTGGCTGTGTCTTCACCACCGTAGCTTCCAACTCGCTCTGCTTGTTTCTCTCCCCGAAATGATCATTATTCCAACGTCACACCCACCCTACAGCCGAATCTCCTCCTTTCGCCCTTATGAACCCCATCTGACTGCACCTACCCTGCTCTATTCAAACTTTAGAACATAACAACACCAACTGTCTACACACCCACACCCACACCCACACCCAGACCCTCGTTCGCCTCTAACCCCTCTTTGCCCTGAATGCAAAGTGGCCATCGCACATAACACCCATCGCCGTCCCTTTTCACTCCCAACCACCCCTAGCGTAGTGCGTCCATTCGCTCTCTGTGTTGTCTCCAACTGTGTCATCTTTTGCAAAAAAGAAATAACGCAAAAAATGTTTGCATTAGCAGAGGGTACTAGATTTTTTCCTTATTAAAATAATAATAAAAAGATGGAACACATAAAAGAAGATTTAGTTCGTCTCTGTAATGATGTTGTGCTTTATATGTGGAAGGGTGGTGTGAGTTGAGGGGTTCTTACCACACTGGTGGTGACATTATGCATGAGGGGTATCAAACCGTGTAATGATCATTTTGTACACTGCATTCTGAAGGTGGTTTTGTGTATTTTACTGACGAACTTTTTATATGATATATAGCCTGTTGTAGATCGTGGTGTCATCAGATACCCCATGGGAACCGTATGTATTACAGTGACGCCATCTGTTATCTAATGGCTGCACGAAATGGATGGATTAGCAGGCTCATTTTTATCACACTAATTTGTCAAATATAGGCCTACTACATATTAGGAGATGTAGTCCAAATGTAAAGATTTGTGGTTAGTGCAAACGTGAAGGATATTTAGTTACTTCTAATATATGTATTTAATTATAAAATTGCAGAAGCTGATACATATATATTCGCGGGATGCTCACCTGCGTAAGAATTAAGAAAAAGCACCCTACTGTCTGTGAATGCGCGTACTGTTGCACTCGTTAAGTCACTGTGTTTTGTGGAAGTGGTGAAGTTTAATACATGCTGTAAAATTTAACCCCTTATAGAGTGATGCTTACTATGTTTCGCCTGCTTCTGTTTTCAGCAGTTCTGAATGTCGCCTGCAGAGTTTGTTTGTTTGTTTGTTTGTTACAGTAAATACATTTGCCCCCCAGAAAGAACATTAAGGGATCGGTCTTTGTGATAGAAGGCTGTGTTTACTCTAAGGCATGAATTTAGTTCTTAAATATTAAATACATGATTTTCATTGTCTCAGAGGAGTGTATTAAGGCCTATTCTGTTTAATAATTATAAAGTTGATATCCCTTCTGTATAATGCTGATTAATAAATGTAATATTTTCTCGGTAATGTGTGCATCTCATTAAGATACACAAAATTATAATTTTGCTTGTTGTTTCTTATGGGTGTGAAATTTTGTCTCTCACATTCAGGGAGGAATATGGGCTAAGAGGCTTGGAGAGTAGAGTGCTGAGGTTGATATTCGGGCCTAGGTGAGACAAGGTATGAGGGGAGTGGAGAAGACTACGTAATGGAGATCCTTATGATTTGTACTCAACAAATATTATTCGGGTGATTCAAATATAGAAGAATAAGATGGGCGAGGCATGTGGCACATAATGGGGACAGTAAGGGTACATACAGGTTTCGGTGGGGAGATCTGAGGGGAAAAGGTTACTTGAAAGACCTAGGAGTAGATGGGAGAATAATATGAAAGTGGATCCTCAAGACATGAGATGGGGGGGGGGGGCATAGACTACAGATCAGAGGCAAGTAGACATACAAGTTTAGATGTAAGTGGGAGCACCACACCAGTCAGTGAGGAGGAGATGAAGTGTGATGACGGCTGTAAATGTTAGTGGATTAGTGCACGAAGACCCGCGAAATGTTTCTAGTTATTAAGGTCGAATGGGCTGCGCACTGCCCAAGAATCTGGTGTTACGTGCGCAGCCTAGCTTTCTGTAACATTATGTTTTTGTACTTGGCTCAAATAGAAAGTCTTATCTATCTATCTATCTATCTATCTATCTATCTATCTATCTATCTATCTATCTATCTATCTATCTATCTATCCGTTTGTCTGTCTGTCTGTCTGTCTCTCTGTCTGTCTGTCTATCTATCTATCTGTCTCTTTGTCTGTCTGTCTGTCCGTCCGTCCGTCGTCTATCTATCTATCTATCTATCTATCTATCTATCTATCTATCTATCTGTCTGTCTGTCTATCTGTCTGTCTCCGTCCGTCCGTCGGTCCGTCCGTCCATCCATCCATCCATCCATCCATCCATCCATCCATCCATCCATCCATCCATCCATCCATCCATCCATCCATCCATCCATCTATCTATCTATCTATCTATCTATCTATCTATCTATCTATCTATCTATCTATCTATCTATATATCTATCTATCTGTCTATCTGTATGTCTGTCTGTGTCATTTATCTACCATTTATTTATTTATTTATTTATTTATTTATTTATTTATTTGTCTATTTATCTAAATACTAAAAATCTCACTCAAGATAGTCGCTGTCCAGACCGAAATTAAAAATAGACACTTCCCTAATAAAAATCAAAAACTTTAGCCGGTTTGTTCTGTCCAAGCAGGACAGAGTGAAGCTGTTTATGTATAAAAGTGTGTAAAACAATGATTACGCGAGTTACTTTTAGCCACTGGATTGCAATGATAATTCGCTGAGACTTTACGGGATGTAGGAGTAGCAATACTGTATCCGGTGTCATTCCCGCTACAGTCCTTGGGGTCTGCCTCTACCAAGATGTATTGCTACAAAATTGCCACTGACATCAAAGAACGTCGCTTCATCCCATTAAGCGGTCATCGCAGGCTGATCGCTGATGAAATCTCGCAAGGGTCTGATGAATGCTGATGTCGACATGTGATACTATTGTGAGGGCACTACGTTTACAAATAAGGTTTATTGTTTATTCCGAGGTTCAAATTACCGCGCAGCTGAAATAATTATTTCGGAGGTGCCCGGAAAAAGCTGTAAAAACTATGGCATTCCGTAGTGACTTCGGAACAGACCACAGAATTTCTTTTCAACACTTACCACGCCACGGAACAGAGTTCTTCTCCAGAAGCTTGTAATCGCTCATCTGCTCAAGAAATTCCGTCTTTTTCCGTAAAACACGAGGGAAAAATCCACATAGAAGGCCACCAGACCTTATCGTGAGGGGGTTGAATCTAGCCCAAGCGGTGACGCAGTTGGTTGAGGCACTGCGCTACAAACCGGAAGGTCGCGGCTTCTATTCCTGGTGGTGTCATTGGAATTTTTCATTGGCATAATCCTTTCGGCCGCACTATGGCCCTGGGGTCGACTCAGCCTGTAACAGAAATGAGTACGCGGCCGGTGCGTATGGCTGACAACCTTACCACCTTCAGTGCCGATTGTCTAGAAATCTGGGAGCCTCAACCTCCTGGAACCCTCAGCGCCTGTCCAGGCCTGTAATGGATTGCCTTACCTTTTACCAATATCTCACTTACAAGTATTTAACATCCATTTTCAGGCGCCTTTGCAAAGCGAATAGATGTTACTAGCCTCATTATGTCCGTCTCTTCCTCTGTCTGTCCGCAATGAACAACGCGGCTCCTACCCGACAGTTTTTTAAATTTTATACTCGGCATTTTAACTAAAATTTCTGGACGTATATCAAATTCTGCGTCTATTTACAGTGGACCAAAATAAAAGATGGCTCACAATGTATGGGGTAAGACGTAGTTAGGTCATCAGTGAAGTTTACATGCAGACTTGCCTATATTTATGCGATTTGTCGTTATAAAGAGATGGGCCGTGTTCTCTGTGAGGTAACAAATGTATCCAAACAAACAGTCGAGGGTATAAGCATTAGCCTTTTACGACACAAGTATATGAAACGGAAAATCTAGCCTCTACGACATAAGTAGAGGAAACAGGATGTCTCGCTGTTTACGAGAGAAGTACGAGAAATAAGACATTATATTTCGTCACCTGCGAGAGGAATACAAGAAATGCAATACTTTAAGTTTCAGGAGATAATTATAAGAAATGTGGCAGAGCCAGAGAGGCGAGAGGAGCAGTTGACCATTTAATGTCACGCCTTATTGCGTACGAAAAACAAAAGAAATTTGTGGTCGTTCAGATTGCGTTGAAAGCAGTCGAGAGTCCTTTAAACATACAAGTATTGGCAAAAATAACCGAGCGCAGGCGCCAGAACTGTTATGACCTGCGGACTTTTCCTAACTTGTTATCCCATTATCTGCATGTAGGTCTTCTAAATGATTTCTTACTTTCAGGATTTTCGATAAAGAAAAAGTTATGCGTTTTTCATCTCTCACAATTTTCCTTCGCTCATGTCATGCCAAATTATTTCAAACCGATACTCTGTGACGTGTTATATCAGGCTAAGTTTTGGCGATGCGGATGGTTATTCCCCCGCCAAACACTCAACCCCGAGGGCCATATCTTGTCAACTTCCCGCAAGTAATTGTGCAACCAATTCAGAACTAAACTCCGTATCTGGTGTATGTATCGTCCATCAGCAACCTGAGGAGGAGCCAAGGAATCCACTGGCAGCAACTGCTGCGTAACCTCCATATTACATACTGCATTTTCAGGATCTTATTGTTATTATTCTTTTGCTTACTTCATCCCTTTAAGTGCTTTGCTGTCGTCAGTGTCCACAGCAGTCTGTTCTCCCAGTTTTTATCTTGGAAACATTTATCTTCCGTAACGGACTGATTATGTACAACATAAAGCCATATGGCTACGTGCTAAAGATGCTGTCGTAGGTGTATCACTCATCGGGCTGTAGAGTTGCTTCAACGATCGGCCGCAATATTGTTGCACAAATACATACATGTTTATCTCAATCTCTTATTCAGTCGGTTTTATACATTAGAATGTCAGCCGTACTATCCAATGGGCCCCTTCTTATGCCTAAGAATCTTATTTATCTACTTAACGATTCGTTCGCCGACTCCAGTGGCCGCGCGGTCTGAGGCGTAGGTCTGCGGCCGAGCGCTTGCTGGGATCGTGGGTTCGAATCCGACCGGGGGTCGTGGATGTTTATCTCTTGTACAGTGTTTGTGTTGTCAGGTACAGGTTTCTGCGACGGGCCGATCCATCGTCAAGAGGAGTCCTATCGATTGTGGTGGGTGTTTGGGTGTGATCAAGTGAAAATAAAAACCCTCTACACCTGCTGTGAACAAGTAGGTAGAAGAGGGAAGGACTACAAAACGAAACGATTCGTTCACAAGAGTATAATTTACATTACAGACGAAGGCCAGGGTTTCTGCAACATGATCCTTTGGTAACGGTGCTATATTTCTAGAATTTTTCGGAAATGAATAAAACACGCTATCAAGGAAATTTTGGTGCAAAATTTGATGGATATTTTCACTTTCTGCAATAGAAGATGAAGTTTTCACTTTACTTAACTAAACAACAGGCCATATAGGATTAGAGGGTGGACATGAGTTGTTAGCTATAACTTCCGGCTTTGGTTATCCCGAGCAGTACACACGCCTCATATCCACTGAATATGACTTTAGCTGGGTGGGCCACATCTGTCGCGTTTCGGCTGCGACTAAGGAAATACCTTTCCCTGTTTGGAATTTACCAGGCAGTCTATTACAAAGCAGCTCAACCCAGGCTGTAATAGCTTTCCACCACTAGCTACAGAGGTCTGTCATCACGTAGGGGCTGTGATGACACTCTTAACAAAGTGTGTACTTTAGACTTTTGCATATACTGCGTTAACGAACGATGCGTAATGTCCCTGTGGTTCTGTTATGAACGGCAAAGCTAACAAAAATTGCAATTTATGACACAGTGGTATATCATGCAGCGCACGTTTAATTAAATTGATAACTGAAATCGAACCGAGTAAACACCTGTCTGATCGAGAACCGCAAGTGTTTTGTCAATACGTCATAGAGCACTTCCATTGATAGGTTATTTACAAATGCAGATAACTTACTGCCAACTTTCCCTCTAATTTTTTTTATAGCTGCGCGGACCTGCTACTGCTCTGAGCAGAAAATTTTTACACGACCTGACGACTGCGCGGCACTTTGAAAGTTTTTTGTAATATGCATAATAAGAATATTTACAGTGAAAACTGAAACATTTCAGCCGCGCAGCAACAATTCCGTATGCGCGGTAGCATTTCAGTTACTGTATGGCAGCGCACCCGCGCAGCTTAGAGGGAACATTACTTACTGCAAATCTATCTTACTAGCTGGAAATATTGACCCCACGCTCAAACTGAAGTACGTATCTACGCTGGGAGGAAATGTGTTATTAGGGCCAGCATCGACAGACCTGCATGTAATAATTTTCGTTACCTTCGCTAGACTGCGGTTGGTTTCATGCTCGATAGCTTAATTATTTCACCAGTTTCATCAATACAAAGACAAGAAGATGAATGTGCGGTGCCAAATCTTAGACCGTAGGGTACCCCAAAGAGCCAGGAGAAATTTAGAACGTGTCAGTATTCCACTGGAGAACACAGTTCAACTTTGTAAAGCATATCCCATAGCAAAGAATCTGTAGTAATTCGTAAAATGGAAAATAGGAAAAATTTAAATATTTTTTTATTTTGTTTATTTAGATACAGCAGCAGTGCACATTTGGTATGCAATTCTAATGGAATCCATCCCGTTGTGCAGCACCATATTAATATTGGCATATATATATATTTTACCGTCAAACACAACAAAATTTTTAATAATACCATCTATAAACGCTACATGTTTCGATCCTTAAGGGCCATTATCAGGCACTAGAATAGATAATTTAAAACGTACGTAAATATATATTCATGTACGTGCATATGCATATTTACTTATGTTTTAAATCATGTATTCTAGTGCCTGATGATGATCCTTAAGGACTACAACATGTAGCATTTATGGATGATATTATTAAAAATTTTGTTGTGTTTGACAGTAATATATATATACACACATATTTGCCAATATTAGTTGGATATTGGTCACCCTGAAAGGATATAACAACGTCTGCGTTGATCGATATTAGATCACGAACCATCCAAATAAGCGGCGGACTCCCCAGGTGTGCGGTGTCCTCCTGCGCAGAGGTGATGTTCGAATGCGGTCATGAAAAACGCCATAAAGTGCAATCTGTAGTAATCGCGAAGATTAGACTGTGAGCCCTCATGAAATCCAGTGAAGTTCACCAGTTTGTAGATGGGGGAAAACGGCAGTGGATGGGGGTACTCCGAAGGAGCGCACATACTTTTCCAGTACTTACTTCTCTAATTTAAATTCGTCGGTGTATATGACAAAAATTATAAGTAAGCCTAAGTCTTTCACCTGTTTCTTCTTATCCACTTTGTGCTATTCTCTTTTTGCTGAAGCGTGTGTCAGAATTTTGCAAATTAACCTTCGAAGTATGATTCCGAAAGCAAATACTTTACGATTGAGGCTCAGTCACTCAGTCCTGGTTTCGAGCCTGGAAGGAACACCACTCGGACCTTGTGATCAAATTTGCAGTCCCAGTATGGGACATTACATTCATAGTCATCGTAGCGCCTTCTCTCGGACAGAAGGACAGGGCAGCGCTTCTACGGTGTTTTGGTCTTGACTGAAAGGTAACACCTTACCAGCCGGCACTGCACCATAACCCAGAACGCTTGGATATTTACCAACGCCGGCCGCTGTGAGAACCCCAGATTGCCCATGGTAGGGTGTTCAAAACACACGTTTTTGAACACATAAAACGGAACTATTAAATTCCATTTACACTGCCACGTACAGGCGTTATACGATCTCTGTCAGTCTAGGCTTTTTACAGCAGTTCTTATCTGACCTTTCTTATTTTTTGTTGCAAGTGAACTATGAAACACGAAATTCTTCTCAATATATAAAATTTCAGTTCCTACGACACAGTAAACACTGTACCTCAAATACAATTAATCACCGTTTATTCAGAGACTTAAGAAACAAAAAATACATTTTGCAGAAAAATTTCAGTTCGTTCTAAGTCATATATGGGACAGGCAAACGACTGAATGCCGTTCAAGGCTAAAACAAATTTCCTCCATTCCGCTATTAGTAAGAGCTCCAATCTTTCAGCATGTCATCGGAGTAAAAGGAAATTCCGAGACAATGGCCGGCAAAAACAGCAACTAGTGTAGTGATTCTGAAAACAAAAACACAAAATGGAGCATATTCCAGTCACAGCAGTCACAAAGTCAGTGTCATTTAGAGACTGCAGAATTTGATAAATAGGTGATGTTCTTAACCGACCTTTGCCGGAAAGGTCTGAAGAAACAATGAAAATCCTCAGTTGGTGTTGCTGTTCCTTCAGGGATTCGAACTGCACACCCCCTAAACAAGGCCTAGAATGGTTACTACTTAAGCCCAACTACTCGACCTCTATCAAGTGGCTTTGGGACAGATTTTTGTCATAGAACATCTTTTTCCCTCTATCAGTATCTTTCCACCAATTCTCCGTCATCATACATGTATTTTATTCACCTGCCGCCAGCGTTATATAATCTTAGCACCTGACTGAGTTATAAATACAGTACTTTTTGCTGTATTAGTTGTGTTAGAGTGTGTTTCAGTATGATGCAGTAGTTTGAATTGTTTACCTTCCCTTTTAGGCCTAGCTCCTACAGAGAATATCGATACAACAATACTATATGTCTTAACGTATTAAGTGCTTTCATAAATGCGTTGTGATATTACAGAGTAATTAAAGTTAGGAATGCTGTGTAAATATTTTACTGCAATTCATACAATACATAGATCCTTTTAGCATGCTTTGCACCGGGTCTCTCTGTTACAGATTATTAAGGACATCAATCCAATTCGTTGTTTAATTATAACTAATACACAATATAACAGTTTCATAACTTAATTTACAGTGTTGGTAATTACTGAGCTAAACCTCAAAATGCGAGGTAGTAATTTTACGTGCCAATTTTTAAACACTCGCTGTTTCACATTATTCGATTAGTTTCAGTTCAAATTTATTCTACGCATATTTCCATCTCTGAATTCAAAGTTGCAAACAAAGTTGGAAACAAATTCTTAAAATCAATTCTAAATTTTAGATAAAACTAGAAATTTTTCTTTAAAAAAATAAGAAATTTGAACTTAGCGTGGAAATATCAGTAAGAAAGTAGCCATTGTAATCAGGGATCTAAAAGATTAGGGGGTAACCGAATAAGAGAGAACTGTTTTAGACCTCTACAAAGATTTGTAAGAATTGTCGATTCGAAGAAAAGAGGGAGGTGATTTATTTAACGACGCTGTCAGTTGCCAGGACTATAACGTCGAAGGTAGCTGAACGGATGTGAGTACGGAAAAATGGTGAAGAGGCACCGACAGGGGAAATCGAACTAGGCCTACTCGGAGAAAATGTGTTACAGTGCCACCTTGTTCACCAGAAATCCCGTACTTATTGGCCTGAAATCAAACCCGGGCCTCTTTGTAGAGAAATCAGCGACTAGCCGCCTGACTGCCAAGTGTTGATTTATTGTTGATTCAGTACATCACATTTGTATTGGACATCTTTGTGTGAATACATTACTGTGAATAACTTTGGATAGTAGCTCTACGACTGTCTTCAGATAACTAGTCAAAATAATAAGGGAAGTGTACAATATATATATATAACCTAATGGTTTTTGCTTCTCCCGACACCTGCTACTAACAGTTCGGAAGTAGAGAAGTATAAAACAGGCTGTCTGACAGTATAAACACAAGCAATTTCGTACCCGAAGAATCGAGCCAAACCATCAAATGTCGTGTAAATATATGCTGTATTCGTCTCAACAGCTGCGATTCAGAAACCTCTCGTATTATACCCTGAATAAGAAGGCAAAAAAAAACTCTTTCGAAAAATTGGTATCTATCTAAAAACACCTACATAGTGTTACATTTTACACACCGCAGTTTCGTTTATTTCGCGCTATAAGCTGCAGACCAACTCTGGGACCCATCCTGTCGTTCACCATGTATTGCAGAAATAGCAAACGCTATAGCACAAAGTTTGGTAAAATATGTAGTTTTTAACTGCTTTATTTCCGTTTTTAAGTTGAACAATGTGTAGATCTACTCTGCATAAACGTCCTTGAATAAACTATGTAACAGAAAATGTAAAGTTGACCCCAGAACAGGCCACGCAGGTCCGTAGAGAGAGTCTTCCTTTAACCTAGATGGGGGGTGGGTGGTCAACGCCACGCCCCGGTGGCTTTACCCCGGGGTAACAGACCCGGTACCCATTGTACAGGAGGCTGGGTGATCCCCAAGGCCGGTGTGGACGGGTGCGGAAAATCTCGCCCCCACCGGGATTCGATCCCCGGCGGTCCAGCGTGTAGCGAGTCGGTATACCGACAATGCTGTGTAACTTACAGTTGTTAATTGAATACCATAAATTACCGTTTACAAACCCCTCGTGACTGTGCCTAATATTCCAGTAGCAATGCACGACCCGCGGCCTGCAGTTTAAATTTGAAGCCCCACTGGGCGCCTCAACAAGCGCTGCGATATATCACCAACCAGCGTCCGATCAGGGCTTCTTTAAGAATTCTCCGCTAGATGGCACATGTCTGCAAGTTCAACCTTCAGCGAACTTTCAAAGGTGGCCGTGCGATGGAGGTTGTGTGTACGTCCCACTGCAGCACACATAGTCTTGGCTTCGGCCCTGCTTGACCGCATGGTACTGTGCAGGAAGTAACCACTGCAGTCAGAACGAATTCAGTCGGAGTACGAGAGTCTTGTGTGTCGGCTGTTGGTCTTTGTGCAGTGTACGTATTTAAATACGTATATTGAGAGACTGCTTTAATCTGGGGCCTGTATTATATACATCTGGGGCCTGTATTATATACATCAGAGGCCTGCATTATATACATCTGGGGCCTGTATTATATACCTCTGGGGCCTGTATTATATACATCTGGGGCCTGTATTATATACGAAGTTTCAGTCGCTGCCTCACTGGTGATTGGACCAATCAACCCGTAGCTCGCAGACAACATGTTGCCCGCGAGAGAGTGTAATGTAGTCCGCAAAATGACATTTGAAATGAGAAAACGTGTTTTGGTATTACCTTTGGCAAAGCCGAGATAGTACACCGAAGAAATCTCGAAAACTTATGAGCTTTTTTTTTAATGGGGGTCGTAGGTTAATAATAATTCATTTCTAAAAATGTGCTAAACATAGCGACACCCTAGCCTATGTTGTGAACCTTATTTTTTTACAAAGTTCTTATCATTACCAGTATATTTTTATTGCAAATGATGTGTAGCAAAATACGCAGGTATAATTATGCTTATACTGATTCAGTCTGCATTATGTGTGTTGAATTTCACTTTTCCCACATGCGAAACAAATTTTGCCGACGTTGCCTTCCCTACGTAAGAGGTTAAACGGGCCTACTTTAGAAGAACCATTCGACAAATTTGTAGGGAAAATTTCCTGTTTTTGTAAGAATCACATTAAACGCTTATGTGCACTGCATATGAAAATGCGTGGCTTTTTAATGTTAAACCTGGTGGTACATATAGAAACCACTGAACTCTAAATGGTCAATTTATATGAGATAAGTATACAAGATTGTTCTTATGTGTAAACACAAGGACACTGGATATAAGAGGAGGAGTGGAGAAAAAGAAGCTGTATTTTCGCATTAACCTTCTAAACCCTAGCGGTAACTTTACGTACTACCAAGCTTAAGTTTAATCAATTCTCCATGGTGCTGACTTTGCGTTTATGTGTTTTGTACTTATCTGGGAATAATCTGCAACTTTTACTTTACACGTCATCAAGTCACTGGTTTTTTAAACCGAGGTGGAGAGTGTTTACTGCGCGGCACGCCCTGAGTCTTTATATTAAACAGAATGTGTTTCGTTTTTAAAGGGTTAAACGCAGTCGAATGATCAGATATACGCGTTAGGCATATGGAACAGAGACCGGAAAGTCGATGTACGAGCTCCGCAGGTTATCTGGACTTTGCAGCGACATACAGTGCTACGAACAGGATGAAAGTATCCGACCATTTTACCGAGTGAAATGCTCCGACCCGCTGGAAGAATACACGTAGGTGAATACGTTATTGCAGAAAAAAAGTCAGACTCGTTTTAAACAAGGTAATTTGGCTGCGGATTCTGAAAATGAAGAACCTGTATTTTGGCCGAATATGAATGTGGGCAGCCCATTTCGTTAGGGTGCAAAAGCAGCAAATTTTATTTTGCGATTTTTAAAAGGCGAACATTTATTGAGTGATCTTTCATAAAGGACACTATTTTTCTGCCTGCCTGCCTGCCTGCCTGCCTGCCTGCCTGCCTGCCTGCCTGCCTGTCTATGTATCTATAACAGTTTTGCACAGTTACACCGCTTACTGCTTCTCAGTGATCTTTCGCCGTCGAATATTTGCTGGGTTGCTGCTTGTTCAAATGTTAGATTCTTCTGCTTCTTAACTCTTCTCACCAAATAAACAAAAGAAACTAAATCTTAAATAAACTTTCGAAATTAACAAGCAGACTACTTAAATATACAAACTTAAATATGAGACACAAAATACCAAGATATTAAGGCGTGGCTGGGCACAACAGGCACACCCCGTGCGCACATATATGGGGCCCACCTAAATGACAATACGTTGTGTTCCGGTGAATATTTCCGCGGGTGTAAAGAGGCGGGATCGTTAAGCTGAACACACTCTTCAGTCCATTGGCGAAATTAAAAATGCGTGTTATTTTATCTCTAGGGCACCTTTGTGCTAGAATGTGGGACTACTTCCCCGAAGTAGACGCATGTAGGGAACAAAGCCATCAATCACAGTAACTCTTTTTATCTTGAAAAGTTTTACTGCAACATATTTCAGCTAATGTATAAAGAGGCACTATCAAGTTGACAAGGTACTAAAGACAAAGCAGCGTGTAGAACGCCTTATGTCATTTTACACAGTGTATGTCTACGGTTGAGGTCTGAACTTACATAAAATTATATATGATAAGCAGACAACCATTAAATTCAAAAAGTATATCAAGTGTATATAATCAATAACAGACAAGAAAGACAATAAATCACTTATAATTATAAGTAATGTTTTAGTACCTTCAGGAGAGAATGTTGATCACATCGGGATGTCCCACGTAAAAAATATCCTCAAAGTAGGGCTCAGTAAAAGAAATCTACAACATAATTTCTATTAACACTCTGAAGAATTCACTTAAATTATTAAATATACGTATAAATCCTATATAAAACTTGAGTTCCTACCTCGCAGGGAACACAATCTGTCCGTTGTAGAGACCAGCCGATGTTTATTGTAACGTATAAACCCCATAAGTACGTAATGTAGAAAATACATTACATCTTAATTTTAGAGCACGTGGTACGTGTCTTACAATTACATCTGAGGTTTAACAGTTACATTTTTATCAGAAAATATGTCTGTTCCATAAAGTATACAGTAAGAACTTAAAGTAAATTTATATATAATAAACAGACACACTGAACCTGTAAATGAAAACGAGAATCAATAATTTATACAAAAACACTAATCACCAACAAATGCACAAAGAGAGTTTTTTATCAATCGTAACACACTCCTACATGCTTCGACCCCTGCTGGGTTATATTCAGGGAGAACTTTTTTGTTATCGTTACACTAAGGTTGCACTAATGCGCTGTTGACTGTGTGCTGTGTACTGGAGGCGTGAACTCTCTGCGGTCCCGGCTTGAACCTTAGCGTAACGATAACAAAAAGTTCTCCCGGAAGGTGACGCAGCAGGGTCGAAACATGTAGGAGTGTGTTACGATTGATGATAAAACTCTCTTTGTGCATTTGTTGGTGATTAGTGTTTTTGTATAATATAGTGCAGGGACATGGAACACATTAAATTCAATAATTTATCTCTAAATATTCTGGTTAAATAAGTTTGTTTTCTTTTTACGTAATGTTACTTCTTGCTTTGTTTCTTAAACGAAGTGAGAATCTCAAACTGCGCAAACAAATAATGACGCATAGACGTATCCAGCAAGATAATGTTCGTCACGGTGTAGGCGATGTGATGTGTAGGGAAGCTGCCAAGTGTCCACTGAGGCACATGATAAAGTAGTGCAAAACGCTAAACTGACAAATGGGCTGGCTGAAACCTTGTGTTTGAACATCTCCGAGAAATAAGCATTAGCGTGTCTAATCTGCCTAATGTCTATATACTGTAATAGCCTCCGCCCGCAATCTCCAGTATGATCAGATAACATGCATGTAACTAGATTTTGTCCCCTCCGCCCTCCCTTCGTATTACCAAATATATAATGGTTCATTGTGATTTGTACATGGATATATCGCTAACGATCCATGAAACTGTAGTTCAAAATCCCGGAGATCAGAAAACAATTTTACTATTCATTTGACACGTAATTTGAAATGTTCATTGGCGTTATTTGGATATAGAACAGTGATGCCAGCTTTCTGCCCACTAAATTCGACAAAGCACTGAGTGACAGCTAAGTCCTCGGAGCACTGACCCATTCTAAAGCACACACTCACTCAGCTCGTCAAGCCATTCCCCGCCTCCTGTGGCACCAGCTATTCAGTAACGTGTTCAGAATAGCCTGCCGCTGGCCCGCATCATTTTCGAGACCCGTTTAATTAACCCTTTAAAGACGAAACGTATATGTTTTATATAAGGACTCAGTGCGTACCGCACTGTAAACACTCTCCACTTCGGTTATAAAAACCAATCTCTTAATGTTTTATAAGGCAAAAGTTGCTGTTTGTTCTGAGATCACTACAAAACACATAAAGGCAATGTGGGCACCACGTAGAATTTTTTAATGTTAAACTTCGTGGTACGTAAAGTTACCGCTAGGCTTTAAAGGGTTAAGAACGTTTCAATATTATCTTCTCATATAAAACTTACATCAAATGCTACCCAGCAGTTTTTATCTTTGAGGTATTCGACCAAACGCGTCACACAATTTTTCTCTCCTTTGCGTATTACATGCCCTGCCTATTTCAGCCTCTTTAATTTGATTATAATGAAGGGTCTATGGGTCTACTAATCTTTGATGAAGTGCACAATACATGGCAGTGAATCCCTGAGTAGTTTTGTGTAGCCGCAATAAGGCTGAAACTATAATCACAGAAGTTTGTTTACATATTTGTGGCCAGGGGTGTAGCTGGGGAAAGGGCAAGTGGTACGGCTGCCCCAAACATCGGAGTCTAATAGACGGCAAAGTGAATATTTCAAATAAAAAAATGTGAATTTTAGCGCTCAAAAATTTTAAATTGTTGAAATAAAATAAAAGGAAATTTAAAAATAATTGTGGTTTTTTTAAAGTGTGTAATTTCTCTTAGAAGCGGCCATTATGATTATTTGCCCCGCGCGTCAAAAACACTTAGCTACGGCACCGTTCGTAGTAATTCATAAATAGTTCGCAGAATGCTGCAGAGTGTTGACAGATAGCAGAACAGTTTATTCTCTGTAATGCCACACCTACCTTCGAAAAATACAATATTTATGATGCCAAATAGTTACGGAATAACATGCTACTTCATTTATGTTGTAATGAATATACTTTCTCTAAGTTATTTTTGTTTATTTTTACAATCCCTTTCTCTGGATTCACTTTCAGTTTCGTTCATATAAATATAGCTTACCGTTAGTAGACAGACACATCCTTGAGGTGCAGTAAGTTTCAAAGAAAATAAACGAACTTGTTTCTACATTGTAAATCAACAGAGCAACAGTCTTAAGCACAGCGGCTTTGTGTACATACTTGTCAGCACACTACTTATTTTCGAGGTGTCGGTTTCGATATTAGGCCTAAGGATTATTCAAACAGATTTTTTAATAGTTTTCAGCTAACTTTGTCAAATATGTAAAGAAAAGGCATAGTTGCTTCCTTTCACTTCTTTGTATTTTATTTTCTACCGCCAGCTGAAAAATTATTCAACATAAATGAGACAAGAATAAATTAGAACATCTTCATTGCCAATTTTGAGTTGTGCCATTGATAATTAAATTATAGAATTTCATAATTCAAGCATTTAAATGTCAACACCGCAATACAGAGGCCCAGTGTAGGCTCAAGATATATGTTGTGGCTTTTGTATTGGACTGATGAGCAACAAGACAGGCTTTTATCCACGTGAGCCTACTTCTGTTTTCCCTCAATTAGCGTTTCGTTAATCTCCCGTGGTGTGGCGACACTGTCTGTGTAGAACTGCAGCCTCTGCTTGGTCCGTTGCCCGTCAGTGGACAATCGGTGAATCAGTGTGGGAGACTATTAAAGTAAACAAGTGAGAGGGAAAATCCAAGATGCTTAGAGATGAACCTGTCTTAGCGCTCGTTTTGCCTCACTAAATCCAATACGAACTGTTCTGAAATGAATTGCAGCCTTCCACGACCGAGAATTTGACAAACAACCCGCCTGTGCCATGCACGGCCACCGGTTGTTTATCATCTTCCGTCACCCGTTAAAGACTGCGATGAGGACAGTATATTATTTTAGCTGTGGTCCTTGCGATATACCAGGTTCTCGCAACGGTGTTGATAAAGTTGTTACGCCGTCTCGATTTACCGACGTTTCGGTGAAGGGTTCTCACACTACCCTTCTGCGACTGCTAGAGCCTCCCAGAAGACTTCGATCCGAAACTGAGATGATCATCCTGCGCTCAGATTTAGGAAGTAAAGTTCAAGTAACTGTAATCAGAGCAGTCGACACTGTAGTGACACTATCACACTCAGCTTATATTAAGCTGAAATAATCAAGTTGCTTTTGTTCTCTTTGAAATACTTTTTATGCCTGATTTGCTTCTCTTAACACCATACTTGTACTGCCATCTAGTTACTTCCGTTAAATGAGGCAGTAAGGAGGGCCTGACACGTAGTTCGGCTGGGGGGCTCATTTACCCTGATAGTAAAGCTGACTGAACCACGAAATTAACTACTGCTGCACTTATCTGGTGCCAAGGTTAACTCCTTGGCACACTTTTATGGTTGTGAGATGTCGTCTGCTTCAAATAGCATTAGCTACTTTGCCGTCAGTGAAAATTTACCGGATTAAAGCCTAATTACTCATAATTATTAAACATGTGGCTGAAGACTCAACAAACCATAGTTCAATTCTCTGAAGAACCAAGAAATGTTTCTGTTTTTCTAAAGTATCCAGACCGGTTGTGGGGCCCGCCCACCCTCCTTTTCATTGGGCACTATCAGCGCCTTGTTTAGGTATAAATCGACCGGAGCGTAAAATTGACCACTGACATCTAGACCGAAATTAAGAATACGTGGAGCTATATCTCCACCCCATACGCTTTCCTGACTTGCAAAAGGATGGTTTTACTTTTTGTGTACACACAATACGCGGTGGCGCAGTTGGTTGAGGCACTGCGCTACAAGCAGGAAGGTCGCGGTTTCGATTCCGGGTGGGGTCATTGAAATTTGTCATTGACTTAATCCTTCCAACCGCGCTAGGGTCCTGGGATGGACTCAGCCTGTAACAGAAATGACTACTAGGGACGTCTCCTGGCGGTAAAGGTGGCCGGTGCATAGAGTTGGCGACCTTTCCACCTTCCTGTGCCCCAAACTCCTGGATCTCTTAAATGTCTGTCCAGGCCTGTACAAGGATATATGTCTGAGTTTTGCGATGAATGTGAGACAGGCCTATTCATTTGGATTATTTCGTATTTCATTCTACTACTACTTCGCAACTACATCTGTTTTCAGCCTTGAATGAGCAATCACCATCAATGATAAATTTAGATGGATGTGGAAACACGTGAACGTGTCCTCTTTCATGCTTCTAGACAGCCAACCAAAGTATCAGCCATGAACACGACCTTCGATACGTGATATGTACACGGCATTTCCTGAAAGCGAAACAGGACGTTATTTCTTTGTATAGCCTTCAATGTATCTTGTACAGGCACTACGCACTTTCCTGGGGCGATATTCGTGGGCAGATATCCCATACGTTGCTTGGTAGAGGAACTTCCCTAAGAAAGCCATTTGATGCATTTTAGTGCAAAGGGAATTATACCAGGTGACACCAACTGCTTAATGTGCTGTGGGTCATGGAGTTTGGATACATAGCAAAAGGAGGATCACAGGTTCTGTTCCGACAGGGTCAACACACTTGCTTCTCAGTACGTTCTTCAAAATAGAGTAAAGAACGAAATATTAGAAAGCGATTTTTTTTAAATACATCAGCATGAAGTATGACGCGTTTTCAAAAACACGTCATACTTCATATTTTTGTGAGACAAATTTGTCAGTTTCCGAAAATGTAATTTTTCCAAGTTTAGTTCAGTGCTTCAGAAAAATACTTCTAAAATATTTATAATTATACTGTTCCGTGCAGTAAAGTAAGTCACCATACATACATACATACATATATACATACATACATACATACATACATACATACGTACATACATACATACATATGTGTGTGTGTGTGTGTGTGTGTGTGTGTGTATATATATATATATATATATATATATATATATATAACTGCGCTATGATTTGACACAGTGATATACAAACTTGAGGTAAACATCCCCGGCCTTTTTGGGCCATGCTGAAGGAGGTATTCAACAAAGAAAAATACATTAATGACTAGTTATGTCATAGATGTGCATTAATACGGTTAAATACGGACAACGAAAAATGTTAAAAAATCTAAAATGCACGATACAGAATGTACATCATAATAGTTAGTATTTTAATTGCAAACAAACATCTACTGCGGCAATTCATCTTCGTTTTCAGGGATATGTCCATGTGTCTCCTGTCTTTCTTTGTATTCACGTGGATGAAAAAGGCCGAAACATGTAGGGCTTTGCCACATGTTTTATATAATTTTATCAAATTATAGTGCGGTTTTCGGTATGTATATGGTGACTTCTAAAATATATTGATTAATTTATTAAATTATTTGACACTTCCATTATATAACTTCGAATAAGGTGTGAAGTACGTGTAGTCATGAAGAGTCAGGAGGTATCTGTTTGAAAGGATTGTCTTAGGAATATGAGGCCGTTGCTTCTGCGTTCTCCAGAATTGACGGAATTAGAGGAAGGCCCTCAGTCACGAAGTGCTGTTTGTTCGTATTTCGATTAACTTTATACAAGCAAGCACCGCAGAATATAGGATTATGTACAAGTAGATGGTAGGCTTACACCAATTAAACTAAAAACCTAAATTAGTTCTTTGCAAATTAAGACACCTTTACTGAACACCTTTACAAACCCGTTAAATCCATTTTACAACTTACTTCTTGAAAGTCACCTTATTTGGTCCACGAATATCTCCCCTAAAGTTATTCTTTTTTCCAGGCTTTCAATTAAAATCGTGTGTTGATTTCTTATTTCCGTATTCGCATTCTACTACGCACCTGTAAGAGCTTGCCTGATCCGATCACCCTATTAATATTCTTGAAAAGCGCAAGTCATTTAAGTTCCGGATTGTGTAGTTTCCGCCGATCCCAGTAGCCGCGCGGTCTAAGATATAGGTCTGCGGCCGCTCGCTTGCTGGGATTGTGGGTTCGAAGCCCACCTGAGGCGTGGATGTCTGTCCCGTGTTAGTGATGTGTGTTGTCAGGTAGAGGTGTCTGCGACGGGCTGATCACTAGTCCGGAGGAATCCTACCGAGCGTGGTGTGTCTGAGTGTGATCGTGAAGCCTCGAAAATTTTGAGGGCCTGGCCCATTGGGGGGGGGGGGGGGTGGGGGAAATTACGTAGTCTTGTTCGCCTTCCTTTTACCCTCTCAGGTGCAAATATTCTCGTCGCAATTGTCTCCGATTCCTTCATTTTCTCTCTTCGGTTATGGCAAGAATTTTGATTTCGAAGAAATGTGACCAGTCTCGCGAAGGATGTATAGGCTAAATTTATATTAGACCCAGATAAGCAAAACACATGTAAAACTAAATTTCAGTGCTTAGCAATTAAGTTTGCATTTCTTGCGTCGTTACATACAAAGGTGCACCCACACGTAACGTAGCCTAATCATATTTCAGTCAAGGTTTGGAATCACTTTTCTTAATCAGCCAACTAGTGCTAGTATCTTTATGGTAATTAATGTCTCAGTGTTTGAACTAGATGCACGAAGCTGATATCCACTAAAATACGGTAGTTACAATACTTGCTGTCTTCTTTAACACCCAAGAAATTTGCAGGTTCCCCCCGCAGTTTGTGTTTGATATGATTCTTTCAGTAAAAAAGTACTAATTTCCTAGTCTGCATTGAACACTCGATTTTGTGATGGAGACGGGAGGCGTTTCCTTTAAAGCACGAATTAAGTCTTTATATGTTATAAGCTTAAAGTCTCTGTTTATTAAGTATTTCGAACTGCCAACTCGATCAGCGTTTTCTGTTATTTTGTTCAGTCATAAATCAATGCTGACTTTGCACCCTAACTCCCGTTTTCACTGCATGCTTCTCCTGTAGTCCTTCGAATGTTAACATCAAAATTCCGCAGTAATGTGACCATAACTAACTAACTAACTCCATGGAGCAGAGGCCTTCTTGAGAAGCTAACAGTTTATCAGCTAGTCAAGAAATTCCCCGCATTTTATGGAACCCGAAGGTTCATTACCGCATTCACAAGAGCCCGCCACCTGTCCCTATCCTGAGCCAGATCAATCCAGTTCATGTCCTCCCATCCCACTTCCCGAATGTCCATCTTAATATTATCCTCCCATCTACGCCTGGGTCTCCCAAGTAGTCGCCTTCCCTCGGGTCTCCCCACCAAAATCCGGTATGCACCTCTCTCCTCCCCCATACGTGCCACATGCCCCGCCCATCTCAGTCTTCTCGACTTGATCACCCGAACAATATTTGGTGATGAGTACAGGTCATTAAGTTCCTCGTTATGTAGTCCTCTCCACTCCCCTGTCGCCTCGTCCCTCTTAGGCCCAAATATCCTCCTCAGCACCCTATTCTCGAACACCCTCAGTCTTTGTTCCTCCCTCAGTGTGAGAGACCAAGTTTCGCATCCATACAGAACAACAGGTAAAATTATAGTTCTGTATACCCTAATCTTTGTGTTTTTGGATAGCAACCTGGAAGACAAAAGATTCTGCACCGAATGATAGCAAGCATTCCCCGACTTCAATCTGCTCTTAATTTCTTCATGAATGCAGTTTCGATTCGTTAGGGTTGCTCCCAAATATTTGAATTCTTCCACCCTTTCAAAGGATTTATTATCTATATTTATGTTGTGATTGTGTCCTGCATTCTGATTTCGAGACATGACCATGTACTTAGTTTTCTCAGCATTTACTTCTAGACCAATCTCCTTACTAGCAATAATTAAATCTTCTGCATTTTTCTTTATGCTATGTACGCTTCCGCCCAATATATTAACATCATCAGCATAAACCAGAAGCTGATGTGTACCATTCAATTTCAAGCCCTCCTGGTTTGCCTGAACCCTCCTAATGGCATATTCTAAAGCAAAGTTGAAAAGCAATGGCGACAGAGCATCTCCTTGTTTCAAGCCATTCTTAATAGGGAACGTGTCAGACAGATGTTTGCCTACCCGAACTCTGCTATATGTTTCACTTAGGCACATTTTTATTAACCTTACTAGTTTCATGGGGATACCGAACTCAATGAGAATATTATACAAGACCTCCCTCCTAACTGAATCATAGGCTTTCTTGAAGTCTATAAATAGCTGATGAACTGCCTCATTGTATTCCCATTTTTTCTCAAGTATTTGACGAATGCTGAATATATGATCAGTGGTTGACCTGTTACGTCGAAATCCACACTGATGATCCCCAATAATTTCCTCTGCATATGGAGTTAACCTTGACAAAAGGATGTTGGATAGAATTTTGTACGTAGTCGACAAAAGTGATATGCCTCGATAATTATTGCAATCTGTCCTATCACCCTTCTTATAAATAGGCACAATGACTGACTCCTTCCATTCCTCAGGCAATTCCTCCTTATTCCAAATAGAAATAATAAGTTTATGGATTTCAGACCGAATAATCCTACCCCCTGCTTTAATCAATTCTGCTGGAATCTGATCAATACCTGGTGATTTGTGGCTTTTTAGTTTTCCAATAGCCATCTCAACCTCAATGGCACTAGTGCCTGAGCCCAGTGCCATTGAGGTAATGTGACCATCCAAATGCTAATACCTTACAAAAAGGAACCGCTCGACTTATCTCATGAGCTACATACTCAGAATGTTTCACATTCCATAATTTTACCCTCTTTACTTCCCAAAAGTCTGTGCAGCCTACTTTTACTAGAACGACGTGAGGACACAGCCTGGGATGCATCGGAGCCGTAAAATATTGTATCACTTTTACTGAAATGAAAGTGCTCCCTCTCGCTGACCCCCTATTTTCTTTTCTCACCTTTCTGGCTGCAAAGGCTTAATAAGCCAAATTGTCCTAAATAATTGTATGGTATTGGGAAGAAATCGTTAAGGGAAGATGTAACTTTTAGCAGACGAACAGTGATTCGAGACGCCTTGAGGAGATTAATTTAAAAAAATATATTTGATTTGTAACGTTACAGTGAAGGATTCTGATTCAATTATCTTATTTACTCGAGATTGAGTATTTCCAGAATACCGCAAAGTTTAACATCTAGGTGTAACCGTAAGAAGCAATAATTCAAAGTTTGAATTGTACTAGTCAACCAAGAGTGGAATTTCTCTGAATACCACAGTGTTTTTATGTTGGAATGGCTTGAAGTAACGCATAAAGTTCAAGCTTCGCCTTAAACAATAAATATTAAGTTACTGAAAATAAAATTGACCAGTCATAGCTGGGGCTTTGTGAAGTTTACTCTAACACATTTGTTAAACATCGTAACACCTTCACCCAGACCTCATAATGCGTACATCGTCAAATAACCTGAAGGTTGCTTCAAATATTTGTGTTCCAAAAAAAGAAATGAATGAAGCAGATTTCCATTCCTCATGGCTCCGTATCATGGATCGCGTAATCTCCAGTAATAAAGCTGTACGTTTAACGACGTATGAAATATCCAAATATAAAACGACGTTTACAACAATGTGAAGAAACGTCTCACATTTACGGACATTTTCTGTGACTTAATTCTTGGCTTTTCCAGTCAGCTACTCCACAAAGGCGTCACTCTTGAGAAGCATTAATATTTCTGTTTGTCATTAAATTTCCGGATTTTGTAGAGCTTTGACATTTTTCACAACGCCTTGTCTTCGGACATTATTCTGAGAGGCGTGAATTCAGTACACGCATGCACACACTATTTTTAATATAAATTTTAATATTAACCTCCCATCCACCCTAGGTTCGCCAGTTACATTTCGGAATCTCCGAATAACGTTATGTATATATAGTTATGCTCAACTTGTCCTGTCCATCTCCTGTCCTTCGATTTTATCATTGCCCTAATAATCTTCCTTCTTCCATGAAGAATAATTTTCTGTACCTACCAAAACGTAATTTGATCCAAACTTGAGGAATAAATTTAAAAAAAATGGCGTCCTGATTTCACGAATACATAACATAAACTGATTCTAAAAAGTAATTCTGTTCATTCCACGCCAATCATTTGCGTCCTGCGTTCGATTGAAGTATGTGTCTGAAGGTGAGGGCCAAATAGTCTTTGTGTCTCGCCACCAAAACGGGAAGGGTGAATAGACGTAAAAATTCACGTCATTTAAACCTCAGTATTAGGCAGCTTTAAGTGGTTGCTTTCACGTCACGTCCTTTAAACCTCAGTATTAGACAGCTTTAAGTGGTTGGTTTCACGTCACGTCATTTAAACCTCAGTATTAGACAGCTTTAAGTGGTTGGTTTCACATCACGTCATTTAAACCTCAGTATTAGACAGCTTTAAGTGGTTGGTTTCACATCACGTCATTTAAACCTCGGTATTAGACAGCTTTAAGTGGTTGGTTTCACATCACGTCATTTAAACCTCGGTATTAGACAGCTTTAAGTGGTTGGTTTCACGTTCCAACATGTGATAATGCCCTGTCCTTTGTCGTCCAGTTCATGACAAATGAATTGACTGATTGATTTATCCCAGATCATGAATTCAAATTTTAAATTCTGACAGCAGAGTAGGCCTATCTAAGAAATTCGTGTAGTGCCACTATAAGGACTTTTTAATTGGATATAATCCCCTGTTGTCCAACATCATAAAATATACGGTGGAAGCACAGCTCCATTTATTTTTAACATTGTCTTTGGATATATCTGAGTGGTTACATTTACGCCCACATCTCATTATCTGCAGACAAACGGCAACAAGAACACTTTGTACTGTTCATACCGTGCGTAATCACTAAGCAACCACAAGTGTTCATTCCAACTAATGCACTGTTATAGTTGTAGATATTCTTACATTATAAACTTCCTTCCAACATTTTTTGATCCCTATTGGGGTCATCCTTAGGGATACGTTTAAAAATAAAATTACACATACAGCGTGTCATTATCTTCTTATAAATGTAACTGCCGGGTGGGAGGCCAGTTCTTTCCCAGAACCGGCCTGGACCCTGTGATGAGACGGAAATTTCTACCCTTGCCGCGAACCGAATCCCGATGCCCGAACCCTTCAGTCCGCAGTCTAGTTACTATACCGATTGAGCAACACCGGCTTCGTTGATTACGTTCTAAAACTCTGAATTCACATTTTTGGATTTTTTTCGGATTTTTGCTATTTCTGCGTCGTCACGTAGTCCCACAACAAATAAGAGAGACAGAAGGATATGCCTTCCTGAAGGACGCTGCCGATACATATGTAAATAATTGTCAGGCTTCAAATGCAACATAAATTTGCCTAATTGCTTGACACAGTATTTACTAAACTGTGCCGGCAGAACTCTATATTTGCAGATTAACATGTCTGGCAAGTAAACACTTTGTATTAAGTAACGTTTTAAAGTAACTAAAATGGCCGTTATTGGAAATCAGTGGACGGGAGTATAAAATTAGTTCGACGTGTCATTGGTGGGAAAAACATGCAGCACGGTAGATGGAACTCGTAACCGCTTCCTCCTCCCTTCCCGCCAAGAATAATGTCTACGTGTGTGACGTCACGGTAAATGTGTTCTTATGTAAATAGAAGTGGTTACCACACATATGATTTACATGTATTACGAAATGTATATTTATTATTCCTTGTTTGCTTGCTAAAGGCAATCATATTTTGATTCCCGAACACATTTAACATAATCCGCAAACATAGTACGTCAGTATATACGCTTCCAGCGCATCAAAGCGAACATGAAAACAAATCTAATTCATTTTAAAGTAAAAAGCAATTATGCAGTTGAAGGTAAATTTATGAAAGTCCATCATGTTATGTTACATGTGTAGAAACGTGTATTTTCGTACTAGTGGCAGATTATACGAGTAGATACGAAAATAAGTGTAACTTGGCTAATATCATTGGGGCCGGGGGGCCCCCCCCCCGAGACAAAATGACCGTGGGTATTAGGTACTTCATTTTACAAAGGAGTCAAATTTGAAAGAGGGGAAATTGGTCCCATAAAACGTAAGATTTTCATTTTCTTTTTTCTGTGTGTTTTTTATTTGCCATTATTCAATTCAGTAACCAAATATACTAGCCCTAGGTTGAAAAAATATTGGGGGGGGGGCATTTGCGCCCCTTGCCCCCCCAAGTTACGCCTACGGATAAGAACCATTACATGAAAACTTCCAGCAGTATTCAGCTGAGAATTTTAAGCTACTTAATTCTCTTACTCTATCAGTAAAGTCTCTGTCGAGCAGACTCACTGCTGTTGCAACTAACGACCTTCCGTGGAGAGTGCTTGAGAAGGAGTGTTTGTGTACATTTCAGCTGTTTAAAAAAATACCTTTTTATTTTTAACCCCTTTAACACCAAATCCATGCCATTCTGCAACCGACAGCCTTGACATCAAGCATCCCCTTTGACTAGCATTAACAAACATACCTAACTTTCTCGATGCTTTTCTATTTCCCAGAAAGCGTTAACTTTGTTTGGAAGGTTCCCAGCTTTCGCCATTTTGACCTGATAAGAGTAGCATTAGGACGAATGTCAGTGCGGAGCATTTGTAGAATGATAATGACAGTTAAAAATCAAAGCGCTCATTGGTAAACTCTGTCCACCACAAACGCAACATGTATTGGAGGTCTCAAACCCGGGCTGCGTCAGTGAGTTTCCGGCGACAAACCGCCTGAACTGTCGCAAAGCCTACTGACATTACTCTACATGACATATATAAATATTCATTTTCTGCTCCAAAATCAACAGAAAATCTTCCTCCAGAATTTCAGTCTTGTAACGCTGTGTAGGGAAAGAATCCATATTAATTGTAAGAATCACACGGGATTTATAAATAAAGGGTGTGCGAAAGTTTAGGCTTTCTTAACGTGAAATCAGGTGGGGTATAAAGTAACCACTGAGATTTAAATATTTAGTTGAGTACATTTGCTTTGTAAAAGAGTTGTATAATAACGTTGTAGAACAAAAAACACTGTAGCTATATGATACACGTATGGGTAGGTATTTTCGTACCTAATGTGTAGTTACAGATTAATTAAGGCAAAGTCATATTTACAGACACGAAAATAACATACGATGACAGTAACTCGCCAGCGTCATATTCCCAACGCACATCGCAAATCGAAACCTTCACATTGTAAAAACAATGCCCTAGTAAGCACGATATCCCGAAAGAACCAACGCCTGCTTTAAGGTTTGGCATACAACATTAACTAGACGGTTTACTAGACGATATTTGCTACATTTTTCTGTCGTACTTTGCAAGCATCTTTCGTTGCCGTGGTTTTAAAAATACATCAGCTGCAATGGCTGTTTGCACAAAATTCACGTCAACAGCTCTCACATTCTTCTGCGGCGTCTGTAGGTGCGAAATAATTTTTATGCGGCACTATCATAATTACAGGTAACGTTTGCAGGTGCAGATATTGTCACTATGAAACTGAACTTAGAAATTTAATATACCGGGTGTTCTAAAAGTCATTTTACCTACTTACTGAAATACTTAACTGCGACTATTTTTCAGTTGTGTACACTTTGTATTGTCAACCGTTGACAACACTATGGTTAAAACAACTCTGTTTTCTATAAGATATGTTATTCATGTGAGTACTCAGTTTGCACCTTATCTCTAAACACAGTAGTGCGTCCCTGGAATGTTAGTGTAGTTGCAGTATAGCCACATTGGTGCTCTGTCTGTTGTACTTGGCTTGCTTATTTATTCAGTGTCATAACTTTTCTAGCTTGAGTTCCAGTAGGAGTTCTAAGAGGGCAAATAAAGGTCAGGTGTTGCCTCGTCACGTCAGCAGTCTTCGAACAGTGAGGCAACTAGATCTGGCGGAAGGAACGGTGAAAACTGCCTGCAGGAATTAATCGTAAGTCAACTGTAATGACAGTGGCATGTAACCAGAAAGACGTGGGACGCAACCTGCAGAGTTCGAATGAAGCAGTCATCATGTTTCGGGATCTGCATTCCACCAACTGCTTTTCTATTCACAAAACGGGATTGTCCAAAGTATCTGTAGGAGTCGTACTTTGCGTCTACATCATATGGTTCTGTCAGTTAAAGCGCGTGGAAGTCTTATGAACGTGGTTCAAAAGTAGCTTAATTTAAGGCATAGAGTAACAAACAAATTCACTCAAGCTTGCTATTAAAATATCGAGCCTCACCTAAGCAAGTTGACTGAAGCAACAGAGCTTCTGATTCATATTCGGAAGATATGTGCTTCGAATCCTGACCAGAACACCTGCTAATCCGAGACGTTTTGTGGTTTGATTCTGCCCTACAGCTGTATTCCGCGATATTACCGCAAATTAGACCACGGCTGATTCCCTGCTTACGTTTTTCATTTTCCATGTCACTCATCATTCTAGAATTCGATGTTTTATAGACTGGACTAAAAATATCGTCCTTCAATAAAAGTAAATAAATAAATAAATAAACGTCAAGACGCAGGGTCGGTGAAGGCCATGTAGCCAGGGGCAATTCCACAGAATGTAAGCTGTTTAAGTGGCAGCAGCTGATCGTACTGTACAGTGCCGAAGCGTCACTTTCCTGTTCACTGTAAACAAGGAACCTTGCATATTGCTTAGTGTGTGCTGTTCAGTGTGCCAGCAAACTTCAGCCAGTTAGCAGCAACATATTTGTTTGGGGACGCTAAATTCGATCCCGGTGAATTCGATTAAATTTTGTAAGTATAATTTCTATATTTTTGTACAAACTGTACAAGATTCGATACTTAATTCAGGAAGCATATATCTCGCATGTGAGGGGAAATAAATGCCTACAAACTTTCAGTCGGAAAATCTGATCACGGAGGGACTACATTAAAGAACTAAGCCTATATACGAGAACAATACAAAAGTGGCGCTTAAATAAATAGCGTGGGAAAACGTATATTGGAATAATTTGTCTCACAGTAGGGAACAGCAACAAACTGCTATGAGAACACGATAATAGATTTTACCGGTGGGGATTCCTCGACCAAAGAAGCAACTGTTAACCCCTCAAGAATGTCTGTACCCTGTGGAGTTAGAGAGGTGTGGGTTATACTGAGCAGGTAAAACGGTCTTTTTTCCCCTCTACTTCCAAAATTAATTGTTAGGGGCCTTCGCAAATTGCGAGAAGCCACTATTAGCTTCGCCATTTCTCTCTGTCCGGCCGTCCGCATGGAAAAACTCGACTCCCACTGAATGCATTTTCATGAAATTTGGTATTTGAGCGTTTTTCCAAAATCTGTCCAGAAAATTCTAGTTTCTTTAAAATACGACAAGAATAACGGGTACTTTACATGATGACTTATGTACATTTATGATAATATCTCACTCAACCGCTCTTAGAATGAGAAATGTTTCAGACGAAATTTATAGAGAAAATCAAAAGCACATTTTGTATTCAATAACTTTTTCCCGAAAGTCGTGCCGTTTATGAGATAATGTGGAAGAATATGGTAGAGACAGGCAGGCCACAAATAACAATATTATACGGTGCATGCGCTTTGCATGCTGGGTAACTAAGGCTGAAGATACACACTCAAAATATGTAATACTTATTGTTTTTTCACGGCAACAATGGTTACGCGAACGCGGCTCAGTGTTACGTTATACCTAATTTGGCTGTCTTGTTAAACTTCAAAATTCTATATGTGATCCATTTGATGATTTTTGAGAATAAGTTCCAAAGATTCTATTGACGGTTTAAGGATAATATTTGTACCTAAGAAACAGCAAGTAACAGGAAGCTGGAGAAAATAATCAGAATTTTCTTAATTGTCCTAAATCAGAAACTGTTAGGGAGACTGAGATGGTCTGAATATGTAAGGCACATGATCAGATGAGAGGCACTTACAACATTTTAGTCGAAAGCATAAAGAAGAAGAGATCACTTGAAATTCAAATAAACTCATACCATTTAATTAGGTATAAAGATATGGTTTGATGTTGCGGTTAGGAGACATCTGGTTCGGAGTAGACTCCAGTGTCAGGTGCTTATGAATACGGCAATGGAAATTTGGGTTCCGTAAAAAGAAGTTGGGTGACTCTTATCGAGCTGAGGTAATCGTGCCTTCCAAGAAGGACTCTGCTCAAAAAGATTAATCGTGTTCAGTCCTTTATAATTGTTCAAGGAATATTTTAAAAATGTGCTTTTCTCAAAAAAAAACCCTCCGTAACTCCATTACAAAATTCAGTCTCTTAATTGTTTTTAGGAAAACAATCCTTGCTCTTTGAAAACCAGAAAAACGAATTCTGTTGAATAATTTTATTTAATTACATATTTATTTATTTATTTATTTATTTGTAATTAGTTTACGGTACTACCTCAGACTATATAGTGGTAAATATTAAAGCGGTTTATACACTAAAATTTGCAAGCATTTAGAAGGAAGTGACCATGGAGTGCTTGAAGTAAAGTTGCGGTACTAGCCTAGAGGGAAATGAGAAAGCCGGTAAGAATGTCAGTCATCATAGGCGGTGTCATAGCCGAGATGTGAATTGGGTAGTTCAAGGACACAAATATGGGCCGTTACTACGACAGCCAACATGTTCGACCTATAACTGTTACATTATTTAAATTTGCTTTAAGCGATTTGCACCGTTGCCATTATTGTTTAACGACCTAACCGTGTTAATTGCTATAGCACATTCACATCCACCTTGTGCCATGGTAACCTTCCACTTTGGCCACTGTTTTACCATGCTAACTTCCTGTGTAACTTTATTTAGGCCTACCTCAACATACTTCGCTGAAGGCCTACGTACGTCACTAGAACGTATTCGATTTAAGGTACTCTGTATTTGGTTAAGGAAACACTGAGTCTGAGGGTTTGGTACCCATCATCCGATATGGGATTTTATATTTTTCCCTTTCTCAGTTCTACGTCTGACGTCTATAATTGAGATGGGAAGAACGATTGTTACGCAGCTGCATGGATACGACTTTTTTCATATCTGGTTTATTTAAGTACACTATAAGTAACTCAGAATACGTAGTGACGAATGGCAGGACGATCAGGTAATATCGAATGGAGAGAATGTTGTAGAAAGCCGTCCTGGTACATGTGAAATTTACCTTCAGTGACGCTGCTTAGGCGCGGTCGAGATTCGAGCAGTGCCTCTCCGGAATACGAGGGAGAAAGCTGTCTTTCGGCCATCTTACTCAGGAATAACCGCTGCATAGTACACTGCAGCAGCCAAGTAAATTTCACATGTTTTTCAGAGAATGAGAGCGTCCTATAGTAGTCCAACTTCTGCCTTAAGTTAATAATTTTTAACGAATAGACAAATTAGGAATATAATCTTAAATACACGTAGATCGATAACTGAAAGTTGCATGTATTATTCTACAAATTATGGCTACATGACTGCTTAAAAGGGGTAGAAACATATAGTGCAAGTTAAGAACACAGGGGAACAAAGAAAGAAAAACATGTATTTGTATAGCAGTAGTTAACATTCGATAGCGTTAAGATTACAAATACTGAGGGTGTTCGAGAATAGGGTGCTGAGGAGGATATTTGGGCCTAAGAGGGACAATGTGACAGGGAGTGGAGAAGACTGCATAACGAGGAACTTAATGATCTATACTCATCACCAAATATAGTTCGAGTGATGAACTCGAGAAGAATGAGATGGGCGGGTCATGTAGCACGTATGGGGGAAAGAAGAGGTGTATACAGGATTTTGGTAGGGAGACCTGAGGGAAGGATACCACTTGGGCGACTAAGGCGTAGATGGGAGGATAATATTAAAATGGATCTTCGAGAAGTGGGATAGGAGGACATGGACTGGATAGAGCTGACTCAGGATAGGGACAAGTGGTGGGTTCTTGTAAATGCGGTAATGAACCTTCGGGTTCCATAAAGTGCAGGAAATTTCTTGACTAGCTGAGGACCTTTTAGCTTCTCAGGAAGGACTGTGGTCCATGGAGTTAGTTAGTTAGTTAGTTAGTCAGTCAGTGAGTCAGTCAGCCAGTCAGCCAGCCAGTCAGTCAGTCAGTTAGAGTTAAGGTTACTTAGTCTTTGAAATTCAAGGAACTCGACATCCACACCATTGTAGTGTAGGTCTCCTGATGTATACACTACTCTGCCAAACCTTTTAGATTCTTCGCCAAGGTGCTTTCACCTCTTAATGTTGCAGTGTTGCACCAGATTGGCTAGAATGCGTGTTGACATCTCTTGGAACTCAGCTGCGTGAACACAAGAATTGCCTGTGGTACTACTTCGAGGTTGAAGGTTGTCTAGTCCTTGCGAATGTAACATACGTAGTAAAAGTAATATTACTCCAGAAATCACTCGTTTTGATTGCTTAGCACAACATAATAACTTGCCAACACGCCCGTTTGATGAAACTCGTGATTAAGAAAATAAAGTTTCTTACCTTGTTAGCTTCAAGCCCTCATTAATTACTTAGCATAGCCCAAAGTCGAAACAAAATTCGCACCTTTTACTATCATCATCACCATGAGCCGTGAAGTATTAGGCTTAGTGCCTGTTCTTTATCCCTCGAGATGAAGCTGGTCCTGTACTAAAAGCCTATAATTTCGGTGTTCCATTTTTGTATATTTTCGTAACCGGGATACTGTAGTCGGTAATGAGGCCACGCTAGCAGGTGGGTGACCTATGAATTTAGTTAGATTCCCAGCTGAGGAAAGAGACATTCTTTCGCCACAGACCTTCAGACGGCTCCTGGGGATTTCCAAGCTCCCAGTTCAATGAGTCTTAGTGGTTAAGCGGCAGAGACCGAGAAGCTGACCACTCCGTCGCATTTAGTGATGGAACTAAGAATGCGTGCATCTATGTTTCCACTTCGCATATGTCTTTATGGTGTGCAGATGGATAAATTGTACCTTGTAAATGTTTATTTCTCGTCCAGATGCGTCCTACTGAGTGTGTGTGTGTGTGTGTGTGTGTGTGTGTGTGTGTGTGTGTGTGTGTGTGTGTGTGTGTGTCTGAATGCGATCGTGAAGCGTCGACATTGAGGAGGCCCTGTCCCACTAGGGGCTGTCGAGCCATGGAAAAATATGTTTATTTAGTGATGATAATTGGGACGACGTCGGCAGTAAATCAGACAGTATAGTGTCGAATGTTAGAATGGTTAATGATTTGTAATTGTTGTGGAAGGAAGCGTCGGTGGCGTGATTTGACAGGTTACTCTTTTCATCTTGTCCAGACGTATTCTGCAGGACTAAGAGAACCCCCTGACAACAGCCGGTTTCCAGGCTCAGATTTTAACTGGAACATCACTAATATGACTATTCGACACCGACTTTTGGTTCGTTATGACGATTTTATATACTTGTTTTATATAAGTAAGGAATAAATTAAGAAACTTCTTTTTACTTTTCAGTGTAAAACGTTATCACGCTAAGTAAAAAATAGCAGGTTTTATTACGAACGTACATAGAGATCTGCGTTCTTCTGGGATATTACGCACCGTAGAATGGTAATCCTTTACCGACGTTTCGGGACAACCTATCGGTCCCATATTCTGGGGTAAAGAAATCCAAGAAGCATTCTTCTTGGACTTCTTTATCCTTGAAGAAGGGACCGATCTTTTTAGACTTCTTGACCCTTGAAAATGGGACTGATAGGCTGTCCCGAAACGTCGATACACATCTGCCATTCAACGGTGCGTAATATCCCAGAAGAACGCAGATCTCATCCACGTTGCGGCGGAAGCCAGATATCACGCTTGGATACTTCGTACTTGCGAAGTATCCAAGCGTTTCACATCCAGGTTTGTATGGCTGCAGGAAATTGTGTCTTGCTCCTTCTTTCACCCCTCATCTCTTCAGCCACTCCCCCCCCCCCCCCCACCCAGCCGAAATTAAGTGTGTAACACTTCTCCCAAGACTGTCTTTTCCAGCTGTTCTTGTGATATCACTTCTTACATTGTACTTCACAAGGTTTCAAACGATCGCATAACTTTGTGTCAGTCCTTTTCCGCAGGTTGTGAAATGCTGGTCTTGTCGCTGCTGAATCCCGTGGTACTGGTGCTGCTGGTGTCCGCTTTCGTGGTCATGTGCCGGTACCACAGGAAACGGGCCCGGATAGTCAGCCTAATAAACAGAATTCCGGGGCCGCCTTCTCTACCCTTCATCGGGAACGCTATCGAGATCAACGTGGATCATGACGGTATGTTCACTGTGTCTCTGCACTGGCGCGACACGCATCTGTAACGTTGGATGACAGTGTGGTACATATCTAAATCCACGTACGTCCATACTTTACAACTTAAAAAGATACAGAATACCAACTCGCTAGTGTAGGAGCATCCAGGTTTTTACGCTTTTGCGCCACGTGTTCAGAAATTCACATGTGTGCAAGCCTAATAATTTTTATAAAAATGGTTAATTGTAGCTTATTAGATACTGAGAAATGTAGAAGTCTTTAGAAGTTGTACAAATATATATTCCGTGACACATCACAGCAATTAATTTCACAACTGTAGCGGCAGGCATGTAGTTAGACCCTCCTGACACTCTATATCACGTGTAGTAATTAATTAGACAATTTTTTGTTAAACAACATGGTCTCAGCACCCCGAGACCCGACAGGCGACAAGTTTGGACTCTCTAGCGGTGGTGTCCAGTGGTAATGTATAGTGATACCGCATAGTGATGATGTATATTGATAGTCTATAGTAACGTGTACGGTGACTGCGAAAGATGGACATATAAGAAAATATCTATATGGCAGGATACTGTCACAACAAAAAAAAACAGCTAGTAAACTGTATAAAAATGTGGCAAGGTTTAAATAGTAGATTTGGGAACGACACTAACAAATAAAAGTTGCTTGCATGACAAAAGAAAGAGCAGAATAAATTCGGGGAAATCCTGCTACTTTCGTTCTGGAAACTTTTGCCTTCCGTTTGCTATCTGAGAAGAGGAAAACTGAAATATACAGAAATGCTTATGTTGTATGGATATGAAACGTGGTCTATTACATTAAGCAAAGATCATAGGCTGAGGGTGTTCGACAGAAGGGTGCTGATAAAGGTACCTGTTCCTAAGAGGAAGGCAGTGACAGGAGACTGGAAAAGAACGGCCTCGTAAGGGGCTTCATTTTTTGTATTACTCACCACGTACTTTTTGCATGATAAAATCAAGGAGGATGAGAGCGGCGAGATGTGTGTTGCATGTAGGGAAGAACAGAAACGCACAGAGGATTATGATGGGGAACACGAAAGAAAGAGACCACTCAAAAACCTAGGCTACAATAACAGATAATCTGCAACGGGTATGAAAGGAATAGGAATGGGACGTCGTGGACTGGGATAATCTGGTTGAGGATGGGGATATTTGGCGGGCTACTGTAAGCACGGTAATGAGCCATCGGGTCTCAGACACTCTGGGGAAGTTCTTGGCTGGCTGAGGAGCTGTTAGCTTCTCCAGACACCTGCTTCTTGGAGTCAGTTAGTTCGTTGCATAATTAGTTAGTTAACTGGTTGGTTATTTAGTTAATTGGTTATTGAGTGAGTTAGTTGTTTAGTTGGTTGATTGGTTGGATGGTTGGCTGGCTGGCTGGCTGGCTGGCTGGCTAGTGAGTGAGTGAGTGAGTGAG
Source organism: Coptotermes formosanus (assembly GCA_013340265.1). Classification (NCBI taxonomy): domain Eukaryota; kingdom Metazoa; phylum Arthropoda; class Insecta; order Blattodea; family Rhinotermitidae; genus Coptotermes; species Coptotermes formosanus. The sequence goes on from BLKM01000073.1 coordinate 353,878, forward strand.
TGAGTGAGTGAGTGAGTGAGTGAGTGAGTGAGTGAGTGAGTGAGTGAGTTAGTTAGTTAGTTAGTTAGTTAGTTAGTTTTGAATATTTGAGACGTAAATACCATAAGCACGTAGTTCCAGAGATGTCAAAGTACGCAGGTTTGTTTACCAGATAATTTAGACAGTGTGTAATGTTCTATTGAGTGTGGTAGAAAAATTCATATTGACACTCTTACGAAGCTAAAGAAAAGAACTGTTAGCGACACTGAAGCTTCCGTCATGTGGGATGAAGGCTGCGAATTATGTACAATAGAAATCAGTTGATATTGTAAATGTCAGTCCGAAGTCCCACAGTCTGTATGCTGTCACCGTGAAAATGAAGGCCCCCAGGCAACAAGTAAACTGACGTACGCAGATTTCTCATAAGCTTGTTTCCCAAACACTGGTCGACTTTCCATAAATCCTAAACATATGACGAAAGCTAATAAGTTACTTGCTACGAATCAGAAATTAAATTTCGTTTTGCAGAAATGTCTGCTCCCTCACATGCACGTTAAATGTGAAGATTTTTGGAACATTTGTTAAGAAGAAATACAGAACGCTTAAAAGTTAGTTAACCTTTTAATAAATTCTACAATAAAGTGCTTTATAAATTTATTTATTACTTAATAAATTTAAAACTTTTTCTTGGAATGAGATCCTTTATATTCAATGCGCAATTCAAAACTCCGTAACATCGTTTTAAAACTCGATGGACGTAACTCTGCATTGGCATGAAAATGCGGGAGAATATTTTCTCTTAACCAACATTGTTAGTACTTCAGAGACTGCAGGCTTATGCAGGCCTATCTCATTAAAATGAAAGAAGTTAAGGCGAAGGAGAAACCGTTTGCTTTCTTGATGAAATACGGGTTGGCAGTTGCTTAACTTTTGGAAATGTTGACAGAACAATGGAATGAAAGGGTCAATTGCAATAGAGCAGTTACACGATTCATTCTTCACACTGGATATAAGGCATGAATTTTTACTACTTTTCGTTTACACAGGAGGCAGAAAGACGAAGGCCTAACTGAAGTGGGATAATGCCATTTCTGTAAATGATTTGGTCATGAAATAATAATTGTACATATTACTCTCTCCTGGGATGTAACGTCGTGTAGTCCAGTAGAAATATCAGCCTGCTGAACGTTTAGAAACTCGCTGCCTCCAGCTATCTCTAAAGACGTCGGCATCCTTTTACCAGACTAGACGGTGTCACATTCTAGGAGACAGTATTCTTGTCTTTACACTTTTACAACAGCTGTAACTACTGCTATGTACGAGGTGATTTAAAAGTCTCGCAAACCCATGTGTACTGACTAATTTCTATCGGACTGATCACCGTGAACAGTTCTTATAAAACAACGTACGTGGCAAGCCGTAAAATTCCAAATGCAAACTAGCGATTTTAAATTGCAGTTGAATGACTCACTCATTCTGATTTGTTCGTGACGAAGCCGCCTTTCACGTGCGTGAACGATGTTTTTTTTATAATCGTCTGCGTTAAGTCCAAACCGAATTTTGACACAAATATCAGGGTTTACTAGGACATTTGGCTAGGTAATTTTCCGATTAGTGACACTGCTTTGCTGGAGGTGTAGCTTTTTCAAAGAGAAGTAAATGAAAGTCCTAATTTCTAGCACAAAACAGACTCAGAGATGCTAATCAACTTAATTTGCAGTCGCCCAAAATTCACTAAGGCTTTGTTTGCAAGCGGATATGCCTTATATAGGCACACAAAAGGCTGTTAAAAATTTAGCCCTAAATCCTCGTCTATAACGGAATAACTTGGCTGGATAAAAGATTGTCATTATTGTCGCTAGTTTCCTTTCTTATTACATAGAATGGAAATGACATTTAGATAACATTTTCTTCATTGAGGTAGCTGGGTTCCACTCGGATGGTTACGTAAACAGACAGAAGAGCAGGGTGTGAAATAATGAAAATTCTCATATTTTCTGTGAAAATCCTGTACCTCTTCAAAAATGTATTAAGCTATTTTATACTCCTCACGTCTCCAAGCGATTGAACCCCTCCTCTTTGGGCACACATTTGCCGGAAACATATACTGTACCGGCATTTATTACACCTATTTATTATCGTACTCGACAAGGAGGAACCTTGTTTTTTAAGCAAGACTTTGATAGCGCTTTTGAATCACCCTACTCATTCTCCATATGCCCACCTTGCTACCAATATTCTTACCCCAATTTTCCAGTCTTTGCGACACGGTCCCGCCAGTGCTAGCAGAGTACTACTTGTAGGCCCGTAGGTGTCGTCTCCTCTTATTTTCAATGTCTGTTGGTCCCAAGTTTGGTCTCAGCAGTCTTCAAACCCACTATGACTCGTTCTACCAGAATTCTGTGCTCGTTCGTTATCATTTTTTTAATGGTCGTCTCCATACCAGGCACAAACCTACCATGTTGTTTTCAGTCAGCTGTTGGTATTCAGCTTGATTTATTCGTTCGTTTATGTAGTCATACTTACACTCTCACAAGTTGGTGTGTAAGTTTTAATAAACGAAAAATATTTGGCAAATTTCTTCTAATGTACTATTTACCGGTTTTTCTTCTTCTGCAAGTCTTTTTGCCCAATTTCCTCCCATGATCGAAAACGATATGTTTTATGCGTATTGTCTTCACAGTCACTAAAATTTCAGTATCTTCCTCAGGAGCTCTTGCTATTGACTGAACAAGTGTTCTTCGATATTTTCTTCTGCGTTTCAATGACACCTTGGCCCACAGGTTGATATAGCGAAGTGGAATTTGGTGGTAAAAAAACATAATTGTTATATCTCCACTCTTTAATTCATTTTCTTTGCATGTTTTTTTTATTTTAAAAACTCTCTGCCCAAGTTATAATATAAGTAAAGAACACTTTGAAACGTTTCGGAGTCTATGGTGGCAGGTTTGTTGGCTATTTCTTTGATTTTCCAGCAAAATAAATCTTCAGTTTATGTTTACTAGAGGTGTCAGAGCAGGCGTCAAATGTCATGCTTTTCTTTGCTTTATTTACTCGTATAATCAGAAGGTGACATTTTCTTCGCAGAAAGCCAGAGCTTTTGGTGCGTAAGTTTAAAAACGTAACGCCTGTTTGTCACACATATACAGCTGTTCGCATGATAACCCGTCATTTTTTGTGAGACACTGGAAATATTCTGTGAAGTTCAAAAATGATCCCGAAAAATTAAAAATAGAATAATATTTCTCCACAACCTCGCTTCAAAACGTTTCCTTCAGTGATCTATCCAGCCTGTACTGGCTGTGAAGTCGAAATGTTCTTCATTAAACCCCTTGTGAAAATCAGGCATTGTTTCTTGCAAATGAGATGCAATTGTTTGGGGTTCTCACTTTATTTCACTTTCTGCCTCTCTTGGGTAAACCACGAAAAAAAAAGGCTTGACTCAGTTTAGTGTTTCTACATTTTTTGTCGTCTTCCTTACTTTCTGGCCTTCAGGCAGAATGCCATTTTTCAAGTGTACTTTATTCCTCTGCCAATCAACGCAGTAACGCTTCTACCGCCACTTTATTCTACAACGTTTTGCATAGTTTTGCGCGGTCTGTCGTTTTTAAGGCTTCAGTTTTTGTTCCATAGAAACCATCACTCACTGTGGTTATTTTCTCTTTCCATTTGAATGTTAATGGGGAAAAAAATCGCCACTTTACGAGACACCAGATATTCCACCAACGAACCGAAGTACTTGTGTAATCGAGGCCAGTAACCAAAACATACGAAAACATCTAACCATGAGGAATGCAGAGAATGTAGAAAATGAACAGTTTAAACGTATAAACTCTGGCAACTAAAATTCAGACACTTTCATTTGGTGAGGAGTGTAATTTATTTCGTTATATTTCGAAATGATTGTGGCAGAGTTTAATGATTTTTGTAAAATAGGTGCTGACAACTGTAATACAATGCTTTGTTAAGTCGGACGGTAGGGAATGTCCTATAACCGAAGGTCTAGCTATTGGAACTGTAAGATGTAAGTTGTTTCTGAGAGGGGAAGAATGAATGAATGAATGAATGAATGAATGAATGAATGAACGAACGAAAGGAGGGCAGCGCACACTGTATATGCGAAGGCGCATAAATACAGGCATTATCGCAGTAGGATCTGCAGTAAAGTAGAGTGCAGTAGGTGATCGTTACCCACACCAAGAAAAGTGACAGATCATAACTTGCATTTCAGAGTTGCTGGCAAGGATGATGGGGATAACGAGTCTCTGTGGCCGACGTGCGGGTATAAGTCGGATATGGATTGGCAGCACGCCCTACATTGTCGTCGCGCGCCCGGACAGGGTTGAGGTACAAACAGGCTGCTTGGTCACTTGTCATTGTGGCTCTTAACAGCTTGAGTAGTTTCAAACGAAAACAAGTTTTATAGAAATAATTTTAACACTTTTGAAAGTAAGGGATTCGATACATGTAGTTTAAATTGCAGTGTACTTTCACAATTATCTGAAATTGATGAATGGCGTATGCTGCTTTATCACTGGTGTCACAAATATGAATATTAATATCCAAATTGAGGAGAGGTGGAAGGGGGAACAGCAGTCAGTAAAATGACTACGCCACACGGTGGACGACGGGGGATCACAGATCTGTTCCCGACAGAGGCAGATATTTTTAACTTGTTTGTTTGCAACGCCTTTAGTATCCGCCTAACCTCCTACCAAAAAAGTACCGGCCGATTTGTGTGGCGGCTCTGGAGAGATGTTGAATACTCATGAAGTTAAGAACGGGTAATCTATGCCTCCATTTTCCCATACGTTTTCGTGGCGTTGTGCGTAATTAAGCAGTGACAACTTTACCTCCCATCTTCACTAAGTAAAAGCATTTTTTTTTTAAATTTCACTCTATAACAGGTATAAAGACCCAGAAGGGGATTAGAAGTATAGCTCTACTCTTTCTTCAACTGCGGCGCTAGACGGACCCTTCATCTCCGGTGAAGAGCCACGGTACCCGTTACACAGGAGGCTGGGTGGGCACGAGGGCCAATCTGGACGGGTGCGGAAAATCTCGCCTCCACCGGAATTTGATCCCTGAACCGTCAAGTCTATAACAAGTCGCTATACCGACTATCAGTCCAGACCCACGAGCATGTACTGGCAGGTACACATTAATGTTAATTGCTCTGTTTCAGCCTATCCTGAGCAGTAGCAAGCACATCGATAAGAGTGGGGACTACTCTTACTTACACCCCTGGCTGGGAACTGGTCTACTTACCAGTGCAGGTGAAATCTTCTTTTGAGAGTACTGTATCTACACTACCACCCCCCGGAGAATGCAGCTCGCTTTATGAGAGTTGGTGGAGATGAAGAAATGCTGAGAGATTACTTTGATTCTTCTCCGTTCTTGAGATACATTTTTATATAAATGTCAGATTATTATTTGCCATTACGTTTACCCTTTTTCTATTTTGTTTTGTTTTGGTATAGTTCGCGATGGCCACTAGTCGCCGTTTCCTCAGCGCTTGTTCCCGCGTTCGCCTCCAGGACAATCCACGCGAGATTTTTATTAGACAAAGTAAATCTGGGTCAGGTTTCCTCGGAGTCTTTTTGCTTTCTGCTGCCAATTATTGTGGCACTCGTGCTCCACGTTCTTTTGTCTATCAACCTTTGGACGGACATGGGCCCGTTACAGTCCTCAGTTTTAACCTACATTGTCTCATCCAACACACAAATCTGATCATGTGTAAGAGATATAACGCAGAAATGTTTAATACTGCGAATATAATAACGTAAAGGCAAAATTCACCCTATATCCCACCCTGAAGGCACAGAAGGGGAGTAGACGTATAGCTCTACCCTTTCTTTAACCTTGACGTTAGAAGGGGGTGGGTGGTTAATGCCACGCCCCGTCCGCTTTACCCTCCGGAAATATGCGATACCCATTGTACAGGAGGCTGGGTGGGCCCCAGGGCTGGTCTAGACAGGCGCGGAAAATCTCGCCCTACCGGGATTCGATCCCGGGCCGGCCAGCCTGTAGCGAGTCGCTATACCGAGTACACTGTCCCGGCCCGTAGTAACAATATAGTGGGACCACTGTGTACACAGTACGGGGTTTTAGCTGTCGGAGGATTGGTTGCCTATCTATTGAATGCTTCTTTATTTTATTCTTATCTCGTTTGGCGTAGTCCGGGACTGAGTGCATGAGAAATTTAACTCTAAACTTTAACTGCAGCCATGGTGAAGCTGTTGATTTCATTGTGCACAATATACGTTAAAAAAAGTGCAGATCTTGGCTGCTGCCACGATTACGTATATAAATCTGTAAAGTAACGAAAATACGTACGGTTAATTACCTGCCAGGAAAGTACAGTCCATTCCAAAATCATGGAGTGTATCGAATATGTGGCAACGTGGGCAGTTTATAATTCACAGTGTTACAGTAAACGAATGAAGAAGAAGCTTTTACTGAAGCCATGGAAGAATATCCTATGGGTGGTAAATTTAACTGCACGAAGTTTCCCTCATTCTACCTACTGTTTCATTCCATTCTAGCCCCCCCTCTCCCTCTGTTGAATGAATTAGCGCAAAGCACTCATCGCCAGAGTATAATATCGTGTGATTATCATTACCAACTGTTGTGCGAACAGAATGGCTAAGTTACTGAAATGCAAAATATCAAATCGCTCGTAATTAAAACGTATAAAAAACTGGAAGTATGTGGAGGATGTCGGTAAATTGGAGTTTTCCTTTATGTCAGTAGAGTATAAAGTAATTATAAAACGTCTTTCTCTTTGAAAAAATAGTAGAAATATTGAACAGGACACAGGTAAGTGCAGAAACAGTACATTTTTCTTTGATTATGCATGCTTTCGTCTTACAAATATATTATGTTATTTAATGATAGTTACTTAACAAGACACGTGACTTAAATTAAATTCACGGGGAAAATCCCAACTCACATAAATGTTAGGTACGGAAAAGAATGCCAAGTTTATATTATGAAGCAAAAATTCATAACCTTAATATTTATTTGTTTCTAGGGCATGCAATTATTGTTTTTAAATTTTGTAGGAGAAAAATGGCGTAGCCGTCGAAAAATCCTAACTCCAGCATTTCACTTCAAGATTCTGGAAGACTTCATCGATGTGTTCCAAGATCAGAGTTTAATACTGGTGAAGAAACTGAAACGTGAGGTCGGCAATGAGTCTGGCTTCAATATCTTCCCTTACATTACCCTTTGCGCACTGGACATTATTTGTGGTGAGTTGTTCACATGTAATTTACAGGTGTTACCGAAATGCTTAAGCCAGATCGCGAAAGGTCTATTCCATGGCCTAGTACACGGACCTTACCTGGGCCTTCCTTACTTGCAAAATGCTGTGAAGTTCATATGCTTAAATATAATTTCATTCCCCCCGCCCCCTTCCCCTCCAAGAAAATTACATGCTTCTGGGCGCCGATTTTCACGCAACTCACAGTAATCAACGACGTTATATGCAGATTTCCAGATATTTAACTGGTTTTATGTGTTGGTACTGCAGATAGAACATCCCTTATCCGAAACGCTTGGGATCGGAATTGTCTCGGATTTCAGGTTTTTTCGGATTTTGGAATACTTGCATATTAGAATGAGACAGCATGGGGATGGGAACCAAATATACGTGCGAAATCCGTTTATGCTTCATATTGAGCTCATAAATACGTAAGTTTTATTTATGGTATAAAAACAAACTGAGCATTGAATTTAATTAAAAGTACCTATATCTGTGCAGCGCTGTGTTCATGTCGGCATGCAAAAATATCGGATTTTGGAGGTTTACGGATTTCGGAATTTCGGGTAAGGGATATTCAACCTGTAGTTATTTGTACCTGTGAAAGGTACATTGGAAATGTGTCTGTTGCAGAAACTGCAATGGGCAGACAGATGAACGCGCAGGACAACAGCGAGTCGGAGTATGTGAAAGCTGTTTATGAGTGAGTGTTTGCCACATCCCTTTACTTAGATGCTTGAATAACAATCAGCAGATGCAAAAGACGTGGTTTTTCTCTGTATGTCCTTGGACTGTTTGTAATAAGTAAGAATGCAGATTGTCTTTCTCTTGAAATTACAAAAATAGCACTGCTTTTAAATCATTATCCAATCACATGTATATGATGTAAACAGACCAGCAGAGTGGAGTGACTGGGGCTAAGGCCAAATTGGAAGTGCTGTCCTGCAGCAAAACGGCTGGAAATGGAGTCTTACATTTCAGCTATCTGTCTAACATCGAGGTCAAGATTACGTGAGACTGCTTTCTACCCCGCCTGTATGTCTTCATGGATACGTGCTTAGGCAATTGACTCTGGCAGTCGCAGAGTAGCAAATAAGAGCGGATACGTACATTTTATTATATATTCATATGTAAGATATTTTAGTTACTAAAGCACATGGTTTTTCTGGCGAGAACCTGACTTCAATAAAGACATATCTAAAAAAATTTGAGAAATTTGAAATTATTTGTACGGTAAATATAATTAGCAGTGTGTTTTTTTAAGGACTGAGAAACGAGTAGATCAGCCACTGTTGTTGACGGTAAATATTGGCATTGCTAGGCAAGTATTAAGTTTACACCAGTAATCATAAACAGCCGAAGGAGTAAACGTTGGTAATAAGTTACCTGTAGAAGATAAAAATCATTGTGAATTTGACGTTATACACTCCGTGCATTGTTCTTATAAATAATTACAGTAATCAACAAATGCACATAAAACAACTGAAAAATCATACATAACATATTAAATGCTTATATGTTTCAGCGTCAGGGCGCCATCTAGAGAAAATCTAAAGTACAACATTTTCATGCATTGATAATGCAATATCAATATTTTTGTGTTGGTATTTGAAGGCCTTCTGACACGGTTCCTATCAAGAATGGCCTGAAACAGGGAGATGCTCTGTCGCCATTGCTTTTCAACTTTGCTTTAGAATGTGCCATTAGGAGGGTTCAGGCAAACCAGGAGGGCTTGAAATTGAATGGTACACATCAGCTTCTGGTTTATGCTGATGATGTTAATATATTGGGCGGAAGCGTACATAGCATAAAGAAAAATGCAGAAGATTTAGTGATTGCTAGTAAGGCGATTGGTCTAGAAGTAAATGCCGAGAAAACTAAGTACATGGTCATGTCTCGAAATCAGAATGCAGAAGACAATCACAACACAAAGGTAGATAGTAAATCCTTTGAAAGGGTGGAAGAATTCAAATATTTGGGAGCAACCCTAACGAATCGAAACTCCATTCATGAAGAAACTAAGAGCAGATTGAGGTCGGGGAATGCTTGCTATCATTCGGTGCAGGATCTTTTGTCTTCCAGGTTGCTATCCAAAAACACAAAGATTAGGATATGCAGAAGTATAATTTTGCCTGTTGTTTTGTGTGGGTGTGAAACTTGGTCTCTCACACTGAGGGAGGAACAATGACTGAGGGTGTTCGAGAATAGGGCGCTAAGGAGGATATTTGGGCCTAAGAGGGACGAGGTGACAGGGGAGTGGGGAAGATTACATAACGAGGAACTTAATGACCTGTACTCGTCACCAAATATTCTTCGGGTAATCAAATCGAGAAGAATGAGATGGGCGGGGCATGTAGCACCTATGGGGAAGAAGAACGGTGCTTACAGGATTTTGGTGGGGAGACCTGAGGGAAGGCCACAACTTGGGAGACCCAGGCGTAGATGGGAGGATAATATTAAAATGGATCTTCAAGAAGTGGGATGGGTGGGCATGAACTGGATTGAGCTGGCTCAGGATAGGAACAGGTTACGGGCTTTTGTGAATGCGGTAATGAACCTTCAGGTTCCATAAAATGTGGGGAATTTCTTGACTAGCTGAGAAACTGTTAGCTTCTCAAGAAGGCCTCTGCTCCACGGAGTTAGTTAGTTAGTTGGTTGGTTGGTTGGTTAGTTAGTTAGTTAGTTAGTTAGTTAGTTAGTTAGTTAGTTATTTGAAGGCCTTTGTACTTTGAATTCCCTGAAGATGGCGCCCTGGCTTTGAAACATGTAGGAATTTGTATGTTATCTATAGTTATTTGTCGTTTTATGTGAACTTGTTGGTTGCTGTAATGACTTAAAAAGTCCTTGTGATTTAGAAGAGGGCACATTCTCATGTAGGCTAGAACAAAGTTAAAGGTAGCTGTTTCCCATAACGTTTCGTGAAGACACAGAAGGGAAGCGGAAGTATAGCTGTACTCGTGCTTAACCTGGGCGCTGGGTGGAGAGTGAGTGCTCAGTAGGCCTAGCAAGCCCCGGCCGCTTTACCTCTGAGAGAGTATAATTGTACAGGAGGCTGGGTGACTTCTGAGGCCCTTCTAGACTGGTAGGGAGAAAAGAAATTTTCGTGACTCACCGGGGTTTAAGCCCCGGACCTTTCAGCCCTCAGGACGTCCCTGTACCGAATGACTGTACCATATTTTTGCACATTATCGCACAAAGGCACGACTTTCGGAAAACAATTATTTAACCTAATACTGTATACGTGCTTTTTCTCTACAAAATTTTTCTGTAATATTTCTCATTCTAAGAAGAACGCAGCGAGATATTAACGTAAAAGTACGTAGATCTTCATGTAAAGTGCCCCTTATTCTTGTCAGATTTTAACGAAACTTGAATATTGTCGACAGATTTTCGAGAAATCCTCAAATATCAAATTTCATTAAAATCTCTCCAGTGGGAACCGAGTTGTCCCATGCGCACAGACAGACGGACGGACGGAGAGACGTGATGAAGCAAAGAGTCGCTGTCCACAAATTTGTTAAAGGGCCTAAAAAATTCCGGGAAATTAAAATATTTTCATCTTCAGATGAAACGGTTATGACGCGCCCACTGGTTTGTATCGGACAGAACGGGCTATTCTGAGTTACAGGACACAGGGCAGTGATGCCTACGTAACCTTTCATGTGAGGAGAGGAATAAATTCACTGCCTGACAGGATGTATTCATTTTAAACACGTGACGGTGGGCAAAGTCCAGAAACCGATCCGTCCTCTCTGTACGAGACCTGTCCGTGATAACTTGGTGCAGTACATTCTGTTTCAGAAGCGACGTTCTGGCAAAATGCTTCAAGCTAACAGACGAGTAACATCATATTCCGCTCCAGTGTTGTTTATATCATTTTGCTTATACCTGTATTCTGTGATTCACTATAAAATACCCTCTGTGACCTGTATACATATGGTATGTAAGGCACGCTTCTGTCATTTTGCCCCTCTTCCCTGACGTTTCGTCAAGTAAATTGCTGGATCTCTATTAATTTGCTGACGGAAATCTATATGACAAATTTCCTTTTACATTTTATTTTGACTTGTATCAGTCCAAATCGGAATTTGTTGCTTGTCTCTGAAAGTCTCCATCTATAAATAAGTGGTAAAGGTAAAGGTAATTTTGTCCCTGTGCACAGGATGAAGGCATGTAGGGGAGTCCAGTCGTTTTGACATTGGGCAGGGAAGGGTGGTGAGTTGTCTGTGGACCCACAGGGAGACGTTTCCGGTACCCAATATATAGGCAGCCGGATGGCCCCCAAAGCCAATCTGAACGCTTCGTAGAAGATAAAAGTCTCTTTGCTATGCCGCGAATCAAAAGACGGTTATTCGGTTTCCCAGCCCACAGCCTAGTCTCTATACCGACTACCGTACTGCAGCTTCCATAAATAAATTATATATATGCACCATAAGATATATATCATGGTAATCCACAGCACCGATCCCAGTGGCCGCGCGGTCTAAGGCGTAGGTCTGCGGCCGAGCGCTTGCTGGGATCGTGGGGTTCGAATCCCAGCAGGGGCATGGATGTTTGTCTCTTGTGAGTGTTTGTGTTGTCAGGTAGAAGTCTCTGCGACGGGCCGATCCCTCGTCCAGAGGAGTTCTACGACTGTGGCATGTGTGTCTGAGTGTGATAAAATGAAATTACAAAAACCCTCGACACCTATTGTGAGCAAGGTAGAAGAGGGAAGGACTAAGTAAGAAGAAAGTAATCCACAGCCATTACTTGAAATACGAATATTTTACAGTAGTAACACCTGTTTAACGGGACTAGCATAAAACGTTCCATGACTATGAACTTCTCTCTCTTCAGTGATTATGTCTTTGAAGTAACAGAATTTTTAACTGCTATACTGGCAGATAAAACTGACTTACCGCATATATGTAAGGTTTTATGCTTTGGCAGACAGCAGCTATCTTGCAGTGCGGTTTACTTTAGGACAAAGTGTAAACTTACGTGCTAGTTATAAAGAAAAAAGGCACCGTCGGTGCTTATTTTATATACGTGGGAAACTTGCTTACAACATGTTTCAGCATAAATGGGCCACCGTCAGGTATTACCTATGTCAAAATATAACAAGAACATTTACTGCACTAAAATTTGTTTGAATTTAAATGAGACCAGATCTTTAAAATTAACAATTCTGTATTTAAAAGTAATAAGGGAGTATATAGATGACGGCTATATTGTAGACTTTGTGGAAAGTACATAATAGAAATTTTCTCTGAGCAGTCTGTTGATTTTGAACCGCTGTCGTCATTGTAAGTGCAGATAGAAGAAGAGGGTACCGGAAGTGTCTACAGTATACGAGTCTACAGAGTCTACATCTGTATACACCATAATTACCGTTCAGTACAAAATGGTCAGGCCTAAGTGTAAGAATAAGCTCTCATTTAAATGCGAACAACTTATAATGCAGCACTTTTTTTAGTATATTTCGATATATGTATTACCTGATGATGACTCATTTCGGCAGATGTAAGTCGTAAGCAAATTTCCTACATGCGTATCGTACATAGGAATATATTATTCCTGTAGAAATATGTATCATATATATAGGAATATAAGGAATATATTATTAATAGGAATACATATTACATACATATAATAAATGTCCTTAGTTGTGGTCGATGGCGTCTTTTTATGCGTGTTCGGAAAACTGCGAAAACCGACCCTTAGCTTCGTCATGTCTGTCTAGCTGCCTGCCTGCCTGCCTGCCTGTCCGTCCGTCCGTCCGCGCGTCCGTCTGTCCGAAACCACTCGGCTTCCATAGAACAGATTTTCATAAAATGATATTTGAGGCTTTTTTAAAAAATCTGACGAGAAAATTCAAGTTTCGTTAAAATCTGACAAGAATAACGGGTACTTTACATGAAGACCCGTGTACATTTACGATAATATCTTGCTTAGTTCTTCCTGTCATGAGAAATGTTTCAGGCAGAAGTTGCAGAGAAAATCAAAGCACACGTTTTGTATTCAATGACCTTTTTCCAAATTCGTGCCGTTTGTGCAACAATGTGGGAAAATATGGTAGAGCCATGCAGGCCACAGATGACAATATAATACGGCGCATGCGCTTTGCATGCTGGGTAACTAAGGCTACAGACACACACTCAGACTATGTAATACTTATTGCTGTTCCTCGGCAACATTGGTTACGCGAACGCGCCTCAGTGTTACATTATAGCCCATTTCCTGTCTTGTTCTTTATTATTATTATTATTATTATTACTATTATTATTATTATCGTCGTTATCATCGTTATCATCATCATCACAACGGTGTGAATCGGTTTGTAGTTCTTAAACCAGTTGTATTTCAGGATGGGCTCGATCATTCAAAATCGTCAAGCTAAATTATGGCTTCAGCCCGACTGGTTATTCCAATGGACGTCCATGTACAGAAGCCATCAAAAGTGCATAAAAGTTCTGCATGGAGTTTCAAACAAGGTGAGAAGGAAATCCGACTGCGTCATTTATGTTTTAAGGAACGGAATACGGATCTATGTTCTATGAAAGTTAAATTCTCAAACTCCATAGAATAGACGTCTACTACAGAAATAGTGCTTGGCAATTTTTAAGAAATTCCCCATATTTTGCGGAACGCGATTCATTAACGTGTTGGCAAGACCTCGTTACTGATCCCAATTCTAAACCACATTAATCCATTCTACAGTACCAAATCATTTTTATTTAAGGTACATATTACATTTATCGTTCCAACCAGGGGGGCACAAATATACCAAAATCTAGGAGCGCCTCAAAATTCTAGGCCCCGCAGGGGTGATATAAAACAAGTTTCGTACTGACAACCCACAAAGATTACGGCACCACCGTAACAAATTTAGTCTCTATTGCGATTTGGTCCCCGGGATTTGTGCACCCCTGTTTCCACTTAGGTCTCGGTCTCCAAAATCATCTCGTTATCTCAGATTTCCTTACCGAAACTGTATCTGCACACGCTTCGCTTCCATGCGTGCTATATACCCCACCCATCTCATCCGCCGTGTATGCTTATCCAGATATTAATGACATATAAAATATAGTGTATGTTGTATTAGGTGTTCATCGATAAAGACAAGTCTGCCTGTAAACTCGTGGTAGCGTTCTTAAGTTGATCCAGTTTATAAACGTTCACTTAAGCTGTTTGCAGATGGATATGGCACTTGGGCACACACATAACTTTGAACATCATTTATCGTAACCCTAAATGTTTGTGTTTAAACTGAGGTAGACAGGTGAGAAACATGACGCAGAGTTTATAAATATTTATATATAAACTTTGCATGTTATTCAGAGTATGTGATATAAATTTTAGAAGCCCTGTTATTGACATTTGAAATCCGTACAATTGCCTCCTTGAAAGTAATCTGTTTAGATCCAAACGTATAGGAGTACTAGATTTATTAAATTTTATCCCAACTAGTGTGTGTAGCCTGATGATGTTTTCGTTTGTCCCTAGTAGTATATTTGTCATGGTCAATATTTGCTGGCGATCCTTTGTGCATGTTCCACTCAGTGAAACGATCCTGTAAGAGAATTATACTGCACAGTATTTGTGTATTCATGAAGGCCATAGCTTGCAAATTTCATGAGAGTGTGTATTTAATATAATGTTCCAAAAACCGCAGGTAATTCAAGAGAGGACAGAAGAACTCCAGAAACGAACGGAACAGAAGAAGAAATCTCCGACAGTGCCTGAAGACGAAGATGTGAACGCATTTGGTAACACAATATTGTTATTAACCCTTTAAAGACGAAGCGTGTCTGTTTTATATAAGGACTCAGTGCGTACCGCGCTGTAAACACTCTACACCTCAGTTGTAAAAACCAATCTCTTATCTTTTATAAGGCAAAAGTTGCTGTTTGTTCTGAGATCTGTACAAAACACATAAACGCAATGTGGGCACCACGTAGAATTTTTGGATCTTAAACATGGTGGTATGTAAAGTTACCGCTAGGGTTTAAAAGATTTATAAACACAGTAGCGCAGAATACGTTTTGACAAGCTGACAGTAACCTAGATACTGTGTATATTTCCCATCTTTTATGAAATCTGAATGTTCTTCACCTCGTTGACAGGAGCCTGAAACTGAATCAAATGAATCAAATCCAGAATAGAACTATTTTTATGACATTTTCTCTCTGCCAAGGTCCTACATTCAGATTTTCCAGCCAAAATTTGGTATGCTTCTCTCCTCTCCTTCAAGTGTGTTACAAATCGCAAACAATAATGAGTTTTACCGTTGGGAGAATAAGCTATAATGACAGTCTGGACAGCTCAGTTAGTATAGCGACTGCTTTAAGGACGGTCGGACTGTTTCAAGCCCCCATCAGAGGTGATGATTCTTCTCGTCTACACAGTATTACGACGGGCTCCGCATTCGACACAAATTTCTACTGAAGAGTCATCGGGGACACACACACTGATCAAATATGCGTATTGGTTGTTCTCAGGAGTTAAGAAACGTCTTGCATTTCTGGATCTGTTGATAAAGGCTTCAGAGGACGGTGCTGTACTTTCGAAAGAAGATATCCGACAAGAAGTGGATACATTTATGTTTGAGGTTTGTCAGTTTTCATGTTCTTTTGTTCGTCATTATTAGCACCTAATGAGGCATCTGCCGATTACAGTGGATGAGCAGTCTGAGACACATGTGGTTTTGACAGAACCAGTACGGGCTGTGATTGGCAGTTCGAATCTTGATGGACACGTTTTTGGGTGCCTTGCTGTGTAAGTAGTGCTGCGATGGAACGAGTCTCCAGTGTTTAGAAGATTTACGCTTTTGACAAATGGTAAATCCGAGAATACGGTGCGAGATCCGAGTTCTCAAACACGTGCAGATATAGATTTACTTATGCTGAGACATGATGCCGTGTGTATTCGCATATACAGTCTTTTTCGTGTATATGGTGGAAGGCCCACACAAAATGACGACGAAGATCGAAACGTGATACTTTGCCAGATACGCAATGCCATGTAATACGGCAATCATGTAAGCACTAATTATGGCCGTTCATTGCAGGGTCACGATACGACTTCTGCTGCCATCTCTTGGGTACTCTTCTTACTAGGTGGTCACCCCGACATCCAGGTCAGTGTGGCTCAGACGATAAGTATAATGTGACTTCTATTACGTACTGCATTATTTACGTTATAGGGTTACATAAACATAGATATAAATTAGGTTAGAATACCGTCCGTTGCTTAATTACAATCAACAAGTTACTTCGGAAATATTCGTATATGTTCGGATGATCATTATTGATTTGTGCAAGATGTAAGTTATGAAACGTGCACGTTGTCTGCTTTATTTCATTACCTACAAACTTATAAGACTTGCGGGACAAGTGTATTGAGTATAAAGTATGAATTCTGTTCTTCTCTGAAACTTTTGTTCGAAACAGTTTCGGCTTCGAGGGATATGTAACTGGCTTTGCTCCATCAAAATTCAAAATGCCCCACAAATTATATCAAAATTCCCCAGCATCAACCTTTATGAAATTCCGTTGAGCATTTTTCTTGCTGCGTTAGTGTCCAGGTGGACAAATGGGCGAAAGGACAGAAAGATTATAGCAGACGCTCAGCAAAGTTGCAAAGACAGCAGCGGCAGCTGATAAGTATCCCATTTGCCCCGCGTTTCCTGGGACGGTCCCGATTTAATGGGTTTTGAAGAACTCTGTCCCGGTGTCCCCGCAAAATTAGGTTCGGGAAGTTAAATTCCCCGGTTTTTTCCAAGTAATGAAAATGCAACATTTCTTACAACGCATATGAACATTTGACTTTCCCAAAGTGGGAGAAGACATCTATAGGAGTAGGACAGCCATTCAACAGCCAGTAACAGAAATGAACAGGAGAGGGAGAGGAAGAGAAAGATGTGTAGATTAGTGATTATGGAATTTGGATTGGGAGCTCGAATTATAGGGGACGGATATGCAAAGAAAAATCATGAAGTGAACTGAGTGATTTTGCGTATTATTATCAATAATTTTTTGTGCCTGCATGCCATAGTGTGTTACCTGAGTTATATCTTTGCAGCAACATTAATAAAGGACTCTACTTCTTCCTTGCTACAATTTTCTTCAGCCTTCGATCTGTTGGCGATAATTAATGTATCATTATTGTTAGATACGTGAAATTTGGTACTCAGACAAGGGTGCACCCAAGGAGGGGGGGCTGCCGGTCTGTAGCCCGCCCCCGCCAAGACCCCAAAAGCGAAATTTAAAGAACGCAGATTTTGTAGATATTATGATGTCAAACGTTTTACGTGATTTCCCCTTCAGCCAAAATCAGCTACTGAAGTCGGCTGATTACTCGTACATTTGAATTTTGAAAAAAACGAGTTAATAAAATTAAAAAACAAGAAGATGGGACCCTGTAATTGAGTTATGGATCCTGTAATTATATTTGTATGTATATAAATGCAGTTGCAAACAGTGTTATGTTGTACTTACAACAAGATTTTTATAACATAATTTCTAAAATCAAACATATAGTATGTATAGTCTCAGGGTCAGCACCCGGGGGGGGGGGGCCCCCTCCAAATGAAAAATTCTGGGTGCGCACCTGTGCTCAGATGTATATATTCAGAAGTGTAAACTCTTGTGTGCGAAATCTTCCCAAGTCAACAGTCCCAAACATGAATACGATGTAAAATTTGTTGTTATGTCCGAAAAGTTTATCGTATAGGCCTAACCTACAGAATCAGTGCCTAAATAATAGTCCGTTCGCCGAAATATAATAAGACTACAATAATAATAATAATAATAATAATAATACCTTATAATAGAAATACAGAGCATGTGGAATGTAAAAACAAAAGTGACGCCAGTAATAATAGGAGCAACTGGAACCATTTCAAAATCCTTAAGAAAATACTTGAGCAGCATACCAGGAAAGCATGATATCAAGGAACTACAGAAAACAGCTATATTGGGCGCAGCACACATACTGCGGAAAGTGCTAATGTAGAAGCACAGAAGAGTTTAATATTGTAGACAGCGTTATATGCACCATTAACAGTACGCGCAGAATAGCTGCGACACTGTATACCCTAGAAACATGGTTTGTTTCAGGCATATAAGTGTGAATACCCTGCGTAAAGCAGATGACGACGACGACGACGACGACGACGATGATGATGATGATGATGATTTGTAGAGCTAGACATTCTTGCAGTAGGAAAGCAGGCTTTATGACTTCTGCTGAGAATTCATTTTTAATGTTAAAGGGTTTGTGGTTCATGCAGGACACGTATTGTGTTCTTGTCCAAAGTTATAAACAAGGTTGTATATCTTCGTTTTGTGCAATATGTGACTCCTCCAGTGGACCTTGAAATGCAGTTACAACTACAGTAACGCAATGTCACAGTGTGCACTTTGTTCGATGCGTATGTTTTCCGTCCAGGCACATTAACCAACTGCTTTAGGGTAATCGCCTTTGCTGAATGTCTGTTACCTGCACTTTGCCCTTCGTATCCATTATTGTCACCCGTGATGTACAATTTTACACATCCACAGTTTTTAATTTATGCACGTACAAAGTAAAAAACCCCTTGGCTTCTGCAACAAGAGATCCTCATTCGCTGATTACAGGATTGTAATATCACTCTTCACTAGCTTGCAAATTGCAATTGCAGCTGTCTTCTTTAAATCGTTTGTGTGCAATTAATAAACATGTTACTATGTCTCAAGGGTATCATACACCAACCTGAATAAAAGCGAGGAAGACTTAGGTTCTGACGTCAGTGAATGTCAGGTTACGGTTTTCTGGGACGTGACACCGTGTAGTCCGGAAAATTACTAAATGGTCACATATCGCTTCGGAGCAGTGTACTGTCTTCCTTTCATTCTACCCCGAACACGGATGAAGCTGCTGCCTCCGTCTTCAACCTGCCATCAAGAAGAGTGCAGCATGATCGTCTGAAACTTTGGTCCCCGTCTATCAAGCTACACGGCGTCACATACCAGAAGATCGTTAAAGTGACAGTACCTTGTGGGTCTGAAGTACATAATGTTTTAGATCTTTCCTCTCTTCTGGGATGATACGCGGCGTAAATTGGTACTTATTTATAGGTGTTTCGGGACAGCCTATCAGTTCCATCTTCTTGAGCCTTGCAGTAGAACCGATAGGCTATTCCGACACGTCGGTAAATAGCTGCCAATGTACGTCGTGTAGCATCTCAGAGGAGCGAAGATCTCATTTACACCACGGTGGAATCATGATATTAAGTATGTAGTCTTTGTGCAGAAAAAAGTTACGGACGAAATCGACGGCTTCGCAGGCCCGGACGAGGATTATCGCTTCACCATGAAGGACCTCAACGAAATGAAGTACCTTGAATGCTGCATAAAGGAAGCCCTGCGGCTGTACCCCAGTGTCCCTGTCATCGCGCGAAAAATCGGCGAAGACATCCAAATCGGTAAGCTCGATTCCTCCGAACTGTCTGGTGGCAGAAATCGACAGTACAGACGAACATACCACAGGCATGGACAGCATCCTTCAAGACCCCATTCTTGCAAGCTGTTTGTCGAACACCAACGATTGACATCATCAGACAACTAACCTCCTCTGTGTCAGGTATTTCATTCGTACAACAGCCGCTAGTGGGCCAGAGCCTCCTCGTTATCGAGGCTTCACAATCACACTCAGACACACCACACTCGGTGGGACTTCTCTGGACGAGCGATCAGCCCGACGCAGAGACCTCTACCTGACTAACACACAACACTCATAAGAGGCAGACATCCATGCCACAATCCAAGCAAGAGAACAGCCGCAGAGGTACGCCTCACGCCGCGCGGCCACTGGGATCAGCTCGGCAACTATTACTCTAACCAAATTGTACGTCGTTACGCGGCTACAGCTTCGCGTGCCGAGGAACCGAAATGCATGCAGTCCGGTCGAATCGAGCCACACCCACTAAATATGCTGTAAAGACACGGTTCCTTATTTGGAGCTGTCTCAGGCAAATATTTTGTCGCAGTCACTTTTTCGTTGTACCAATATTTTGCCGATCCCAGCGGCTGCGCGGTGTAAGGCGTGGGTTTGCCGCCGTTCGCTTGCTGGGATTATGGCATGGATGTCTGTCTCTTATGAGTGTTTTGTGTGTTGGTCAGATACAGGTCTCTGCGTCGGGCTGATCGCTTGTCTAGAGGAGTCTTACCGAGTGTGGTGCGCCTGAGGGTGATCGTGAAGCCTTGATATTGACGAGGCCCTGTCCCACTAGGGTCTGTTGCTCCATGGAAAGAAGGAAGAAAGTTCCTTGTCTTTTACGAACATAATGCTGTTTTACACATGCTTAAAACTGTTTCACGCTCCTTTTTTTCAATCAGTGTGGCTTCACCCCACAAGCAGGCCCATTCGTTTTGCATGCGGGAATTTCCGTATAGGTCTAATCCCGTCATATGACACGAGCGTAATCGAGTGAAACTAAGGGTCTGCCAATGCAGCATTTTAATGGGTTGGACCTAGTTCGATTCATCTTGCTGGACTCTGTTCCTTTAGTGTGCCACCAGCCTAAATGGGAGCCAAGGTAGCTAAGTTAGTATAGTGACTGCTTGCGTCTCAGTTACGACAGTCGTCCTGTTAATGGTGTGTGTAGGCAAATAAACGCTGTTGTTTCCGTGTGTCGTACTTAATATGTAAACGCACTCTATGGGCAAAATGTAGACTTTCAGCTTTATAACAAGTGGTATACATAGCACCACAGTGTTTTTGGACTGTGTTCTAAACCAGTAACATGTTCAAAGGCGAATGTTTTCATAATGAGCGGATTATAGGCCAAATCTTTATCTCAAGGTCAACTTAAATGACACTCTGTCGGTCTTATCTGGCCTATGTAGCAAATTCTAATCTGAAACACGTTTTAGTATGTTAGACTCGTCCGTAAAGAAAGTATTTGTATCAGTTCTCAACACTGAACTGCATCAAATGTTGTGTCGCCGCAAGACGGGTAGAAATTAACCACCGTTAAGAATTTCATGCTGCTTCCGTCATCAGCTTAATTTTTGTTTTTCTCTGACGATATTCGTAGCAGGTTCCTCGAAGAACAAGTTTGTTCTTTTACTCTGACGATGGTCGTAGCAAGTTTCTCCGAAACGTTCGTGAATTTATGCAACATTTTCAACGGAAGTTCTGAGGGAAAGAAGTCTCTTGAAAGACCTAGTCGTAGGTAGGAGAGTAATATTAAAATGGTCGTTAAAGCAATGCTGTGTGAAGGTTTTAAGTTGAATCATATGGGCCAGCACCAGTGGCAGGTCTTTGTGAACACGATTATGGACCATCAGGTTCCCTGCCAGCTAGAGAATTTCATGACGAGCTGTGCTACTATTAAGTTTTCACAAAGGGTTCCGTTGCATGAATTGACTTCTTGATAAGGCATTAAAGGAAACATCAGAAGACCTGCAACTGATTTCTATTTCTAGGCCTGCTGCCATGTTCTTATTATCCATTTAAAAAGGTTCAGCACTGGATTCCACATATCGAGCATGAAAGAAAAAAAATGCAAAAATTCACTGGTTTGAGAACCGCAAAATAAAATGAGACATCAATGGAAATGTGAAATGAAAGTGGATTTTAACAAAGTTTTTAAATACTTCTTTAGGCCTCAGTTTACATTTGAACGCTGTGGCGGATTTTCTCGCGATACTCGGAGTAGGCCCGGAATTTCATTTCTCATTGATCGCGAGTCCTGTCGTACAAGACCTTATTAATATATTCGTTACGCATAGCTGGTCGGGAAACATAACACCATTTTCGACTCCGGTCCCAGGAATTTATATGAAACTGTTGACCAACCTATGAGCCAAGGACCTCTGTCTGTGAAGAGATTCTAGTTGGTGTTGTATTTATTTTGCCAGAGCCGCAAGAATTGCTACTTAACAGACGATTGGGGGGGCCGGCCCCGGTTACTTAGAAGACGTATATGTCTGACAATTTCAATTATTTCGTGCGCATCATGCATAGCTTTTAATTGACATTTTCGTGTTTGTGTTTATTATTTCTGTAGGGAAGAAACATTTCGAAGACAATGCGAAGCCCGTTCACGCTTCGCCTTCTTACTTCTCTTATTTATACACATCACTGGGTGTACATAATCAAAACAAAATAAGGACGACTACGTGTATCATTAAGTGCCAACGAGGAACGGACTGCCCAGTGCAACACATTTATCGCTGTGATGTATGGGATGCCATGATTCAGTGTCACATGATTGATTCGTGGAATGCCTGCCACTGCCTTTGTTTGCTTCGTCCGTAGGAGAAATAGCCTACGTTCAATGACGAAGAGGACGTGACGGTAACGCAACTAGGCACGTGAGCGAGATCGTCAGAACTCAGCTGATACATGTCTGCCAACCAAACAGTGTACACTTTCCACTATATGTGCCGTACATCAGTGGCGTTTTGAACCTGTCGTGCTTATCGAGTATGCGGTTGTTGCATCAACAGAAGTTGAAAGCACGCTCTTTTGGCTTTAAAATCCATGTATTTTGCACTCATATTGTATGGGTCTCGTGTGATTCCGAGGAAAAGCAACATTCTGTGTGGCAGTCATTGCTGTGTTCAGCACGTGCAACGCTTTGTGCAGCCTTCGGTGCTTGTACAGCATTGTACAACACTCTCCATGCTCTGTTCAGGGTGTGCAACAGTTGGTGCAGCTTTCAGTGCTCTGTTCAGTATTTACAGCGCTCTCTGTAGCTCACAGTGATCTGTCCACGATGTTTTGCTTCGAATGTTGTCAAGCTGCCAAATTGCAACAGTTATAAATAGAACTGTTGTTTAAGTGTCAGTTCGCTACGCACTTGCAGGGCACATGTGCTGCCGATTATGGACGTTGTCCCTACTTAGCTCTATCCAGTGACCCCTAGCATGAAGCTAGCATGCTTGAACATAGCAATTTTCTCTCCACTTACAGGAATCCTTGCACCCATAGACATTATTTACTCAAAGTGAATAAGATGAACCTATAACCCACAGACTACATGTCTGTCCCTCCTTCCGCACATCAGAATATTTCAGCCCAAAAGTAGATTAATTTGACGTATTTTATTAAAATATTGTGCCTGAATGTAGACTGAAAGCTGTGGAGATAATTTAATTTTTGTACGTACCGTTTTACTGCCAGGAGCAATCGCTGATTTAGATGAACATAGCATCGCATTTATAAAATATCTCAAGAAAAGTCCATCACACAGGGATCTGCTACATAATGTGAAGTATCTGCAGATCTGCAGAGCAACCAACTATTGAACAGACCGACTGACAAACCGACCAACCAAACACCCAAGCAATCGTTAACTAACCAAGCAACTAACCAGCTTACTAACATACTAGATCGATGGAGCAAAATCTGTGGAAACTAACAGTTGCTGATCTCGTCAAGAAATTCCCCGCATTGTATGCAACGTGAAAGTCCGTCGTCGTATTTACAAGCGCCTGCCAAGGATCTGTGTTCAGCGCCTAATGATTCCGATCCACACCCTCTTATCCAGTCTCTTCAGGTTACGTCTTAATATCGACACCTCATCTACATTTTGGTCTTCCAAGTGGTTGATTCCATATATCTCATTTTAGATTAGATGAAATTTTAAAAACTTGCCGTAGCTGAAACAGCAAAATACTTTCAGGTTCGTTTTTGTACGCTTAAAATGTTGTTATTTAATATAACCTGGCTATGGTAAAGTAACCCGCAAATTTTATTGCTGAAAATTTGCGAAAATTGGCGTTAACTGTTGAAAGAAGGTCCGATGTATCTCTTTCACTGGTTTTCGCAAAACACCAATTAAATTCTCAGCTCCGAAGTTAAATATGTCTTGTGTATTGTGACAAGGGCCGATCCATTACAGTGGTTCCCAGCCTTTTACAGTTTCAGAGCCTCTTCTTAATGTTAAAATTTTCTCGGACCCTCACATGGTAATAGTTGTACGTCAGGCTCCATTAGTCGAAAAAATACAGAACAAAAAAAACTATTACAAATTCGTGAACCATTTTGAATGATTGATATTTTATTCATCACAACAACAAACATAAAGATTCGCAAGTTACCTCGTTCTCAGCAGCGAGAATAAGAGATGAAACCAACCGCTGGCTGGATGAGTAAGGCTTGCTGCGAAAATATGTGAATTCGGGGGGCCCTTAGAATAAACCACCGCCTCTCCCCAGGGCTGCGCAGCCCACACGTTTATAACCATTGCTTTCAAGCTCAGTTGTGTCACTTGCCTTAGCATTTACAAACTCTGAATTTTATTCACAAAATGTGTCAATATGTTTCACACGATTCTGAAAATAAACAGCAAACTTTCCTTCAACAACATTCACAGTTTGTCTCGATGGTGGATGCACAGTGTGTTTACTGTGGACTAGGAACAGAACAGTTGGGTACTGTTTAGGCCCACTTAATTTCAGGCTTCCGAAAATAAATCAGTGTGTAAAAGTCTGAGATAGGCTACGCGTGTTTTTTTCCGATGTATATAGCCTATTAGACATTAGACTTAAGTTTTACATTAGCCTGAAATATCGTATGTATTAGTACTTATAGCACCAAAAGATTACAGCATGCATGTGCTATTTAGCCGTTGTGTATGTTATTTTTGAGTTGGAAGAAGAAGATGTTAGGGTTGGTAGCAATCACAAATAGGATCAGGATATGACATCAATAAACGGGACGGGGAGGCATGCTTGAGTCGTCAGAACTGCAGTAAGTTTCTTACCTTATTGTACAGGTAGGCCACAACGTTTGTGTGACGGTATTAAAATGTGATAGAAATTGAATGAGAGTAGGTATTTTTGATGAAGTTTTTTTACTTGCTAATAATTTTCAGTTGCAATGCAAAGGGCATTATGCTACATTAGTAAGTTACAGTTTCAATTCCAGTTGTGCTCTCACTGTCCACAGCCAACTACACTGTACCTGCCGGTACTACAGCTCTCATCCTTACGTATATGCTACACCGCAACGCAGATTTATTCCCGCAGCCTGAGAAGTTTAATCCAGACAGATTTTTGCCAGAGAACGTGTTGGGCCGACATCCCTATGCCTATATTCCCTTTAGTGCAGGACCCAGAAATTGCATAGGTAAGCATACTTGTACTTAGCACTATGAGACGGTGTACGTATGATTTGAGTGTATGTGCTATTCGGAGGACCGAGTTTCTCTGAACGTATGACAGATGGCGTCAATTGTCATCCGGCTTCAGCGTATACATACTTTCACCTGTAAAGGAGACTGCCTTAGATGCTAATTGTCAGGTGACTGTTACATATACATACTTTCACTCACAAGACCCTCTTAGAGTCGGACGTATTGCATTAGTCGTGCAGTGACTTCGGCGTGTAGGTACTCTGTGTCTCTGAGAGTTGGCGTTAATTGTCAGATAGCTTTGACATGTAAATTCGTACTTAGGACAGAGTTACCGTATGTCTGGGTTTTCTCGGGCATGTCCTCTTTTTCAGGCTTCAGAATTGTGTCTGGGAAATTTTTTTTTTTAATTTTACGAACATGCCCGGATTTTTGGCCTTTGTCTATAGTCACACTCAGTTTTTCGGTGGTCGTTCCGTACGTTATAATTCGCAGTTCTCGTAGGCAAAGTTTCAACTTCAGAACTTATTTTCGTAATCACTTCCGGTTGTTCCGAACTCACGCTCGCATAGGCCGGTTCCGGGTGTTCATTTTAATTTGTGTGCAGTGCAGTAGACAACGTTTTGTGCGCTGTTTAGTTCGTGTATCGCTTTTATCGCTTTCTTACAATGGGGAAAGGGAAATGTAAATTTACGGACGAGGTGAAAAACAAATATTCGTGTTTCCGAAATGGTCGCGACGAGTGGGAAGCCGAATGCATGGTATGTACACCAGGAACTTATGGGTCTGTGGCGAACAAGGGTGCTCTTGAACTTCGAGCCCGCGTGGAATCGTCTTTTTCCACTAGAATTTGGAAACCCCCTTTGCCGCTGATATGTCCTCTTTTTTTTGTTGGTCGATAAGTGGGAAATGCTCTCTTTTCCTGTGGTGGATATATGGTAACCCTAACTTAGGATACACAGCGAAACGTACTTGTAACGTAACCACAAGGGACTGAAAATTTTTGTCGATACAGACAGCTTCTGTTCCTTACAGGTACTCGAAGTCTGGCAAACCAGTCTGCTAGTTTCTTCGCAAACATCGCCAACCTCGTCACAGACTTATTTAAAACGCAATTTGATGTCTCTTTATGAAACTTCATAGGTCGCGGTGGCGCAGTTGGTTGACGCACTGCACTACAAACCGGAAGGTCGCGGGTTCGATTCCCGATGGTGTCATTGGAGTTTTTCATTGACATATTCTTTTCGGCCGCACTATAGCCCTGAGGTCGTCTCAGCCTCTAACAAAAATGCGTACCAGGAATATTTCCTGGGGGGGGGGGGGCGGGAAACGTGGCCGGTGCATAGGGCTGACAACCTTACCACCTTCATGTGCCGACTGTCTAGAAATCTGGGAGCCCCAACCTCCTGGAAACCTCAGGGCCTGTTAAGGCCTGTAATGGGATTGCTTTACCTTTATGAAACTTCATAGACAACATTAATTCGCTTTTCCTCAGCTTTCTAGTCACTTGCTTTACATGTTCCTGTTTCAGATATTGCAAGGTTTCTGGCGCTGGCACTTACAAACCACTCCCACCCAATCTCATTGCTGTTTTCATATCCTGTTGTTAATAGATTATTTTAATTAACCCTTTAAAGACGAAGCGTAGCTGTTTTATATAAGGACTCAGTGCGTACCCCGCTGTAAACACTCTCCACTTCGGTTATAAAAACCAGTCTCTTAATGTTTTATAAGGCAAAAGTTGCTGTTTGTTCTGAGATCCGTACAAAACACGTAAACGCAATGTGGGCACCACGTAGAATTTTTTAATGTTAAACCTGGTGGTATGTAAAGTTACCGCTAGGCTTTAAAAGGTGAAATCATTACTGCAATTACGTCACGAATTCTTTATTTCTGATTTGGCTTCTGTTGTTTCTTCGAGGCCGACCTTGAGTTTTCCCAGCGTTAAACTGCACCACCATTTGTTTTACTGCCAACCTGTCTTGTCCACTTGCATCAATTTTATTTTCGTGTTGAAATCAAGCACTGCCATAAATGGCGTGGTTGGTCTTTTCTATGGTGAAAAACCTGCCGCCAGAAAGTCTGACAATGCTGTTTGGGAGGGAACTTGCAAGTATTTAAGAAATTTAAGAAATATTTGTAGTACAAAGGATTGGTACAAAGGTTTGGATTCCCGCAGTGTGTTTCCATTAACTGCTACACACACACAAAAAATTGCTACCTGCTTTAAAGTGGCGTTAATTAAACCAACGTATTCTATTTTCTTTTTGTGGGATTCATCCCGTTGTGGTATATCATATCAGTATTGACATAGGTAGGCCTACGTGTTATTACCGTCAACCACAAAAAATTTTATTAATTTCATCAATAGGTGCTACATGTTTCTGCCGTACTGACCGTCCTCAGGCATTAAAAAAAATGTGAATTTAAAGACAGAAGAAAATGCGTGGAGGTGTGTTAAATTTGCCAGATCTCACAAATTATACAAGCTATTACAAACTTCATGTAACACTGGAATGAAAATATTTCAAATATTTCTCGTGTGCGTCTCTTTATTATAGGTATATGTCCTTCCTGTTTCTAAAAGTTGTTAAAATGTAGTGTGAGTATTTATGTGCCCGGTGGCCTTACGGGCAATCGTAAATTCTCTTGAAGTCGACAGGTGGTTGTTATGCGTTTTTTTTATTGGTTTCCATTATCTGCTTACTGGATTACGTCCGTAGGCGAAGATTGTTCCTGTTATTTGTATTGCGATTTGTTGGTATACGATTACTTTTTGGAAAATATTAATTTTCGTATCGCCTTTTTTTCTTGTGGTGGCGTTGTCCTTACCTCTGGCAACTAGTTCTAGACTAGTGCTATACACAGCTCCACTCAATGATCTGTTCAGCCCCCAGACTTTGGCAGTCTTCAGTCCAAACCATCCCCCACAATTCCTGACAGTATGTGTCACGGCTGATAAACAGTAGAAAATGGCAATTCATCCTAAATGTACAGTACGGAATTCTCGCGTTACACACTCTCCTTTCATTAAAGATCTTGTTTGACGTTTCTAACACAAGATCCTTGGAACTGTAATATTTTCGCCTAAAGAAAGGTTTTCCTTTCTGTGCAGGTTGCATCCTACTTTCATTTATAAGAGGCTGCCCGTTCGATTTTCAGTGCTGAGCTTCCGCTGTTATAAGGTCACTGTTTTGACAGTAAGGCTGTCAAATTCGTACTGAACTTAACAATCTTCTTGTGTTTGCTAAACACGAAAGTCTCTTTATGTGCGAAATGGCCTGCACATCGGGCTAATGCCGTATGTGATGTGTTGAATCTCTTAAAATACCAACAAGGTAGACCCACAGTGGTATCTTACAGGCACTCCTTGACTATTGAAATAATCAACTTAGTCTTCCTTTACTTTTAGGAAACCGATTCATGTCAGTTCCTATCTTCAAAAATTATGTATGAGATATATTTCTATAATGCTTTTGAATATTATCCTCCCACTTAATTTCACTGAGGAGTGATCAGCACGTCTGGTTTGGATTGAAAGGTCCTGGGTTTAAATCTCGGTCCGCAGGCTGGCTAGAGTGCCTGGGATTTTTCATGGTTTTCCTCAATCCCTTCAGGAGGAGGTATACTTCTAATTAGTCTACAGCTACTTCTTTTCACCTTTCTCTTAATTCATTACTCGCTGTCATTTTGTCATTTGGGTATGCTACCTGAGCTATTGACAGCGTCGTTAAATGAGCCATAAATTAATAAGATGGGCCACTGCGGCATCAAATATTAATTCATGCCCAAAATGTGCAGCTCACTGGCATTAGAATTCGGTGCTGCAGCGTAAACATGCAAAACTCCGGCAGTCAATCCAAAACAGTCTTCGAAAACCAACCGGTCACGTGACCCCCATGCTTGAGCGTGTATTGCGAAGGGCCCGCCTGTGTCTGCACCTTAGCCTTGCATTTCCACTTACTCTCTGGAATGTCGCCAGTACCCGTTCCGACTCATTACTCGTAGTTTAAGCTGGTTAGTAATTTAAGTATATATTCGTAGGTAATAAAGTAATTCTATATCTATGTTTAAACACTAAATCATAACGTGCGTGGAGGAAGAGCTCCACGCTTTCTTAAACTTCGGTCAGTAGTGTGCGTAGCGTTCTGGTTACTTTTCCCCGTAGACAGTTACCTACATTGGCAGTCACAGGAGGACCTTCAGTCTCCCACTGCAGAACACCAGCAGACTTGTATTCGGAAGATGGTCGTTTCGTATGCGAGGCGGGATGTTAGCATTCCCGACACGCATTTAGTGGTTTTCCTCAGATCACCCAGGCAAAAGCCGGGATTTTACCTCGGTTAGGCGACAAGCTGTAACTATCAATTCCGTTCCTATTCGTAAATCCTCATATGATTCGACTCTGTGCATCTGACTTTGACAGTGTCGTAAAATAAAGCAACAGGTTACTTTGCAGACTGCTGTTCTATTTACACGGTTCTCGCAACGTGCTTCTTCCACCCGAGTCAACTCTGATTCATGCTGTAATATTTCTTCTTTCCTCAGGTCAAAAATTCGCCTTGCTGGAAGAAAAGGCAGTGATTTCCTCGTTACTGAGGAAATACAGAGTAGAAGCTGTGGATAGACGGGAAGACCTCACACTGCTGGGAGAACTCATCCTCAGACCAAAACACGGACTAAGAATCAAGATTTTCCCAAGGACGTCATGACTTTTCTCTAGTTTGCTTTCTGGGTGATAGTCTGCAGCACCCCATTTTAGTTCAGAGTTATATAATCAGCCATTTGATACTTTGATAGCCGTTAGTTTTGATAGACGAAACTGAAAAACTAATTATAACTAATCATAATAAACTTTTCTATTGTAGGTACTCTTACACACATTGAATTTGTTACAAAGAAGAATACGCTGGACGATGAGGGGTCCACATTTCTTTAGCAGCAAGAAATCTTTCTCGTCTCCAAATCGTCCAGCCCGCCTCTGGGGCACATCCAGTATTTATACCCTACCTTTTTACATTTTCAAAAACCGAGAAGTAATTTCCTATTAACTACCCAAACTTAAACCTCTGAAACATGTCAAATAATATGTAGAAGAATTCGGTTCCTTTCTTAAAGGATGCACCCGGATTCTCCTATTACCGTCTTTTCCTCAATTTGCCCGACTTTTCCTTTACATGCTAAGCAGAACGTACTAGCTCGCGTTTCGCATGATCCATCTCAGGGAATGTTTGACGTGCAGGCTCCTAAGTCGGACTTTAAGTCTAACCAGTCTTATAATAGGAATAATTTTAATGTCAATTTATTTACGTATATATACACTTATATAAACTTACTTGGCTGCAATCTGTTGCCACACAGCACGCGGGTACCTCCGTCTTAGCCGTCACGTCGAGCACTCACCTACTCCACCACTCACTTCCAAAACGCATCTCTCCCTACCTTACCGCCGGACAACAATATAGCATATCCCCTACTGTGGTACAGTAGGATCCCTGGCAGTAAATTTTGGTCGGCCACAGCACAAAGTAATGTGTTTATCTCTCAAAACATCTCGTCGTAAAATGTTATAAGAGGGTACTACAAATGTCCCAGCAAAACATCCCTTTATTCTCCAAAACGCATGTGTTCCGAACCCTTCTGTGAGCAGTGCCGAGAAGCGTCACCCAGCTAAATGGTTTCAACGGTAACACTCCATTGCAAATATCACCGGCGGTAGCCGGACCAATTCGGAGTTTAAGTCCCATGCTTTGGAGGCGTTCTGTATCTCCATCAACATGAAATGGGTTTGCAACCTGCAGACTCTTTGTGCAGCCTACCCGGCTTTCTCTGTAGTGGGTATCGGGGACCCTTTCCCTGGAATTAAAGCGGCTGGGGCGTGAAGCTAACCATTTATGTCCTCCTAGTGCCGAAGTTGATATTAGTTCTACGCTGAGATTTGCGTGCCTGTGCCCTTTAATCTTAA
This sequence comes from Coptotermes formosanus, assembly GCA_013340265.1. NCBI lineage: Eukaryota > Metazoa > Arthropoda > Insecta > Blattodea > Rhinotermitidae > Coptotermes > Coptotermes formosanus. Next base: position 385,192 of record BLKM01000073.1, read on the forward strand.
TAGCATGTGTTTTAATACAGCACAGGGAAAATTTTAATTTTCGTTACATATATGCAGTATAACAAGGGTATGTGCAATAAAAGACATGAGACAATCAGAGCAGCAGTCTGTAGCCCACTTAAGCTGCTGCTGAGAGAGTAGAATGCCAGATGGATCAGCACACCGCAGGCCGCATGTCTCTGATGGACTTGCGGAGACGGCCCGCAGATCTGAATGGGCTAGGGGTAAGTGACAACCGATAGTGCATGTTTTGATAGGACTGAATATAACTCTGGGGAAGGACTTTGCATTGTTTCTCTTTTCAATATTACAGAACGGCCTTCGTGCCCGTAATGCCTCGTACGTATGACGGACATGTGCCAGTTCTCCTGTTTTATACCTGTTAAGGCTATAGTGTAAGAATTGTAGAGTAAGTCCTCGACTAACGAACAGATTGTGTCCCAAAGACCTGTTTGTATGTCGAGTGTTTTAAGTAGAAACAATCTGTCCCGTGACAAGTAATACATTTAGCAGTACAGAAAAAGGATAACGCCAAGAACGAAGTCCTTTTGACCTATGAAGTATGTAGTTCATACGGTAAATGCGTAGTATTAAAGGGCATACTAGACGTATGTCCAGAGGCAGTAAACCTTTAATTTATACTGATACTCTGTCACACGCATACCACATATACGCACACATATATGTAAAATATATGTATGTATATATATGGTCAGACCTAGTCTCCATGAAGAGCATTATTTTGTTGCTTCCTAAAGAACGTCTGCATTATTTTGTTGCTTCGTAAAGAACGCCTAATAACGGTAATCGGGCCACAATGACAAGTTTTGGAAGTGTCAGAATGTGAGGACAACCATGATCGTTAAACACCAAGTATTTCAGATTTTATAAACAAAACATGGCAGTGGAGTTACAGATGACTTAATTACAGTGCCTTCGCATTTTATGCGAAGAATGCGTTCCTGAAGATCTCGCGTAATTCAAGTCTTATTTTCGCACACGAATAAATGTCACGTAGAGTATTCTTGCTCTTAAGCTTACTTTAAAGAACAATATATATAAACAATAGAAGTTACTTTAATAAGAATTAAATTGATTAATGTCGTAAACTTATTGAAAAAAGGGAAAAAATTATCATATTCCGACAACACTGAAGGACGAGGGGATGCAACAGGCGTCTAATTATAAAATACTATCACTCCACTTCATGTTGGAAGTTGGTCTGACGTCAATGAAAGACTTTGGCTTCGGAAAGAATCTAATATGGATTGAGTTTTTCCTTTCTTTTCTCTCTCTGTGTCTGTCTTTGTCTATCTCTGAGGATTTCTTGGTATACAGACACGTAACCTAACACTTGCGCGACACCAATTTCATATTTTTTATTCGCATTTAAATTGTGCGCCTAAATCGAGACTTATTAACATTTTTTGTGTTGCAATATTTCAAGTTTGCATAATTCAAATTCGCATAAAATGCGACTGCACAGTGCTTTTATCTGTGTTTAACGAAAACAACGTCTAAGGCAATATGAAAAGTAATATGTTAGACTTGTTTAAATTATATACGGCCAATTTAATATAATATACCCACCAATCTTCGGTACAACGACGCTTCTTCGTTTAAAAATAATTCGATGGAGTCACACTCTAAACCAAACACTATTTGCCAGGCTTTTTACGGTTTGCTTTAATCCCGATACAAAATACAGTCGGAAACTGTTACGCAGTTTTAAGCACATGCAAGGATGGACAAAGCATATGTAATATTATATTTCATGCGCTTCGGTCGATGAGATTTGAGTGGTACATCTCATTGCACATCACTGATTACTCGCGTGCTCTTATCAATGTGTGTATTGGCAGCATTGGTTGTTGGCTC
>BLKM01000073.1:391343-434559 GCA_013340265.1 Coptotermes formosanus
TAAGTGTTGGACAGTCATCAAGAAAAGTGCTTGTTATAGGAAGTGTGTACTGGCCAGAGTGTTCATTATATTAATGACTTCTTCTTATCACATACATTGGAATTCCTTTAACCCAGCATGTGCTAATCAGCACTCCTGATAGTTCGGCACTTGAAAATACTTCCAAGACCAGAAGTTCCTCCATCGGTAACTTATGGTGCGCATACTGATTCTGTGACTTTATGTTGAGTTATCTGGACCTTACTGAGAACATCAGCCTATTATAATGTCTTCAGAAGGGCTAAAGATGAGCGAAGTACTACTGGCAAGAGGAAACATGTAACTTTAACAGTTCCTCAGAAACTTGAAATAATTTGGAGGCTTGAAAGTGTCAAAAGCTGAAAAGGGTTTATGGCTTCATACAGCATTGGATCATCAACTGGGTATGCTATAAGAGAAACAGAAGGACCAGTTACAATTGTTTGTGGCATCAAGAGGAAGTGTGAATGACATTTTCAAGTGACACATTGAAAGAGCCTAAATTGGCACAGTTGGAGAAGATGTATAAGTAGTTTGCAGCGATGTGTTCCAAGGGAGAACCTGTGATTGGGCCTATGATAATTGTAAAAGCCAAGTCCTTTTATGATGAAATGAAAGTAACTGACAAGTGCGCATTCTGGCAGGAACCAGTAGCTGAAAAAGATACTCAGGATCACTCCTCTGATTAGGTGGGCAGCTCACATGTAAGAGCAATAACAAAAGAAATTACCAGTAAGGATTTAGGTCAGTATAGGTACTGTCTGATAATCTCAAATATTTGATAATCCGGCACCTGTCCAGTCCTGTGTGTGCCAGGTTAAAGGAATTCTGCTGCTGTATTGTTCAGTCTCTTAATTATTGATCTGTGTCATAGCAGAATACAACTGAAGTGCAGAGTGGTAAACAGTGTTTTAAGTTAGAGCAAAGTGATACATGATTGCTATTTTAATGATGACCTGCAGCATTTAGATCGTATCAAAGTCCCTTTCCTTGCAGGAGTATCATTTGATTCAAAAGAAACAAACACAGCTAAGCTGGGCTTTGTTTGTGAGATATGTCTATGGCTTCAGTTGTTACAGTGAATCCTAGTACATCTTTCTGTACTGTTTATATAGGTTGCTCAGAGATGTTGGCCAAGTGGTTGTAATAAATGGACCTGTTCAATTTGTCAGATAAGTTATGTGTAGATCACTGACTCATCTGAAGACTAATTATCTTTCAGACAGAGATTAACACTACTGGTCAAGTAGAGCTTGGACGCAATCTGATGGCCCTGTGCAAATGACTGATTTTAGTCTCTCCACTTGGTATCATCTGGGGGTGGTACTAGAGGGGTGTCAGTTTGGTTGGTTACAAGCCTTTACAGAGTGGAGATAGTTCTGTGTTGCGAGCTATTAGCAAAGAAAAAAAACATTGCCCTTCGTACAATACTAGTACTACACTGTAGCCCTGTCTAAAATAGGAAACCGTAGAGATGGTTGTGGAATACTTCCGTTATCGTCGGACTCTGACTGAAGAAATGGTATGAGAACGTAAGAACACAAACACATGTTTTTAGAAAGAGATGTGAGATTCTGCACTCACATTCTCTGCCTCTCATCTGCCCATCCTGCGACTCACACAACTCTTGTACAATAGGCTGTTCACATGTCTGAGTGCCATAACTTTGCAATTTTGCTGTATATGGATCATGATGGTCGACAGATTGCTGAACTGTGTTCATGCCTCAGATTTATCATGTTGCCTGAGAACCTTACTTAAGGTGTCAGTTTTGTGCATGTGTAAATGTGGCAGAGAAGCGTGCTTTTAGGTAAAACAGCCTAAAACAACCTGAAATTGCATTTATTGTACATAAAAGTGTTTATGCAGTCTTCTTGTGACTTTCAGGTTTCACAAAAATGTGCTAGAGTTTCCTTCATCATTTTCAGTGCAGAACATATGATGTAACATGATTGTGTAAATTCTTTATTCTTATAAAAAGGAAACAGTATTAATCATTGGTGAATCCTGATTTGGAGCTCAGGTCCAGTAGAATGGTACAGTGTTAATTGTGCACCCTTCTGCTAGACCCGGTCTCCAGATTAGAATTTAGAACTCAGTTAACGGACTAATGGCTGAGATATGCCATAAATAAGTATTGTTGCTCCTGATCAGTTGAGGAAAAACTGGGAAACTTTTTAACATTTTGCTTCTTCTAAAAAATAAACTTGGGAAGGGTAAAAATGCTCGTGAAAGGTCAAGGACTCCTTGTGTAACTGTTTTTATTGATTTGGGCCTTGAGTAGACTCATTATTAGTACATATGACATTAATGAAGTGAAGTGCAATGGTCATGTGATTCAGCAGACTTTTTGAATGTGCCTTGAAAAGTGTCTTGAAGTGGAAGGCATTATGTGTTTTTCCAAGCATATGTGTTGTGTTACTGACAATTTATTTGTTTCAAATAATGAACGGGAATTCCATTTATATTGCTTTGTTTCATCATAACCTTAAGATGATTTACTTGCTTAGGACTGCTAAATCGTGTCGAGCTGTGAAGCACTGTATCCAGACAGTGTGGGAGCATCAACAGCTGCCCCCAGATAATGATGATGTTTGCAAGATCTGTTTAGACATGGTGAAACAGGCTCGAGACCAACTGGAGAGTAATGAAACACAGGTAAAATTCAGCTTCAGCAATTTAAAATAGTTGGGATCCTAGAGTACAGTATACTGTAGCATATGTCAAAGCACTTTTCATCTGATATGCATGAGAGAAAATTGGATTAGAGGACAGGGCAAGGAGGTGAAGCTACTAGCGTTTGTAAAATCATTCCTCGTAATGTACATCTAGAAGACTATTGCACTGAGAGTTTGTATACAGATCTGTTCGATTAGGGTGCTTTGTTGTTTACAAACTGTGGGACAGCCACCAAATTGGGTACATGTTTTGGGCTTGATCTCCAGGCTGAGAACATCATGTGCTGAACACAGTTTGTTCTGGGGTTTCTCTGTAGTTGACACTGGCACATTTTTGTCAGCGAAAAGCGCGTGCATTTCTTTGGAGAAGACATTGGTGCGGACTGAGGAAGTCATTTGAGCTGCTGCTAACTAATGTTAATGTTTGGGAGCAGACTGTCCAGCAGTTGTAGTGATGGAAGAGTGGGGGCTGTGCAGCTTTTGTGTTCTGCATTGCAGCACGTTTGTTTATTACAACTTACAGTCAGGTTGAGGAAAGCGTGACTATGAGAAACTGAATGAATTTTGCTGTATCTGGTTCCTCCAGTAAGCCTTGAGCAGGTGTCTTGTACACTTGCATTGCTTTTGGTGACCTGCCTTCACCTCATCTGATCTAAATTTTTTTTTCTTTCTTGAAAATACTCACTTTTGCTGGTTTTCCTTTTTGTCCATGGATGTAAACATAATTAGATATTTTCCCACCTGAATGTACCAGTCTCACTTGCTGTAGTGCATAAACCACATCTTTCTAAAAGTCTCACAGAATTGTAGAGGTTACAGTTCTGCATACCGTGGTTGTCAAGGTTTCTGGTTGTCAGGCTGACAACTCGTATTTGATTTTTCAAAGGGAAGGGATTTTTTCCTTTGTCACCACATCTGTGCTGTCCTTGGGTCTTCCCACCTCTTCCAGTGGTAAAGTGCAGAGTCTGAAACTTGGAATCGCACCAGATGGTCCCAGTCTTCATCTCCTTTTTCTTGTAGGCAGTTATTTTGAGATACAACTTGAGTGATCACTGTAAGTTTCTTATATTTTGTGTTCAGTGTGTCTATAGTGGGTAGCTCTAATATGTTAATTTCAGGAAGAACTGAAGGAAGTGTTCGAGGGTTCGTGTAATCTCATCCCTGTAAAGGTTGTCGCCAAAGAATGTTGCACGCTGGCTGATGAATTTATTCCAGAATTGGTGGAAACTTTGGCCTCAGAGATGAACCCCCAAGTTGTATGTTCTGTGGCTGGACTGTGTAACAACGTGTGGGTTGACAAACAGCTGGAGGACAGCAAGGTACATTACAGAAGATGACCAGTATTGAAATGAAAGCCTGATACTTGAATAGTCACATTGCTTTACTAGACTGCTGGTTACCTCCCTTGTTTATAACAGAGTTTGAAGCTTTAATTTTAAAATTGGATTTTATACACGTATAATATTTTAACCTTGAGGTGAGGAAGGTTCAAGACACTGAACCAAGTAAAAATTTGTTGTCAGAAAAGGAAAGAATGTTCGACATGTTCTGATTAGTGAACTGTGGGTAGATAAGAACCGTTGGACTGGGTTTTGTAATTGACTGAATTCTGAAACAATTCAAGCTAAAGCAAATCGCCATGTCATTTAATCCCTGTTTCTCAAGACCCTTGCATATAACATACAGAGGTTAGGACTTGCAATAAAATGTCTAGCGTTAGCACTGTACCATATTTACCCAAGTTTAAAACCATTCTGCCAATTAGCAGACCCCCACCCCCCATTGACAGTCATAAATTTCTGCGAAAATACTTGTGTAGAACATGCGTAACTGTGTGCATGATTGTAAGGCAACCCCCTCTTTTTCACGTGATCTACAAAAAGTTTCTCATTTATGTTCAGATAAATATGTTATAGCCTAATTCACAGAGGTTGCTTTTTGTTTCCAGAGTGAAGATGGGTTAAATGAAGTTCGTTCACCACAAGATGCCACAAATGTGGATGACTGCTCTGGGTGCAAAGTAGTTATTAATGCACTTGATAATAGAATGCAAACCATGTCAAGAGATGAGCTGCTCAATAATATGCTGCAGGTAGGAAAGTGGGCCTGTCATTTGATACAAAGGACACAAGTTTTTGGTTTATATTTGCCATCATTAACAATTTGTGGTTATTCTGCTAAATACGTACAAAATTTTGGTTGACAAACGAAGAAAGAGACTGCTTGGAAGGCCTAAGCATAGATGAGAGAATGCTATTAAAGAGGAATGTTGAAAACAAGGTGAGGACATATGCTGGATGTAACTGACTTAGGACAGGATTTACTGGACCTTTGGATTCTGTAAATGGAGGACATTTCATACAACCTGAATACTTGCCAAGTTCTCAAAGACTACTTTGTGCTGTGAATTTTTCTGGTGATACAAATGCTAATTTGGCCTCAAAAAATGGCGTAATCCATTGTGACGTGTAAGTTCTTCATAGAAGTGTAATTGTATTTCACCTGTTGATAAGTGGGTCACACAGGGTTAAAGGAGTTCATTCAGTAGTGCATGATCTTTAGAGTAAGTTTGTAAATGTAGCGTATATTGGCCAGCTGATCATACAGAGGGCATAACGTGCAGAGTGACAACTCTTGACAGATTACAGGCACATTATTTTTTACATAAATTAGGGAAACTAGGCTCACCAAAATAAACATAACTGTAATATAGAAATGACCATTGGTGACTGCATTTTACTAATTTTTGAAGTTTGTGTAGTAATTGTGATTCTGACTAGCCCCAAGCATGCTCCAGTATGCTGAAGGTATTATCATGACTGAAGAAGGAAGGAGACATAAGGACGGAAATAAATAAATAAGTAAATAAATAAATAAATAAATAAGCATGGGAGACATGAGAATATGAAGGGACAGAGAGGTGGAAGTAGAGCAAATTGATGGAAACGAATACAGCATTGGAAGAGAGGATGAAATGAAGAGATGGAGGTGGAAGAAGAGCTGTGCTGGGGGAAGGAGAGCCTGGATAATGTCGGCTTTAAAGGGGGCCATAATGCTGAAGTTGCGTGTCCTTGTGAGGGTTTCTTCATTCCTTAGAGAGTGCATGATGGGTGTTATGCCCCGCCATTCTTCTTCATGTGCTGCTCACAATCATCAGGGAGGTGATTGAGGTTGAGCTCCATTCCCATAACGTGAACTGGGGGGGAGGATGGCCTTACGCACAGGTGGTTGTGGAAACTGTCATTCTCTCCTTGAAGGAATGGAGAAAACTTCCCAAGGATACACAACTGTAGCATGCCCTTTTTAGGCCAATGGGATTTAGACTGTCCTCCCTACCTGCTTGATATGGATCTCCTTCCAACTCCATCTCTTCATTTTGTCCTGCCTTGCAATGCTTTATTGGTTTCCATTAGCTAGCTCCCCTCCTTCCTTTGGCTCTTATTTCTTCCTGCCTCCCACTGCTTCATTTCATTTCCATTGGATAGTGCACCATCATCGTTTCGTTCTTCATTTGCTCCCTTCATTGTTTTATTTCAGTTTCACATCATCTACGTAGCTGTACTCATGACTCCACCCATCTCTACCCTGTAACTCACATATCCTATTAGGGCACTACAGTTGTTACCAAACCTGCTCTTAACATGTATAATGCAGCCATTTCTCCCAGCAGCTTCCACTTCATGGACTTTTGGACTGCCCTAAAGTTGGAGACTACAAGCTTCTCTGAAATATTGGTAACAAACTACCATCAATATGACATTGGATCTCAAAAGACTAAGCTTTAAAATGTAATTAATAAGAAATGGAAGACCTACACATATATAGGAGGATAATATTAAAATGGATCGTTAAGAAGTGGGATGGAGAAGCATGGACTGGATTGCTTTGGTTCAGGATAGGGACAGATGGCAGGCACTTGTGAATGTGGTAATGAACCTTTGGGTCCCATAAAATGCTAACTCTGGACCTGTTAGCTTCTCAGGAAGGACTCTGCTCTATCGAGTTAGTTTAGTTACTCCATTGATTTTCTGCAGTGGTAGTGTCAGAATGATTTTCTGTTACCATATATTTGTAATTATGTAGGCATGTGGACGCATGGGAAGCTTCTCTGATGGCTGTTCAGCAGTTATCATCACCTACTTCACTGAAATTTACAACTTCCTGCAGGAGAATTTCAAGTCGGGTGATGTGTGCCATGTGGCAGGAGTCTGTTCTGCAGTGTTCCATACACACAGGGTAAGTCTCATAGGATCTTGTGTTTTAATTTTGTGCTTGTGCTGTAAGTTAACAGCACTGCTTGACTTGATAGAGATTGATATTGTAACATAACACAAGTGCACATGTATTTTGATCATTTCATTATGTGGCATGGCTACAGTTGAAATTTTAGTGGGAAATTGTTGCAGTTAAGTCAGCATCATAATAGGTCTGCCTTGATGGAATAACAGTATGCATCAATCAGTGCTGCTCTCTTGAGGTATGCTGTGAACTCCTTTCAAAAGGTGGACACTGCAGTACTAAGTCAGCACAGCTCCAACTACTCTTTATTTCTGCCTTCTTATGATTTTACCCTAAAGCATTTGCTGACATACATAATGACACTGTAGCAAGCTTTATTTGGTAGTATAAATGGTGAAAAATTCTGCTAAGCTGTCTGTAATGTGATTCTGTGTTCAAAGTAAGTTTAACCCTTTAAAAATGAAGCGTATCTGTTTTATATGAGGACTCAGTGCATACCGCACTGTAGACACTCTCCACTTCAGTTATAAAAACCAGTCTCCTAGTGTGTTATAGGGCAAAAGTTGCTTTTTGTTCTGAGATCCATACAAAACACATAAATGCAGTGTGGGCACCACGTAGAATTTTTTAATCTTAAACCTAGTCATATGTAAAGTTACTCCTAGGCTTTAAAAGGTTAAACTGTGGTGTGGCATATGTTCTATAACATCTAGTTTTCAAGAAACACACCATTCTCAAGTGGCACAAGATATTGAATGACCAAACTGTGGTACCCTTGTAGTTCCATGTACGGTAGATGTAGGGGATGATTGTCTAGAAACAGGTGTACATTTTTCGAGAAGTGCTGTGGGTCCAGTTTATTGTCTGGGTACTTCAGAAACTTTTGGCTGGGATCAGTCCCATTTCTCATGTGATATTGTGTGTGCTGTCATTCCGCAGCTGCAGGTATGGCATCTTCATTGGCTGGTGTCTCCACAGTCTGTGGCTGACATACATTCACAAGTGCCACGGTATTATGTTTCATATCTCATGGAGACAGTGTGCTGGTTGTTAAAAGTCATTAGCATCTGGATGACATCAGCCACAATAATGTAATGTGACTTCCCATGCATCAGTAACAGTTAGACTGTTATAGGCGCTAAGGGTTAAGAGCATGTCACATTATTCATCATATGTATATTCCACAGTCATTCCATCATAGCTGTGACAGCACTGCTCATAAGTGTTTTACTCCATTTGATGGTGACACACATCTCAAAAACTAACATTTCAGGACATGTGTGTAACATTTTTGCTTATTGTTGAACATGGAATCACAGTATGGACAGTTCGTGTGCAAATGCCTTTTCTTCCTACATATATGGGTAGTAGCTGTAGTTGGCATCTTTTTGTTTCTTTGGTAGCTTTATCAGAATTATTTTATTAGAATATGGGCTGCATGTCTTATTTAGTAATAAATGGAATTTGTCTCAATACAGAAATTGTGATGACCCCCACTTTTAGCTCCATATATGCTTAGTGATAATGTGGCATGGATCTGGACTGACACCATCGCTGGGTCATAGACAAGCTTCTCAGTCTTTCAATCATACCTGCAGTTTCTCGTTCATGAATGCGATAATATGATAAACTTGCTGGTTGTAATTTTGAACTTAGCATGTTGTGGTCTCAAGATAACAGAGTATGTCACTACATGCTGTTGTAGTAAATTGTTTTCTAAAGTAAGACAAAAATTAAATAGTAATAAATTGCCTGAGACTGAGATTATGTGACAGACTTTGAATTTCAGGAGTTTACGTCTAACCTGAATGGTATGTATGTCATATTATTACAATAGCACATGCACATGCTGCAGTTGGCCAAGTGTCACATATTTTAAATACTAGTATTATTTGCCATTAGTTAATATAGCTGCCATCCCTGAATAAATGAAAGATTTAAAGTCTGTAATCCTGTATGATAAATGTTAATATTTGGTCACAATATCAAGAAGAGTTTTCATGGTGTTATGTGTCTCTTGCAGCCTGTGGTGAAGAATGTTGAAGTGGTCCATGAGTCTGACATTGGAGTAGTGAAACCAAAAGATGATTTGCCATGTGAATTCTGTGAGCAGCTTGTCATTCACCTCCGTGACATCCTTGTTGCAAACACTACTGAGGGAGAGTTTGAGGAAGTACTCAAAGGCCTATGCAAACAAACTCGTTCATTTAAGGATGAAGTAAGCACACAGTCAACTAAAATTTGCTCTCAGAAGTAGTAGTTCAGCTTGTTTTCAGCCTGTCTTGTTTATTGAGGTAGACTAACTCCTGTATTAACATGTTTTACAAAGGAAGTCTGTCTTTTCTGTTGAGATGAAAACTGCACTAATTATTTCTTTACAGTGTCTTAGCATTGTGGAGGAATATTACGCACCGATATATGACTTTCTGGTGAATAGTTTGAATGCTGAAGAAATATGCAAGCTGTTTGGACTTTGCGGAGCACCTGGAATTAAAGGAAAGGTAAATTATGAGTACCTGCATATAGATTTAAAAAACCTTGGTGATGTAGAACATTTTGTGTGGTGAATTCTGAAGCATTTCCAGCGTGTACACATTCTGTGGTTTTAAAATGTGATTTGTGTTTGAATATTGTTAAAACACATTGGAAGAAGGAGGGGCTCGTTTCTGTTGCAGTTTACCATTTTCCTAGTGAACTAAATAGTGTTGTAGCTTGTTAACCCCAGGGCTTTGGAGTTGGTACACAAAACTTCCGACTCGGACTCCTCAATTTTTAAAACTCCGACTCTGGCTCCTGCATAAAGTCTCAATATGTATTTATAATGGTAAACCTATAAGACATTTCATCACCACCATGTGAATCATCAGGCTACTTTTTAGACTTATAATCTATATTTAAGTGTAAGTCTAATGGTTATTGTAGCTATCAGGGCCCTGGAGTTGGAGTATGTAGTAAAGATTTTAGATTGAGGTCGGAGTCAGAGTCAGTACATTTTACCAACTCCGGCTCTGACTCCACCTAAAATTCCGTCTGACTCTTGACTCCACGACTCCGACTCCACAGCCCTGATTAACCCATCCACCTGCTTTCATAGCTCTTGAAAGCATTTTTGTAAATCACCATTTTTTTAACTTCTTAAATTAAATGCTTGATTTCTGTGCAAAACTGGTGACCTTCCATTTCATTGGTAGCTTTGTGCTGCAGTTCATATGAAAACCTAAAGTTAGAGAGTGCCTTTTATGCTGCCTGCTGGCAGCGGGTGAAACTATTCATTAGTTCCAGTTAATTAAAAGAGCTGTGCAAATCTGTCTGAGAGGTGAAACGATAGTGATTTGTACATTTTTTAGTTCTGTTTCAGTCACAAGGTCAGGTTGATGGGTTAATACACCGCGGCATTTTGCACTCTACTGCTGCACCAGGTTTAAATTGTTCAGTTGTATGGTAGACGTATTCTAAATTCTGTTAAGTTGTTCTGGTTTAGTTCATTTTAAGGGTTACTTAACTTTACTTAAGGGATTCAAATACACCATTGCATAGGGTGGGTTGTTTATGAAACTATATTTCTGTTATACAGGTTGTACCTATTCCATTCACTTTGTTTTATGTTAATGTTCACTGTTGACTAACACACTGACATAGTAAAGAGACATGCAACTGGATTTTCAAAACAGTTCTCCTCCCGTGCATTCTGCCAGAAGTCAGTGCTGAGGAAACTCGTGCTTTATGATAAAAATTCACATCTCTGTGTCAGTAGTGGGTTTCAGTATTGATGCAAATTTATTGTTACAGTGGTTGTGTCAGATAACCTTATTGTACAATGATAGGTTGAACAGAGCCGTAAGTACGGTAGTCAAGTACGGGGTATTACAGGGTGGTAAATCTGTGTTCAGCTGTTAGTGATAGGAAGTCCGAAGTAAGAGTGTACTACTATGAGTGTCTTAGAAGTCTGGGAAAGTGTATATGGCTTGTGTGTGGTATTATGGTCCTTGAGACATAGTGTTTCTGCGTTTTGAGATGTAATTCTTTTCAAATATGTTAATATGTCCTGAAGTGTGACATCATCACTTGTGACTGCCTTCCATATTGAATCAAGATTCTGACTTCCCATGAACAGGTTATCCCTATCATTGTAAGACATGCTTGGTGTTGATAATGTCAGTTCTTACGTTGTGTTCATCGCAGGGACCTATCTGGCCACTTCTTCCTGCTGAAACTGCAGAAACATTTCAAGCCTCTCGTTTGAGTGTTGTCCAAACTGATGATAAAGTGAAGGCCACACTTCTAATACCTGCTCAGCCTGTGGATTCCATCATTCCTGCAGCACACCTTACCCCTGCCAGTGACAAGGGCACAGGCATTATTAGAGTTCCAATTGGTGATAAGGGAGGAGGTAAGGTTCACTGAATTTTTTATTTTACCTGGATACTGTGAAATGTTTCTGTTCTTGTATGACCTAGTATAGGATATTCTTTTGCAATATCGAGTTGTTTATTGGTAATTGTTGTGAATGTTTATAAACGTATTGCGGGAGCTGTGTTTTCACTTCCAGTGAAGGGAATGATGAAGATGGAGGAAGTGGGATCGTGTTATCTTAGGAAGGCCTAATAGCAGTTTAAAGAAACATATGTGCTGAAGGTCACAAAGGTTAGCTGAATCCTTTCCCTATAACTTGGTACTGTTAGCAGAGCTTGTTCTGAATACTGGGATGTGAAATGAGATTGTTTGTTAAAAAGGGCATAAACATTTTCATTTGGAGCTTGGGTAGTGTAGTCAGTATAGTGATTAGGCTACTGGCTTGATGATCCTGGGTTTAAAATCCTGGCAAGGACGAGGAATTTAACTGTCCTCCAAAACATCCAGGCTTGCTCTGGGTCCCACTTGGCCACCTATTCAGTGTGTGGCAGGGACTCTTCCTGGGGGTAGAATGGCTGGGCATGAGGCTGGCGACCGCTGTCTATTAGCAAGGTTAAGAATAAGTGGAGCAGTGCTCTGTGCCTTCGTGGCTTATATAGGGGCAGCATTACCTTTACCTTTTACCATTTCAGTTCTGGTGCATTCTACTGCATTAGGAGCAAACGTTCAAAATATTCGTAAAATCTTACATGATTAGTAACATAACTAAAGAGAATCATACTCCTGTTCTGTTTTTTCAGTTGTGAAAGTAGCAGATATGGAGACAGACCAGCTCCCTCTGGAAAGAATGCTGCCACAGACTGTTGTATACATCAACAACAAAGAAGGTTGCATTTTCTGCCAGTATTTCCTGCATTATGTGCAGCAGGCTATTACTGATCCAAGAACTGAGGTATTGCATGGTGCTAGCATTTATTGCCACAATTATTTGGGAAGTATGCACTGTTTAAAATTTAGACTTTTGCTTTATATATGATACTGTGTATTTAAGTATTCTGCGAAAGTACATGGTGTCATATTATGAAAGACTACACTTTCAGGAACTGGATTAATACAAGTAAAATTATAAAAACAGGGATTTGTATTGTTATTGCAGTAATTTGCAGTTTCACCACATTGGGTGTCAGTAAAATCAGTTCCTTCATCCACAGTTGCAGTGTCTTTATTATCATTTGCTGTGTGTCCTTTCTTAGCTGCCATTTTAGTTTGTGTTATTTGACTGGTACATAACACGGTGAAACCCTCATTCAGATGATGATAGGAAAATTCAATAAATCAGGGTTAAGAAGTGGAAAAATTGTTCTGAAAGCACAAGCCTGAAAATGTGTTCTTATTTTGTGATCCTGTATTGAAATTGACATTCATTTGACCAGAATATTATTTCATATAAATTATACATTAAATGATATCTTTTCACTGTGAAGCTATATTTTATGGCTTACTTTCTTCAGTGATTTTGAAAGGTTAACAAACAAAAACAGTGTGGTTTTTTTTACATGTGCACGTGTTATATGAAGATACAATTTTTGCTGGGACTACTGCATGAGTACTGAGCCTGTTTGCCTGTATTTTTCTGTGCTTGTAATTTTCCTGCATAGCTGTTCAATTGACAGATTATTATGATTATTGTGTTTCTGTGTGATATAACCGTATTTGAAGTCACTCCTGATACAACATGCCAGCTTTTGTCATACAAAGCTGGCAGTGACTTGTATGTTCTAATTTTTCCACAGAAGGGTTTTTCGATCAGTAGAACAGTCTGAATATCTTTCATCATGCTTTCAGGGTTTGTTCCAAACTGCAGCTCTGTAAATTTTTGTATCTTGCAAATAAGTGAACAGTGTAAATCCAAATTCGCATAAATCACAACCACATAAAGCAGGAACTGCCTGTATATGGAAACTTCCAAAGGACTTCAAATTTGTGGAAAAAAATTCTTTCCCAATCTCTTTTTATGTAATTCAGATAACGTGTCAGTAGATGCCACATGTTATTAGATTTAACAGTTTGTATGAAGGTTGAAATTTTGCATACTTGTCATTTGCAGCATTATGTACCTTCACTTTTGAGCAGTGTTTAGTATAAAACATCTTTTTTAACACCATTTTGACATTCTGAGTAAAATGACTAGGCTAGAGGCTGGGTGACCAAGGAATCATTGTTTTGTTTCCCTTCAGAGGCAAGAAATCTCTCATCTGCAAAGGTATAAGACAGTCTGGAGCCCTCCCATCCTATTCACTGCATACAAGGGGCTCTTTCCGTGGGATTATAGTGGCCTGTGCATGAAGCTCACCATTCACCAGCATCCATTCCAGAGTTTGAGAATTCATGGAATTATACCTTCTGTCCCACATGTCTTCATAATGTGGTGCTTAAATTAGTATAGGAACATAACCGTTATCCTTTATGATATTGTTAATGGTGGTCTGTTGAAATGAATTTCTTTTGGTGCAGGAAAATCTATATTGTTATGTTCTGTATGAACTAGAGGCAGAAAAAATTTAACATATTTTTGCTGTATGAAGAAACTTATGGTTGCAGGCACAAATAGAGAAGGTGGTGAAAGAAGCGTGCGACTATCTGCCTGATTCCGTAGAGGGCCAGTGTCGAGAGTTTGTTGAGACTTACGGTAATGCAGTCATTGCTCTGCTAGCACAAGAGATTGACCCCTCACAGGTAAGCTGCCTTGCATGTAGGTAAACAGTGTGTTTTAATATAGCTGAGATAAAGAAAAGAAGCAGTGTGTATAGAATATTGATGTCAGAGACGTGCATGGAACACAGATGGCAGTTGAAGGTTAATTGTAAATTGGCTGTTAAGGAAATAGATTTTTGTGGTCTTATTAGAGCATTGCATATCACCAGGTATTTCTTTTATTAAGTCACAGAAGCTAAACCAACAAAATGCACTTCATTTAGGCAGAAGCCCCTTAAGTCGCCTGCATTTTTCAGGACTCGTTCGGCCATTATCAAAAAATAATAAATTAATTGAAGGACAAGTGCTTGGTGAGCTGGACTGCATCTGTGACATTATGTACAGCCTCCAGCTGCAACATGCGTACTTGTAGGTGGAAACTTCACCCTCTCTTTTGTTTGCTTGCTGATACAGCATTCAGTACTAGTGTTACACTGAGGCTTACCACCAACCCAACATGGTATGCACTTAGCTATGTTCGTTCATACATATAACCCTTTAAATGATTCAGTATCAATATTAAGAACTCTTATTCTATTTAAAATACCTGTTTCACAAAAGTAATGTGTATGTACTTAAATTTCATGTTATCTGCAGGACCAGACTGAATACTATTCAAGATAACAACACTTCTACTTTACCAGACGTGATAGAAATTCGTATATACACATATTTTAAAGGTGTCCATTCCTTGCATATTTTAGATCAGCGTATTCAATTTATTGTATACACGCGTTTTATTATGATTTTTAATTACTGTATGTTGCACACAGCACTATAACCCTTTGACTCTAAACTGCAACTAGCCATCATGCAATCCAGTGCTCAGGAAATGGAAGGCCAACTAGTCTTCACCTAGAATGTGGCAATTATGGCACATTCTTGTACAACCCTCAGCTGATACCTAGTGGTTTGATGTATGTAGCTGTCTCTGCATAAGTGTGACAGCAAATTTATCATCAGAAGGTTCCCTCGCTGCTCCCTTAAATCCACAAATTAAATTCCTGTGCCATGTGCATGGCATTTGTATGGGTTTATTATGTCTCAGGTACTACATGTGAAACTACAGAATCACAGTATAATTTAGATAACGGAGCCATTCCACTGAATTCAATTCAGGAAGATTAAGTACAGATATTTTAATCAGCTGTTGGTCATTTTAACTGCTTGTTCTTAGCCTTTTGTATTTTTATATATGTATATTCTAAGCGATTATTGGTACATGTGGTGTTGTATCTTTGTACACTTCTATGTGTAATTACTTGAAGCTCTGTGATAATGGTTCCAGAGAGTCGAAACATGTAGCAGACTTGATTATAGACTGTTAGGGGTTTGTCCCTAAATACAGTTTCTTGTGATGTTGACTGAACTACACACACCAATGATAGGAATCAGTGACTGAATTTCTTTTATGTTGTTTGAACTTAGGTTCTGCTACAAATTAGTTGGCTGCTTGGTTAGCCAAAGCCATAAAGTTATGCCTGCTGCAACACCCTGGATTAAAAAAGGTGGTTATGTATAAAAATTATTTTACAGTGGAGTGCTTCTGTAATCTAGACCTATGTACACTTAAAAAAGTTTTCTTTCCCACTGTCACTGATCTCAAGGCAATAATCTGTGTTAAATTATCTTCATGTCAGATTTTCTTCAGAGGACTAACCATATCCACTGTCTCGTAGAGAAAGTTTAAATGGGTGTTCTACTTCAGAATCTAATGATGTTCATAATGAACCCCGATGGTGAGGAAAATTTTAATGCACGGGATACTCTGCACTGTACACTTGTCTTCTACAGCTCACACCACTCTATATTCGAGTCTTCTAGGAGAAGACATTGTAATTGTCTCCCAGAAGGCTGTGATGTTAGCATCATGAGAACCACAGGTCAAACATACAGCATATGTTGCACGAGAGTGGTAATATGTTAAATTTGGTTTGTAATATCTGACTTACAAATGTGTGAGGCAAATTTAACTTCTCTTGAAACCTGTACTTTAAACAGAGGCACTAATTAATGTTTACACTGCAGAAAAGTGCCTTGTATAAAAATGTTATGTGGTAATGAAACATTTTAAGTGATGCATATTTTTATACAGTGATATGTTTTGATAAATCTTACAACATTCAGTTCAAGCAGGACAGTGTCACTTTACAGCATATATGTCTGTGGCTCTTCTTGTGTGTATCCTTTTCCAGTGACAGAAATAACAAGTAAATTGTATGTCTTGTGTTCTGCTTGCCCAGGTCTGTCCTGAAATTGGTTTGTGCCCTTCTGCTGAAAGTGTTGTGGCCCTGGATCAAACCCATGTGGTGAATGACAAACCAACTTGTCCTTTGTGTTTGCTGGCCACACAGAGTATTATTGACAGATTAAAGGACAAGAGGACTGAGGTAAGGGGAAGTCTGATCATACTGGCCAAGGTTAGAGGCAGTTCCGTAAGACCTGAGGTTTGAGCTGCTGGTGGGACAGAAATAGGTGCTACAAAGCTCGGCATCGTAGTTAATGCTCACTGAATGCACCTGCAGTCATCTATTCAATGTTGGCTTTTTCCTCACACGAGAACAGCCATCAGCCCAGTGCTTGTTCTCTGTTACAGTTTTATGCTCGAAGAATTTGTGCCACAAAACCATGTTATTTCTTACTGGCACATGCATGCCACTGTGATGAAGTTGCCAACAGAACAGATTTGAAATATTTTGCTGGATGCGAACAGCAGCTGATATTTCTTAACTGGTTTGTGTGGAAGAGTTGCTTGTTATGAAACAAAATGGTCTGAGTAGCACAGAAAGGATAATGCAGTGGGCTTTGTACTTTTTAAGAGAGGTATAGTATAGTTAATTATTGGGTGATGTAAAGATTTGCTGTATATGTATCCTCTTTCTGTTCTTCCTCCACACTCCTGTTCTTCTGTTTGTGTGTGTCTTTGCAAGGGTTAGGCCTTTCCAACCTGTTGGATCTTGCCTTTGACGTTCTTGTACACATCTGTTCTTCCAGTTTGTAATTTAATAGTATCCGTGGAAGTTTACTTTCATATTTTTAATGCCCTTTGCATCATTCTGTTTGTTTCACATGCTTTCATTTTTAGAGCCTGAATTTCATGATGAGTTAGAGAGTTTCAGCTTCTATTTTTTGCAGTGCCCAAACTGAAGAAGTCTGCTTCCATTTGTTATATATGAATTTGAGAAAGGTACATGCATAAGATTAATCTGGTGTAAGAGTTTGTTCACGAAGTGCACAGACGATATACACCATTTCACTGTAAGATCATTTGACAGTTGTATTACAATTGGACAAGGTTTAGTGAACTGTCGCAATCCTTTTGTTGTTTTGCAGTCACTCCTGTGTTCTGTTTTGAGTCAAGACAGTTATTTGGTTCAGTGGAAATCTGCATTTGTGATTGTTTAAGAATGTTGTCAATGGAACAGCTTATTTGTATGAAATTTTGTTACAGACTGGGGAGAACTGCTAAGGATACTTAGGATTCATTAACAGTGTAATTTGTTGATGAGGCACCATTAACAATGTCATTTGTTGATGAGGCACTAAGCCAATCACCAGTGTTTGAATGGTACAGATGTTTTAAAAGTTGTCATCAGTGACATTTTTCAAAAATTGCTGATTCACATGTTCTTTAAATCAAATAATTGTGTTTACTTGGCAAGAAAACACATTTAAGATTGAATGGAAAAGAGCAACAAGTTACAGACAGTCTGTTAAACCATTCCCAGTCATCACATGGCCATCACATGATTCTGTAGGGAGGTTGCATGCAGAGCTGTGGAGTTGGAGTCGGAAGGAATTTTGGGTGGAGTTGGAGTCGGAGTCGGAGTCAGTAAAAATGTACAGACTCTGACTCCGACCTGGATATAAAATCTTAAATATACTACCTACAATAACCATTACACTTTTACTTAAATGTAGGTTATAAGTCTAAAAAGTAGCCTGATGATTCACGTGGTGTTGATGAAATGTCTTATGGTACCTTTTTTCACTTTACTAGGTTTACCATTATCATATAATACATATTGAACTTTTATGAAGAAGTAGGAGTCAGAGATTTAAAAATTGAGGAGTTGGAGTCGGAGGTTTTATGTACCGACTCCAGAGCGCTGGTCGCATGCACAGTCAGTAGCAATTTTAGTAGATGTTGTACACTAGTTACAACCATTAAATAAGATTTTATTAAAGATGTGTGATATGATAAATGAGCAGTTTTATAATTATTTTAAATTTAAGGAGTTAAGTACTTTGCTCATCACAGTTGGAGCTTAGGGTCAATGGCTATGAGACACTTAATTACAGTCCTTCCTGTATGTTTAAAAAAACAGGTGTTTTTCCTGTGTGATTTGGAATATAACCATGGAGTGGTAAAGAATGTTACTGTTTGTTGAATGCTGTTGTGTTTATACAGCCTGCCATCAGCGAGTTAAAAAGTGTTGGTAAATACTGAGACTGGCCAGGGTCCGTGGTTAAATTCTGTGGCAGGAATTTGTTAGTGACAGCTTGACATCTGTCCACGTACATCTTCTGTGATTAGTGGTAGTTATTGTTGTTATTATGAACCATGAAACAGCATTAGACTAACTTAGTTCACATTCTAGCTTTGTGTATTTTATGGTGCAAGTGTTCGTGTCACACTGTATGGAAAGGAATTGTACGATACTGAATGTCACTTGGTTTGGTTGATGCACAGGAAGCAATAAGGAGAGAGCTCGATAAGCTGTGTTCTGAGCTGCCGAGGTCTGTAGCTGGAGATTGCCGAGATTTTGTAGATAAATACGAAGAACAGTTGGTGGACATGTTACTTGCTGATTTCACACCAAAGGAAATTTGCACTTACCTTAAACTCTGCGATCCAGATGTGAAGACAATAGTAACTACACCAGTTCGTGACATATGTAAGTTGTTACCACCTTTTAATATAATTTTTCTGCATTACATATTTGAGGACCAGCCATATCTTTTTTATATGGTGAGATCATTCATAAGCTGATCCACAGCTTTATAAACTGGCCCATGTGCCAGAGTGAATTTAAGACTGGAGTATGGAGGGCACTTTCACTTACTCGTGGTACCCACGTACCAGCACTCCTGAAGCAGATTTGTTGGGATGGCCAAGTCGAGAAGGATCAGATGGTTGGGGCAGGTAGCACACATGGGAGAGAAGAGAAATTCATGTACATTATTCAACAGAAAACCTGAGGCAAAGAGACTGCGCATAGATGGAAGGATAATATCAAAATGGATCCTGTGGGATCCAGTAACAGACTTAGGTTGTATACAGGAGTACGACTTTTTATGACTTGCTAAGCAACTAAGCTGCTCAAAGGCTTTGTTGAGTGGAGTTGGTTATCCATTAACAAGACTGCACAGTATGACATGACAGAAGACTCTTTTGGTGCTGTTTACATGTACACAATCACCAATTTCATGGTGGCTTGTAAAGGTCATTGTCTGTTTGCTTAATTGAGCAACACACCACGAAGACATGGGAAAGTGGAAGTACAGCTCCATGCATTCCTACCCTTGGCACTGTGTGGAGATAAGCCGTTACCTTCAGACCCTGGCTGCTTGACTCCTCAGGAAAGAGCTTCTGGTACTCATTGGGTATGGGGCTGTGTGGGTGCAAGTTTGGGGTGGTTGCTGTCCTATTAACTCTCTGGCACTGGAATTAAATGCCCAATGTGATCTGCAGAAGACAGTTTGGATTGGAGGGCACAAGGAAGACCACAGTTGGCCAACACGTATGGGAAACCTTTGGCATTTTGAATATCACACTCTGCAGAGCCAATAGAGGGGTTAGTAGAATATAACTTTGTTTTTCATGCCTCTTGGTTCTTCTGTTAATATTAAAACATTCTCACTGGTGCCTCTGACAAGCTGTTGCGTACTTCACACATATTTACTTCTGGATCATAATTTCTGTGTGCAGGTTATGCCAGGTGGGGTTGTACAGTCTCTGTGAAAATATGTAAATATGCAACAAAAACTAAGTTGTCAGTGTATTACTAGTAGATGTACATAGTGTCACAGTGTTACCCTGCCTGTGTTCTGTGTCGAAATCATTATCCCCATGTGGTTGGATTTTACTATACATAATGTTTGTTTTTAATTCTCCTGTTAACAAGATTTTTCATTCTTGGTCGGAGGAAAATATGGTTGATTTTCTTTTCAGTGAGTAATGATATTCCACCGCTTCCCTCAAAACATAAGAATCGTGTGAAGAGCAGAGCGGCAAAGGCTTCTGGCCAGGAATCAGTTGCGTGTGTTATGTGTGAATTTGCCCTCACAAAGATTGATCAGGAACTCAAAGATGATGCTACAGAGGTTAGTAAATTCTTGAAATTCTGCACGTTAGAAACCACCATCATGTGCGGTTAAAACTTAAATGTGATCAGTTGCAGTGCATAGCTGGGCCTTACGAAATTGCTCTTTCTACCACCATCTTCAGAATAACTTTGCTTGTTGAATCCATAGTGACCTGTGTGCATGAGGTGCCTCGGTACTTCTTGTGTGGGTAAGTGCGATTCGTTTTCTTCACCAGAACAGTAAGAATGTAATAAACATGAAATTTTTTGTGCATCACCAACATAAATAGACGTACCCACCTTACCACCTGAAACATGTCACATCAGCCTACTGTGGCACTGATGGTTTGGCAGCAGAGTGTGATTTCAGTTTGTCTGAACTCATCGTACCAGAATTAATGTCTAGAACACCGCCTGTTAAACTGCATGTTGTAAGCAGTTGCTAGGTGTGTCACAAGCAGTGTGAACCCACACAACATGATTCAGTAACTAAATACTACAATTATGGCACTGTTGCTCATTGAACGTTATAATCTCAAACTTGCATTTGGAGGGATAGGGAGAAGCTTTCAGCTTGTGTATGCATGCATTGTGCAGCTGAAGCACTGCATAGCTGCCAAAGTGTTGTGATATAAAGTTAACCCCGTTTTTATTTCATTAGGCTTTTGGTATTCCCATGAAAGTCATCATGTGTGGACATCATTCTTCAAGTGTGTTGTGGCAGAGAGGTTGTAAACCACTGGTCTAGACTGCTATTGGAATGTGCACGTAGTGACCACATTCTTCCCTTATTTATTCTATGTTGATTTCATTACATTCAATTATGCCTGTATGAAGCATCTTTGGTACTGCTTTTTTGTTCTGTTTACTTGACTTCATGTATTTTTACTCATTAAATTTTCATTGATGTAGATTATGGTAACTGTCTTTGTTAATTTGAGTAGAAGATTTAAAGGTGATAGCATCAGGACCCCAGGAGGCCATAATCTAGGTGTGTGCAGTACAGTCTCGAAACGCTGCAACTGCTGTGTTCGGTATTTGGAATTTTTGTGGTCACCCATTTTTAATGCTGTTGTTTCAAACTTTTATGATTGGTGTCAGCAAATCAGGGTGAATGAGTTCACATGGCTGACGGATTGGCTTCCCTCACCATCCTGCTGTTGGACAGATCACTCTCAGTTCAGTCAAGCACTGTCTTTTATTAAGTGAGGTTGATTGCCTTCTGCTCCATAACTCTTACATAAAAGTACTGTTCTGTATTGTGCTGCAAGAATATTCCCTCCTGTTCCTTCATCTTCAACAGTTACCTTCAAATTTCTGCTGAGGGTAACCTACCATCTGTCTTTATGAAATCAGATTCCCTTTCAGTTTTATATTGTATTTTCTGTGAAAAAGTGTTAAATTTAATTGTTCATGTATATATTTTTCTTGCTGGTATTTCATAAGGCCTTGGAACCAAAGTGGCATTTTACATTGAAAATGGATTCCATTGTCTGCAATTCTGATGCTTGTGACAGGTTTATTGGTCCCAATTAATCACACATATTGAGATTCTACTGTCTGCGTATATATTTTTAATTCTGTGTCAGTTATGTGCTTTGTTTTAGGCTCTCATATCCCTGTGGAGCACAGTTTAAACTTGCCTTGTCTGTCCATTTGTGTGTGCATTTAACAACTTGAAAACCTCTGACCATATCTGTGCAGAATCTTATATCGAGGAACTTTGTGAGAAGTTGCTGAGCCTATTTATTTCTGGCAAATGTTGGACAGACATGACAGACACCTGACATCAGGATTTGTGTGCATATTTTTGTGCATCTCCAGTGTAAATAGGCTTACACTTCATCTCATTCAAACCACAACTGAAAGTCTTTTATAGGCCTGCCAATCATCCCATGGGAAAATCAAAAGGAAGTTGTGATTCTGTTTAGATTGTGTTGAGTGATATTTATTTTGGTGACTCAACATAGTGCTCTAATGAAATGTAACTTAGAAGCTTCACGCTTTCTTTGTTAGTGCACACCATGTAAGTTTTCGCTGAGTTCTAACAACAGCACTATGGTGGAGTGTGATTTATTGTCAATCTGTTGGTCAGATATGAAGTGTGTGTTGTGTTAAAAAGTGGATACATGTACAGTACTTACATTTTTCAGTATTTTGCTTGAAGTCTTCACAAGTTAGCGTTCATGAATTGAAGATCCAGACAGCACTTGTGTATTGATGACATCAGAACAGTTACTTTGCATGTGCATAACTCACCTTCTTGCAAACTTGAAGTATTATTTCAATTTTAGAGTCACTAAATAGTGACAACATGTTCCAGTCATCTTTGTGTGACGTGAATCATACCAGTCTGGCATTTAATTATAACCAGTATGTGTGATCTTAACAGTTTTTTCCTAGCAGTCTGTGTGTTGCCAGGCACTCCAGTAATACAGATCGAGGGAGAAATGTTTCTGACGCTATGACATAAAAAACCTGCATCTAGGAAATTGTTTTTTGTCATAAGAGGTATTTAAAGAACACTGTCCACTTTTTATATACTGGATGTGTTTATTACACCCAAGTGAGGTGTTATTCCATTTCATGTTTCGTCCTTTTAAGATCATCCAGTGTGCCAGTCATGTAAGAATATTTCATGAAGTGTTGTCTTTGCTTTGAATGTTTCTTAGAACGTACAACATCTCAGTAGCATTTGCAGTACTGAAAGGGCAATAAAGATGAGATATGATATCAAAATGCTATAACAAGCTGAAAATTTGAGTGCAGGACCGTAAGTTTTAAACACTGCTTTGTTATGTGAGAGAAATAACTGCATTGTTTGTATGAGGCTGTAAAAGTGAAGGCTGTGAGCAGGAGCAGGGTAAGAAATTCATACCTTGATCTTTGTTTGTGTGTGTGACGATGTGTCCAGCTGTCAGAATATAACAGACTGTTACACTGAAAGCCATAAATAACATTTTAATATGATGGAATGGTTCTGCCCTGTCAGGTTTATGTATTCAAGGGAGCGTAATGTTTTGTTGTTTCTTATTAATTTCAGGAAGAAATTAAGAATTATGTTAAAAGTGTGTGCAGCATACTCCCCAGAACAGTGATTCACCAGTGCAAAGCATTTGTTGAAGAATATGGTGACATGGTGATTGCTCTTCTTGCTCAGTCTCTTAGTCCCGAAGAAGTCTGTTCTGCAATTAAGGTCTGCAGAGGACAAGAGCCCAAACATGCTGTTCTGATTGGTGAGTAATTGTGTTGAGGCTGCAAATAAGCCAAATGAAGTGTACTGTGGTGTATTACTACAGGATTTAGCGTATCTTTTTGATATTGCATGGTGCAAAAACAGTGACCTTTTGTACTGTCACCATATTTGCTGCTGTTGACTTGCAAACAGTATTTGATGTTTATGAAATATACCCCCGTTAAATAGGAAATCCTGTTGGCAAGTCAGCATTTGCTAATACATTCATGATGCAGGAAAGTTAATATAGATATCTTTTTTATATAATTACGGTTTTTATAGTAGGCGTTGTTCAGATTGTGGTTGTCTTTACAGCTTTTACACCACGTAGTATATGTGGTTTGTTTTGATACGTCCGTCATCACCCAGCTGAACTAAAGCAGTCACTGTGAAGTTGGAGGCGGTACTTTTGTCTAAAACGTCAGAATAAAGCAAATAATGCTGCACAATGTAAAGGCTCAAAATACAACCATCATGTGATGATTGATTGCACCTCCCAGTTCGTGTACATATTTAGTATAATTAACAGTACATAGTAACACGTCTGTTACTGTAAACATTCCTGTGGGTTTAGTAATTTTGTGGTCCTGACTACCGTAAACAACTTTGGTAGTTCAGAAATGTGCAGTGACACTGACAAAACCTGAGTTTCCTGATTTGTGAAACAGCGACGTCTCATGTTGGTAGACGGTATGTGTAGTCACATGATCTCATTTCCTGAAGACATGCTTTATAATAATTCAGGATGCCACCAGCTAGGGTATTTTATTGCACACACTATGTACAGGTTAGACAGATCAGTTGCAAGTGAAGTAAGTCGTCATCAGTGTTTTTTCTTTGTGTGTCCTACTGATATTCAGTCCAACCCAATGTTTGTGTGGGCATGTTAAAATATAAAAATGAAGTTAATATAAAAATGTTTATACTAAATTGACAAATTTTGGATCTTAATATATATTTTACTTTTATACCACGTGAATTTTCTGTGTAGTTATCTTTATTGTTATATTCATATCGCTTTTTTCTGTTGACACATGATATGCTTTGTTACGCTGTATTCGGTTTAGTTGGTGTTCGTGATCCTAATTTTTGTCACGGGTGTCAAATTTGTCTTTAAAGCTTAATCATTGTGTCTTTGTTTTCTTTATCTGTATGGCAGTTCATTGTTATGCTGTAGCTGAGTCTAGTGTTTATACTTTTCTATTTATATTTGCACTGTTAAATCCTTTCTATATGCAGCGTGATGGCACAGGGGTATGTGTCCTTCTGTGGTGTTGTGGTGTTTCCAGTCTGAAATCCTTTCTTCTAGTTATTGTTAAGCAGGCCAACTTTGTTCATGGTTTCACACGACAAATAGGAGAACCATGAAGTCTGGTGACTCTCACACTGAACATCATTACATAAAATGACAGTAACTTTATGGAAGTCATCTACCTGTACAACTAGTGTGTCATTAACCTTTATTTGCATCTCATGCAACAGAAGAACAACTGAAATAGTTTCTGTGAAGTCTCTGTAGGAACTGTGACTTAAATTGCATCTAATGAATTGGTATGATTTTGTCAATTAAATGCCATGCCGTGTCAGTTGAGAGAGTTTTGCTGTTATAGAAGATTTTTTTAAGTGTTTAAAGGCCCTTCATTGGTAACATGGTTAGAAGTTACAAATGCTTTAAAAACATCAGCTGTTTCATTTATGTGTGCTTGTCAGAATCGGTAAAGAAGTCTGTAAAGGAGTGTGCAGTATGTGAAGCATCAATGGGGGCTTTAGATGTGCTTCTTGAAGACCCTAATGTGCAGAAAGATGTGGAGCAATTGCTGAAGAAAGTTTGTCCCAAGCTGCCTACAGAGGATCAGAATGAGGTAAGGATTAAAACAGTGAAATGTTCATCTATGTTCATGTTGTAAAACCTGCCCATACCGGAATCGCAGAGATCTGTCTGTTACTCATTTCGTATAGATGCATATTTAACCTTTTAAAGCCTAGCGGTAACTTTACATACCACCAGGTTTAACATTAAAAAATTCTGCGTGGTGCCCACATTGCGTTTATGTGTTTTGTACGGATCTCAGAACAAACAGCAACTTTTGCCTTATAGAGCATTAAGAGACTGGTTTTTATAACCGAAGTGGAGAGTGTTTACAGCGCGGTACGCACTGAGTCCTTATATAAAACAGATACGCTTCGTCTTTAAAGGGTTAATACATCTTTTTAATGCTGTATAAAAATATGCTGCATGAGACATGCCATTTGTTTTTGTGTTACTACCCAAATCATGTGTCAGAAATTTATGCCACACACACACACACACACACACACACACACACAGAGGATTGCCAACTTGAAGCAGAATCTGCTCATATTATCTACGGACATATACGTGTCTTGTATAATATAGCTTACCACATGTTACAGCAGGTGTCGGGAATGATATTGTATGACTGTCAGATACGTGGTGAACACATTAAAAACTGTGAAAGTTCCAACCCAGAAATTGCTAGTACTGCACGTCCTCTGTGTGGGGGGATTTTTTTAATGTTTTGTCTTTCAAAAAGCTTCCCATAGATTGTCATGTTGTGTCATATTGGGTGAACATGCAGGGCACAAAGATGATTAATTATTCATTAGCCACAAATATTCATGTAATGCAGTCATTGTACTGCTGGCTGTATGGGTGCTTACACCATCTAGCTTTTCATTACTAAAATTTTCAGAAAGTAGTATGGGAATTTGTCCAATTTACTTCTCAGAATTTTTTGTATAAAGCACTCTGCATACATTAATATGGGCAGCCCTCAGGTAGTGGGATTGCTTCTAATGTTGGGGCTGTAAAACATAGAAGTCTGTCATAGTGTGGTCATGTGCCTAGAATTAGGTGAGGAATATATATGGATTTCTGAGAAACTTGCTGGGGAAAAGGACTCTTGTAATACCATGAATGAGATGGGAGAATAACATTCGAGTCAGATATTAGGGACATTAGTTGTGTACATGGGACGTGGATACAACTGATTGAGCACTGCACCCAGTAATGGGTTTTGGTAGTAGAAATGTTGAACTGGCCTTTGATTAGGTTAGTTTAATGTACTCCAGGCAGTGATGCTCAGTCACAACACAGCTCACGTTTTGTTCTTGTGTGTCTATAAAAATTAACATCATAATACAGTTCGGTAAAATTGTGTTTCCTCTGCAAGATAATGTACAAGTACTTTAAAATACAACTTGTCTGAGATAGAACAGGACCAGTGGCTGCACCTACAGTATTAGTCGAACATTCACCAGACTTTTGTTAATCATTTAAAGCCAAGTAGTTACTTTATGTACAACCACTTTTAACATTCAGAAATTCTACATGATGCTCATATTGTGTTTGTGTGTTTTGTATGGATCTCAGAAGAAACAGTAGCTTCTACCTTAACCTTTTAAAGCCTAGCGGTAACTTTACATACGACCAGGTTTAACATTAAAAAATTGTACATTGTGCCCACATTGTGTTTATGTGTTTTGTGCGGATCTCAGAACAAACAGCAACTTTTGCCTTATAACACATTAAGAGACTGGTTTTTATAACCGAAACAGAGAGTGTTTACAGCGTGGTACGCACTGAGTCCTTATATAAAACAGATACGCTTCATCTTTAAAGGGTTAATACAGCATTAACTGATCAAGCTGGGAAGTATTTACTGCATGGTACACACAGAGTCCTTGTAAAAGGCAGATTGTGTTTTGTCTGTAAAGCGTTACTGTGAAGCCCATAGTGATCTTGTGGCTGTTTCCATCTTACAGTGCAGTCAACTGATAGATGTCTATGGCCCAAGCATCATGAACTTGGTATCTGCAGTAGCAGATCCACGTCTGGTGTGCATGGAGATTGGAGTGTGCAGGTGGGATAAGCAGACTGTGCATTTGCTTGGAGGCAAGAAGTGTGTTTGGGGACCAGGATACTGGTGTCAGTCTGTAACCCATGCAAAGGCTTGTGATGTAAGTAACTTTTGAGTTAATTTTAGCAGGTATTGTAGACGAATATGGTGGTCAAGAAGGGCACACATCCTAAAGATTGGTTTTTAGCCACCACTGAAAGTAGTGGTAACAGGGAAGGGAATTACGGTGTCGTGTGTATATAGAGGCATTGATGGGAAGGGAATTAAACTTTGCTGGGCCAGCATCTCATTATTGAAATGGTTTGCACATGGAGTGAACACACCAGTTATTGTGCTCTGCTTACATTTCTAACTTCATATGTAACTCTGTGCCATTAATGTACTAATGTGTATTCGCTGCTTTATGAGAATCATAACAGTAATTTCTTAGTTCCTTAGTTGTGCATGCAGGGTACAACAAACAACATGAATCAAAACTATGTCTGACGTGCATAAGAATGTTGAAGGTTTTTTTTTTAGACTTTATCCGTTGTTCTAGTTGTTTATACAAAAAGTATGGTTTCAGGTGGAGAGGGTGCAAAAAAATCTCAAGTGTACTGGTGCCCTTGGTAGCCAGTTCTCATATCCTGGGCAGCAGTAGTGTTCAGTATAGTTATCTGAATGTTGTGTCACATCATCCTAACATGAACTTCATGTACACACAGAATTGTTTAACTTTATGGCAGTACATCAACTAGTTCTTTAATTCTGTGCCTGCGTTTTTTGTTAGGCTCTGGAACATTGTCAGGAGCAAGTGTGGAAAGCAAAGAAGCCAGTGAAACTGATCAGCAACTAAATGAAGCCTTGTTGAGAAACAGCTGTTCAGCAATGGAGGGCTTGCTGCTGATATGCAAATTACTTAAGAATTTCAAACTGTAGTGCACCACCCTAATTAAAAATATTAATGTCACCAGCTTGTTTTTTTGTTTTTGTGATTTTTCGCTCAGTAAAACCAACAACATAAAGACCCATTTTTGCAGAATTGATTTAATTATATGAAATGTTGCTCATTTGATTTGCATCTAGCAGCAGAGTGAAATTAAATATGTGATATGATACTGTTGTAAGTACCGACCTTTTTTTTAGTAATAGAATTGATAAGTTTGAGGCTGTGTATGTGTTGCTGATAACATGTAGAGGATGTTAACGTTTTTCCTAGTTAGTATGTATATGTCTTTGCATTCATACTGTAGGCAAAACCATTCTGAAGTTGTTACTCGTCAATGTGTTTGATGTACATTCGTAAAAATAAAAGGTCTGCTGTATGAAATAAAAGAAGGGTAATAGATTTTTTAATGAATTGCAAAGATTCCTTCTTACATGAACAAAATGGCTCTTGCCCACCCCTTCCCTCTCACAAGGCAATGAACAAAAAGTCAGCAATCTCTTGTGCTTTTCTACTTTTTTCTTTTAAATTTTTAGCAGCTCCTCCCTCTCTTCTCTTCAAGTACCTGGCTGAGCCATATTCTTCTGGGTCATCCCGAAGGTCTGTAAAAAAAGGTAAAGCAGTCCCATTACAGGCCTGGACAGGCCCACAGGGTTCCAGGAGGTTGAGGCTCCCAGATTTCTAGACAATCGGCACATGAAGGTGGTAAGGTTGTCAGCCCTACGCACCGGCCGCGTTTACCCCCCAGGAAATATTCCTGGTACTCATTTCCGTTAGAGGCTGAGTCGACCCCAGGGCCATAGTGCGACCGACAGGATTATGCCAATGAAAAATTCCACTGACACCATCGGGAATCGAACCCGCGACCTGCCGGTTTGTAGCACAGTGCCTCAACCAACTGCGCCACCGCGGCCCCGTCTGTATCCTTGAAATCTTAATTCTTTCTCTCTATGGTGTAATGTAATAGTTACAGTACTGTGTAATACATTGGTTTGTGTAAGCATTTTATCTTCTGATTACAGGTGAGTATTCACTAAGCGTTCCAGTTTTCCTAATTATGTATTTACATAAACAGATTTGTGATTTGTTCATCTTGTTTTGTAGCATGAATTTATGTGGTGAAGTGAGTAATAATAGAAGAATCATGTGAAATTTGGAGTGCTGCTTTGTGCATTGTAAACTGCCGTATTTCTTGTGAGAAGACAGCAAATTTGACGGGTATGTTTGTGGTAGATAAATGTTGGTCTTGTGTTTCACTGAGACTTGGGTTGGAACACGTAAGGACTTTAATTGAAACCAAACTCAGTTGCTTGACAAGCTTAATGGTCTTTCTTATCCTTATATAATATACATAACTTATCACATGTTAGAGTAGGTGTTGGAAGTTACTTCAATTCTGAGACATGCTTGATTTCAAAGAAGCTTAAAACACAGGGAAACCATATTCTAAATTCCATACAACACTTTTCATATGATTTCTGCCTTATATATAGTGTTGCCCTGTTAAACTAGACTGCATACTCAGGAGCAAAAGAAATATATCTTTGCTGTGCTTCACCTGTCTGTTCCAGGCAGCGTGCTGTACACATGCTGATATGTGTGGTGGTGTGTGAGTCAAGCAGCAGCCATTAAACTTGCTGCATAATGTCTGGCAGTTTGTAGACAAAGACTGCGAGCAGATGTAGTAATCTGTTTGCCAGGTGTCAAGCATACCTGGGAGTTGTTGAAGGAGGTGATTTCCTTCCAACACCTAGTCTAACATGCGGTAAGGTATGTTACATATTGTACATATTATTGGAGGAAACATAAGGCTCTTAAGCTTGCTGTGCGTCTTGAGTTCAGTTTTCATTTGCACTTCCTATAATAGACTGCAGTAGCTGTGGTAAATTGGTAGAAAAGAAGTAGAGCATTTGAAGAGATCTGTGTGGATGAATTTTTGGATTTCAGTTGTGTTAACTCTTACTGGATGGACAGCACCAAAATCAGTCTTGAGTTACTGACAGTGAAGTTACTGTATGATGTGTGTGATGAGACGGAAAGGAATTGGGAATAATTATATCTTAGAACATACTGGAGAGGACTGAGAGAGATGTCTTATCGGGGTAGCTGATGTCTGGGCCAAAAATTAGATCTTGAACTTCAGAGATGTGAAGCAGGAGTATCACTCACTTAACTGGGATATTGAGTTGCGTCCAAATATTACAGCACAAGACTTCGTACTGTCACAGTGCCTTGAGGTTCATTTTGCGGGTTACGTTGCCATGTTGTGGTGGGCAGGGGCCAACATTCTAGAGAATACCCTGAAGTGGGGACAGTATATTGGTACCTATCTGACTGCATGATGCTGTCACATAATGCAGGGACCACAGAATAAATCTTTGACTGCCTATAAAGTTCTTGGCACTTGTTTTCCAATAGTCACGTTACACAATTTACATATCCGTAGTATGTTCCTTATTCACAGATTAATCATAACAGAAGTTGGTCAATCAATCCAGTTCTTTCTTCAAGAGCTGTTCCTGAAGGTCTGCCTCAGTGATGCTGATTTCAGCATTACTTTCTTGACTTCCGAGACCTAGGAACTGACGCTTACTAGCATACTTTGTTGTGTTTTATTTTGTGGTTTATTTACTGATGCCATCAGTAATTCAGGTTGTGTACTGTCAGATGGGAGGGAGATTAGTGAATAGTGAATTGGTATGGACATGGAAGGAAGTAGTATTAGGTCAACTTGAGGCATTATCCTGGAATTCGCTTTGATGGACTGAGGAAAATAATAAGAAACGTTAGGATATTGTATTTCTGAGCTGAAATTTGGATACAGGACTTTAAATGTGACACAGGAGGGAATTGATCACAGTGTTTGGTCTCTGCTGGTGTAAGTTTGAGTTTCTGATGGTGGTACAGCTTCATGTTGAGGTACTATGTGTTATGACGTGCGTTAGCCATTTTGACCCCTGATAAGGATTTCGTGCTATAGCCTAAACATTCCTAAGGAGATAGCTTAAGGTTCCCATTGTGTTTTGAGGATAATTTACTGCTTCAGTAGGGATATTTGTAACTGTCAGGTGTAAATCGAAAGGTTGGCACTGCTGTGGCATTTGTGATTGATTTACAAAAAATGTTTCATGCAGTGGCTTCAGATCTCATTCTTATTAACTGCAGTTGCCTATTAATTACCACCGTCAGACCAAAAGCTGGATGAAAACTTTTGCACAACTGGAATGTTTCATATTTTAGAAGATAATTACCACAACACATTTAAGATTTTTAAATTATTTATTAGCATATAATGAGCTTTTTGATCTCTACTCCTTGCAAAATATTGTTGGGGTCATCAAATTAAGAATGTTATGGGCAGGACATGTAGCAAGTATGGGTGAGGGGGAGAGGAGAGGTACATAACTGGGTTTTTTGGGGGGGGAAACATGAGGGAAAAAGACCACTTGAAACACATAGGCGTAGATGGGAGGATAATATTAAAATGGATTTTCAAGCTGTGGGATGGTGAAGTGTGGACTGGATTGATCTGGCTTAGGATCGGGACCTGCGTCAGGCTCCTGTGAATGTTGTAATGAACGCCTAGGTTAGATAAAAGGTAGTGAATTTCTTGACTAGCTGAGGACCAGTTAGCTTGTCAAGGACTGTGCGCCATGTAGTTAGTTATTAGCCTAACATACATAATTTGAGGGCTCTACGTTCAATGGTGCTTGTGTCACTCCAACCTTAGTACTGTAGTTCGTATGTCCAATGTGCGATAACTGACGAAAACCAAATGTTAAAACTAGTAGGTTTATGTAAGTATTCAGTGGCATAACACTGAAGCCAAGCACAGTAATGTCATAAGTGTGCTTTTCCTTCGGTAAGTGAATTAGGTTGGTAATGAGTTGTTTTCATATCTTCTTGAATAAGAACAAATTCTCGTCTGTGTGTGTGTGTGTGTGTGTGTGTGTTTGGGTTTATGTGCGTGAATACACACGAGTTCAGCAATTAACTTAATTCAGACCTAACTGAACACAATAGTATTTTTCATTTTTGTCATGACATAGAAGAAGATAAATTCATTTCAGTTCACATTTATATCTTCAGTAGTTTCTGAAAAAACCACCCAACAGTGTTGCGCATGTGCGATTACACAGTGTCCATATTGTTGTGTCTAAGAACTTCTTAGCAGATGTTACAGGGAAGTCAGGTGGATGCTGGCTTTTAATGTGATAAAGCTGCGTTACTCGGGGGTATGATAAAAAGGACGCTGCATGCTGCACAGTCTTTAGAGAAGAGAGATGTACAATATGTCATAGAAAAAGCAGTTTAGTCCTCAGTTGCAATCTTACTCACTTGTGTGACAACCTATTAAGTTGAAGTTCACATAAGTGACGTAATATTTCAGAAGATTTAATGTGTTCCATGTCCGTGCACTATATTATACAAAAAATATTAATCACCAACAAATGCACAAAGAGTTTTTCATCAATTGTAACACACTCCTATATGTTTTGACCCTGCTGAGTCATCTTCAGGGAGAACTTTCTGTTGTCATTACACTCCGGTTGCACTTTATAGTTGGGTGAGAATNAAATGCACAAAGAGAGTTTTATCGTCAATCGTAACACACTGCTACATGTTTCGACCCTGCTGGGTCATGTTCAGGGAGAACCTTTTGTTATCGTTACACTAAGGTTGCACTTTATAGTGGAGTGAGAATGTGCTGTTGGCTGTGTACCGCGTTGTTTTTGGAGGCGTGAACTCTGCGGTCCCCGCTTGCAAGCTGGGACCACAGAGAGTTCACGCCTCCAGTACACAGTACACAGTCAACAGCATATTCCCGCTCAACTGTAAAGTGCAGCCTTAGTGTAACGACAACAGAAAGTTCTCCCTGAAAATGACCCAGCAAAGTCGAAACATGTAGGAGTGTGTTACAATTGATGAAAAACTCTCTTTGTGCATTTGTTGGTGATTAATGTTTTTTGTATTTCAGAAGAATTTGTATCGTGTAATTTGAAATGGGAACCGTTGAAGCGCAAGTCCAGACCAGTAATTCCTAACCAGCTGGCCATGCAGTGTCGTTCCAAGGTTCTGTGAATTCATTAGCCAGTGTTTGATTACCTCCATTGTCCTCTGTTATTTTTACTGTAATGATTAAAATATGAATTTATGTAGAACTGTTTTTAAGTTTACGTTTTTTTTGTCATTGTGTATTTTGTCAGCGGAACCTAAAAGTACAACTACAGTCAGGTGGGCATGCGCACCTGCGGTCTGACCCTGAGGCTATATGTAATTTATGTTTGATTTTAAAAATGTTCTGAGTACAACATAGCTCTGTTGGCAACTGAATTTATATACATATGAATATGACCACATGTTCCTTGACGCAATCACTGTGTCCTGCTCCCTTTTTTTTTAATTTCGTTAATTTATTCTTAAAATTCTAATGTACTAGTCATCAGCCAATTTCGGCTGAAGGGGAAATCATGTAAAACTTCTGATATCATAATATCCACAAAATCTGTATTGTTTAAATTTCGGTTTTGGGGGTTTGGGAACTGCAGCCTGGCAGCCTCCCCCCCCCCCCCTTTTGAGTGCACCCCTGACTACAGTTCAGTACTAACATGGAGTGCTCGAGGTGTTTGAAGTCACGCAGGGGTCCTCATAATGCGAAAGGCTGGGTACCGCTGGACTCTAACCGCTACGCCAACTTTCTCGGTTCGTATAAACAGTGGCCAAAAGACAGTTAACAACTCTGTCGAGATTCTAACAGACTGTCTCCTAAACAAGGGTCTTTGAGCAGCGGTTCTCATGTTGTTGTTTACTAGTGGCACAATTTGAATATTCGTTCCTTTCCTCGGAACACTACAGTTAGGATAGAGAACACACATTTGTAATAAGAGTAAACCTGTTTTTAGTATGTTATTTACTGTATGAAAACAGCATTATCGTAAAGCGGAAAGGCGATAACATTTCGATACAAATATCACTTTAAGAAGCTTGATGAGGGCAGTGGTTTCCAAATGTTGCAAAATGTCCGCTTCAGTTTAGCAAAAACATAATAAAACCCCTACCACTTTCTTAACTTTGTGTTCTCGCGGATGTATCGGTTCTTTATCTTTAAAGTTTTCATGTTCGTATTTAATTTTATATAGAGTGGCCCAAAAGTCAGTTCCCCGGTTAGTAAAGTGCACCATAAATGCGCTGTAAATTTTTGTGTTACTTACTGAATTTACAAAAATAGTTCGGTGTGACGTCCATGTTGAATCGCAAGTTACAACGCCGTGATGCCGTTTTACAAATTGACTGGCTTAACTCTGTACTGTTATCAAAATGATGATCAGGCTGTTGTCGGTTGACTGACTTTTGAGCCTTGCTGTAGGGGCCTGTTTCTATTCAAAGCGTCGCGGCACATTTGACGAAGCTGACGGCACACCGGTAGACAAACACAAGAGGATGTCAAAGTAGCTCGGTTCGTGGCTGGAAGTAGTTTTTAGTTATGCATTTTTATATCGAGGCTTGTGTTTGGTCGGCTGTGCAGAGTCTCGTTTCAAACATAACCACACAAACTGGTCATTCAGTCATTTGCCATAAGCTCCGTGTGAAATATACAGTGTACGCATGTAGACAGTCACATTGTCGTTCCGAATCAGCTGTTTTTGGGTCGCACGTTTCGGTCCGGTACACATAACATAACCACAGGTTCAGCTTTCTGCTGCTTTGCTGCCTACCTCTGGAAAGTTTAGTTCGCTGTAAACGGGGTTTCAAACCGTAACAGTACGAATTCCTATATGCTGTGTTTAATACAATAGTTACACGGATGTACTGAAAGATTGTGGAAGTCCATCACGTAAAATGTGCTGAGTGAAGCCCTGTAAAAAAAAATTCTTTTAAAGTGGGTTTAAAATGGAGCATGAAGTCTGACTGTGAAAAAGTTGTAATGGTGTTTTATTTTCAACACAGTGGTAACTGTTTAGTGTGTTAAGTTGTCGCCTTCTGCAGTAGTTAGACCTAATATGTTCTTTAAATTCATACTGCATGCAGTGATATCTGCAAATAGTTGCAACATAACAACATAGTGTTGTTATTTTTTAATCACTTCGTGAAGTGTTGTGGCATGAACATTTATGTGACGATGAAGAAGGTACGAAAACCGGCAACTTCACAGTTACCTGCATGGGAAGGAACTGCACAGTGAATCCGCTTGCAGTATGCAAATCATAATCAGCAGTGTTAAATGTGGAATTTATTTCTATGCCCGAACTTAGAACGACGTTGCTTAAGAATATCGCCAACAGAGAGGTAAGTTCGTATTATCGATATCAGTGACATTACGTAACTTCAAGGAATACTCGAATGTGAATAAACTCTTGTCCAGTTTAACATTGTTAGTTCCGTGCATTGTTCTGTCTTCAGTCGCTGTATGAAGTGCCAACTAAATGCACTGTATTAAATTTATTATTATTTCGTTTCACATTACCCCGACATGTTTCGACGTTTCAACCGTCGTCCTCAGGGGGGTGCACCAAAGTATTTTGTAATGCTGGCAGGACCGATGGGTTATATTCATTTGCTGTATGGGTCTTCAGTAGGGTCGCACTACCCTCTTAATTGTTAGAACTCTACACTTCTGTGGGTAGCACTAGCACTGATGGTTAAAACACTATATTTGGTGTATTAAAAGGTTAACTTTTCGAGACACCAAATATAATGTTTTAACCATGAATGCTAACTTTTTAATACACCAAATACAGTGTTTTAACCATCAGTGCTAGTGCTACCCAGAGAAGTGTTAGTGTTCTAACAAGAGCGTAGTGCGACCCTGCTGAAGACCCATACAGCAAATGAATATGACCCATCGATCCTGCCAGCATTAGAAGAGACTTTGGTGCACCCCCCTGAGGATGACGGTTGAAACGTTGAAACATGTCGGGGTAATGTGAAACGAAATACAGTGCATTTACTTGGTACTAAATACAGTGATTCTTGTCCAGTTGTTTAAGCATCGTACCATGAAGATGCGTGGGGAGTGGAAGTATACCTCCACGTGTTGTTGACCTCTCACTGACTGGACCCTCCAGTTGTTTTACCCCTTTTACGCGTTGGACAGGGCGATGGACGCCAGATTCTGTTATGGTGCGGTCGCGAAGGTAAAAATGCCAACCCCTATCAGCCGATTACTCTAATAACCGAACTGATTTGCGTGTGTTGTAGCTAGATTCAGGTAGTTTAATTATAAGGGGGTGTAGACTGGATTCAACTGGCTTGCAGAGGGATCGGTGTTGGACTGTTGTGAACAGAGTAATGACTACTCTGCTTCCATTAAATGGCGGATATCTTGACCCGCTGAGGAACTGTTGTCTGAACACGCTACGAAGGAATATGGGTGTGTGGAGGGGGAGGTATAATTCCACTCATTCGCAAGTGTCGTAGTAGATGGAGGTGAGTGGTCAGCTTCACTCCACGGTCGCCTTACCCTCCAGAAAAGGGCCCCCATAACCCGCTAAATAGGAGCGTGGGTGAGCCTCAAAGCCTGTTCGGATGGTTTTGGGGGGAAATCTTTTGTCCCCGTCGGGAATTGAACCATGAGTTCTCGATCATCCAGCCAGCAGCCTAGTCCCGGATCTCCTGCATTCATGCAACGGACCGAATGGGAGAATTAGGATGATGAATGGTGTAGTGTGAAAAGGTGCTGCCTATTTTAAGGCTCAGTACAGCTTGTACCGGAGGCAGTGAGGAAACCCGCTAGGAAGTCTGGAGCAAGAACAGAAACAGGGACTTCACGTAGTTTTTTAATAAATGGCGACTATACGTGCATTTGTCCATGCGTCTTAATGGCATACTTAACCCTGCGTTTGAAAACGCTGATTTTTAAACTTCCCGCTGCATAATGGGCAGTATTCGTCAATTCTGTTCTATCTTTTAGGTTTACATTTGGCACGTCTATAATAAGCCTTACAGTGTTTAGCCAAATACTATTAGAGCGCTTAAATAAATGAGTGCGAGATGGGCTGAATATATAGCAGGCATGGAGGGAACAAAAATGCGTACAAAATTTTCGTCCTAAAACCTGTAATGAAGACTCTAGTTGGGAGGCCCAGGCGTACATGGTATGATAATATTAAAACAGATTTTAAATAAATGTGATGTGTGCGAGCGTACTGGTTTCAGTTTCATCAGCATAATGACAAGTGGCCCTCTCCTGTCAATATGGTAATAAGACTGCTGGACCCGATAAAAGGCGGGGAATCTCTTGACCAGTTGACTGCTAGGCTCTCCATTAACTTACCGGTAGTTAGTTTACTGAGATGGAAATGGCGAAAGGCCTGTATATATGTGTCTCATACTGTACGGTGCGCATCACTTCAAAATTGCACGGATTATATGCGTAACAGGATCGAAGGTGCATATATAATTGAAATTAAAGATATCCATATAGGCTTAA
Organism: Coptotermes formosanus; assembly: GCA_013340265.1. Lineage (NCBI taxonomy): Eukaryota > Metazoa > Arthropoda > Insecta > Blattodea > Rhinotermitidae > Coptotermes > Coptotermes formosanus. Next base: position 429,165 of record BLKM01000073.1, read on the forward strand.
ACTGTATATTTTATCCTAAATTTAGCCTAATAAATAGAGGCTTTAAGTACCAGTTTTAATCGAATTTTTAATTAAATTAATATACTGACAATGGCTGCTATATCTTAACATGTTTCTACTACATACGTGACGGCGATGTGTGTTTACGTCAATATACAGCTTGTTTGCCTTTGTGATTGAGTCCCCTTGAAGATGGCTTATTTAAGTCGAAACATGTAGACGAATATGTAAACTATAAAACAGTACATCATATATTTTGTTTGTCCAAAAATGCAATTAGTTGGGATAAACATACAAGTAGCTAAATTCGGTACTAAACCCACGGACGCCGTTACTACACGTGCCGTGCGGATATAGTGTCGTGAGTTACCGGGTTCCTGTGACTGGCGATTTGAATGCTACTGTAGCCAGTGAGACCCTCAGGAGCACAGATCACCTAGCATAGCTCAGGATCTCCTGGCTTACTGTGGAAAATGGCCTCGTGCCCTCACGTCAGGCGCTGGGAGATACTCCCGTCATGTTAAATGATTTCCCATGTGGTTGCCGAACCGAGGGATGAAAAGCTTGTAGCAGATGTGCGACGACATAAAGTTAAGAATCGATCGCTCCGTCCGCCTATAAGCATGTAACAACCTGAGACACCGCTGAACGGATTTTCATGTAAGTTTATACTGGAGAATTTTACAAGAAGTTGTCGAGCTGCTTCGTTTTGTATTGCATTTGGGCAGTTTTAACGAGCACTGTGCATGAAGACCTACTTGCACTGCTGCGCGCTCCTCGAGCGTAACCCATTAAATATTCATATTATTTATCAGACCGAAATGCGTTCCAAACGAAAATTGTAGAGGAGAATAAAACACACGCAGCCTGTCATATCTGTAGTATTATTCCCGGAAGTGTTATATTATCAGGATAATTAAGGAAAAGCAACACCATGAACACGTTTCTGGACTTACAGGCTACCAAACATCCAACAATGGTCTAAACCGAGAAAGACAGAGTTTTGGCTGATTTTATAGTGCCTTGAGATGAGAGATTCGAATTTATCACGACAGTTTTGCCGAATATTAAAGTATTGTCGGGTGTTAGGCTGTGGCGTTGGGTAAGTAGTTACCAACGTTTCGAAATCAGTGCGGTAGTTAGAAATGTCGGGAACTACTTACCCAACGCCACAGCCTAACACCCGAGAATGCTTTAATATTCGGCAAAACTGTCGTGAGAAATTCGAATTTCTCATCTCAAAGGACTATAAACTCAGTCAAGACTTCCGTTGTCTTTCTCGGTTCAGACCACAGGTTGTCCCGAAACGTCGCTAACTAAATACAAATGTATGCTGCGTAAAATCCCTGAAGAGTGAATATCTCATTTACACCACGTCGGAAGCACGCAACCACACATATATGTTACCTTCTTTGTAACTGTCACAACGGAATGTCTAAAACAAAATTTTCCTCAGTCTGTCTAAGCATTCCGAGATAGGATATTAAATTAGGTCACGGCTGTTTTCTTCCACAACCTTTCCAATTCATTAGTCACTAATTTTTCTGTCAGTCGATGCAATATAGTCTGAGCCATCGCACGTGTCCTCACACAATGAACAAGTAAATACCAAGCCGCATGCGGTGAACACCAGTTGTGCATACTGTGGGTACAAAAAAACTCCCCATTTGTAAAACAAATTAAGCATCCGGTGAGTAGCAGTTCCTAAGGGTACGTTGCCAACACTGCTTCTTCTTTCTTTAACTAGATGTTTCAAAGGCAGATGCGTTCATATCCGTTTCAAGTCGTTATGCGTCGATTCACACCCTTAATCTTTCATTTCCGCCATGAATAACTTGCTGATAATGAAATTTTATTCGTCCTGTATTTGTATTCTGCACTAAAACCAGCGTGTCAAGGCCTGACTAAATCACTGACGCTAACAACTGTCCATTTTATTTCCATCGTCACAATTTTCACTTCTGGTGTCCGGGCTGTATTTTTGGGTTTGCATTTCAACAGCACTCCTGTGAAGGAAATGTGTAAATACAAGCTAGCCGGTGACAGCTGGGCAAGAGATTATTCTCATCTCAGCACTGGAGCCACCCAGCCTCCTAATCAATGGATGGGGGGGGGGGGTTCTTTCCCTCTGGGTCACCTCCATCTAGTGCCAGGGTTAAGATTGAGTGGAGCTATTTCTCCACTTTGTTATATGCCTTTGTGGTGTGTGCAGTGACAGGTTTACCTTTACTTGTAACTTGTTTGGCAGACTTGTTCTTCAAGTAGTGTTGTTAGTGGCCATTTTGTTCGGGGACTCTTAAGTGCGTTAATTATAGAGTTTTTGATTCGTTCCTTGTCGAGACATTGTGTAACAGCAACATGGACACAAATACAAGATTATAGAAGTCGGTTTAATATTACGAGATCGTTTCGTGCTCAGTATACAGTCGAACTCCGTTACAACGTCATGGAAGGGAGTGAATATTTTGTGTCGTTATAAACGTGTGTTGTTATGACGGAAGAGTATAATGTTATGTTTAACAGTGAGGAATTAATTGGTGCCACAAAATATATGACGCTGTAGACGAGGTGTCGTTATAACCGGGTTCTACTGTATTGTGTAATAATTAGAAATGGGTATAGTCATGCACACATATATTATGCGATGTCATGTGAGACAGGGTGTGGCACTTTGTTCTAATTAATTATAGGTGAAAAAATGTCGGTATTGGTTACAGAATTTGCGTATAGACCTAGAGCACGTAGTCGACAGAAACTGTTCTCTCAGATTTATTGACGTTGTTTCATATTGGCAAAAATTATACCTCAGTAACCCAAATTGTCGCCGATCCCAGTGACCCCGCGGTCTAAGGCGTGGGTCTGCGGTCGCTCGTTTGCTGGGATTGTGGGTTCGAATCCCACCGGGGGCATGGATGTCTGTCTCTTGTGAGTAGCGTGTGTTTTGTCAGGTAGGGGTCTATGCGTCGGGCTGATCACTCGACCAGATGAGTTTTACCGAGTGTGGTGTGTCTGAGTGTGACCGAGGAACGTCATAGAGGAGGCCTAGGCCGTCTAGGGCTGTCGAGCGATGAGAAAAATATCAAAATCTGCTATAAGGACGTGAAATTACCAGGGAGGGTGACGTTGCAGGATTGTTCTAGACTTGTGTTTTGAAGGTACGGCATTCTAATGTCGGTTGGGTGGTCGGCTATAGTAACTGAGGGCCTTGCTCTGTCACTACATGCAAATGATGTGATATTCCAGCAAGTGTACGGCGTCACGTAACAGTTCTTACCTTGGGCCGGATGGGCGTGGTGTTTTACCGACAGCATTTTGTGCCTTAGCTGTATTGGAGCTAATCACAATGCCCCACAGCCCACACCACTGGGCGACCGCAGAAGTGGACATTATCGCACGAAATTGTGTTGTCTTCAAGGGCCAGACAGCTTACCCAGTAGACTTATACAGGCCTCAAAGCCATCTTTCTGGAATCTCCTTGGCTTTCCTCTGACTCTTCAGTTTGTTGAATTTTATTGCATCTTACCCTTGGCCACTTCTTCTACCAACCGTTTCGGTCGACTGGGTAGCACCCTTCTTCTTTATCGGCAGATCCCTGATAAAAATATTGGCTCAGGGATTGGTTTGCCTGACTTTTTCGCTGTTGTACTCAGTCATTTACAAATTTCGGGTTATCACAGCTCCCTTCTACATAGTTTCCAATGCATTATTCACCGATCATCCTGTAACTAACACAGTTTGCACTAGTACATTTACAGCATCTTTAAATAAATAATTCACTCACGTTTCAGTCTCTTTTTACATTAACCTTTTAAAGCCTAGTGGTAACTTTACGTACCACCAGGTTTAACATTAAAAAATTCTACGTGGTGCCCACATTGCGTTTATGTGTTTTGTACGGATCTCAGAACAAACAGCAACTTTTGCCTTATAAAACATTAAGAGACTGGTTTTTATAACCGAAGTGGAGAGTGTTTACAGCGCGGTAGGCACTGAGTCCTTGTATAAAACAGATACGCTTCGTCTTTAAAGGGTTAACTAAGGGCACGGTTTGTGGTGACATCTATAGGATAACATTAATTGGAAACCCGTGGAACCTTTAAGGTACATCGACTGACAATCCAGAACGAGGGCACGGTGGTATAGGAGACGGTTTCACTGCGTACCTCTTTTATTTCCTTTACAGCGGAAGAGACGTCATGTAACGATAGCTAGGCCTGCTTCCGGAACGGCGAAACGCCTGTATTCTTATTTGCGACGATGACTTAATGGATATAAAAGTGGGTGCTGTAACTATGTTGCAGAGAATGCAGTTCCTTATCAACAGCTGACTCATTAACTAGTAGTCTGCGTCCTCTGAAATCACAAGCGTGAGCCGAACGCGAGTACGCAGTAATAATGGGTCCGGTGAGAAATTTCTGTTCCATTTCTCACCTTGTTACAAAACCGGTAGTTCTTTCTGTGTTGTAATGCATGGCATTGTGATCCGCGGGCTACTCAACACTGTGACTAAATCACAAAGTACTGGGCGGACTGACACAGAAAGTGTATCCACACATTTTTATGTTCGTCACTACTGGTATAAATTGCGTCCGATTTAACCTTTTAAAGCGTAGCGGTAACTTTACATACCACCAGGTCTAACATTAAAAAATTCTACGTGGTGCCCACATTGCGTTTATGTGTTTTGTACGGATCTCAGAACAAACAGCAACTTTTGCCTTATAAAACATTAAGAGACTGGTTTTTATAACTGAAGTGGAGAGTGTTTACTGCGCGGTACGAACTGAGTCCTTATATAAAAGAGATACGCTTCGTCTTTAAAGGGTTAATTCGATTATATGATTCATTATTGTTGATTCTGGAAACAGCGATTCTTTGAGTTACGACATTGGAAAGATGCAGTCTGTACTGAAATGCACACAGTTGCCACACGGCGTTCTTTGCACCTTGGATTTCTGAATTCGTATTCGAGTGTGTGTGTGTGTGTGTGTGTGTGTGTGTGTGTGTGTAGCCTACATATAATAAAACAAAGTAACTTCACCAGTATCATTACTTCTGTTACTGTCACTACCTGCTTACTGTCATCATTCACCCTGTTACCACCGTTAATACTCGTATAGTTACCGTGGTTACCGCATTTCGGTAGTGACGTCGGTCTTTCTCCCACCTCAGAAGTTCGTATGACCTACACATTGCTATTAACGATAACAGGAAATTAACAAAATTTCAAATGGTGTTCTCCATGACGTAGTGCAGAGACTTTACAATGCGTTCTTTACTCTCAATATGTCATACGGTTTACGGTGCACGTACACGCGTAATGTCTTTTACGCCCGTAAGAAAAATATTCCTTCCCGTCAGCCGATTTTCCTTGAACAAGGCAGTGATGAGTTAT
>BLKM01000073.1:443987-455040 GCA_013340265.1 Coptotermes formosanus
ACAGTAACTTTAATTAGGCCACGACCACCGCCTGCTGAATCTTTTGAAATTTATCATTCATTATTTATTCCACCCTCTGTCAGTTCGGAAAAAAAAAGCTGGTCGCATTTTAGCCTATGTGTCAAACGTAACATGTATGTAAATTTTTACACACATTTACATACATTGCTCTATCTGCCTTTTCAGTTAAGCACTGCAGGTAGGTAGGGCCTCCAAATTTATCTTTGCATTGGGCTATGAAACTTCTGAAACCGGCCCTGAACCCACCACTCGAAGCTAAAATAATGAGAGCATCTTTAATTAAACCAAGCAAAAACGATTTTACATGAATAAATAGATAGATAGATAAATAAATAAATAACGTCGCTTTCTTAAACCCGGAAGTTTGTAAGATCTGTGACATTTGGAACATCTGGATACAAATTACGTCCGATAAACACGATTCTGATAAAACAGGTAAACAAGTTTAACAGTTTCTTTCAGATGTCGGGCACAAAGTTGATGTGGAAAATAGGTAAATAATTACGTATTTATAAGACGTTTATTTATGCTATACCTTAAGTGTTCCTGCTGTTATAGCGGATTGTTAATAAGCCTGTAAGAATCTCTGTCAAAATCAGTCCGTCATATTTCAGTATTCTACTTGTTTTGATTTAACAGCGATGTTACCTGGCTGGGAACAGTATGTGTACTGTTAAATGCCTCAAAGGCTACAGCTGTCTATTCAAGATATATTTAATATCACTAACTTATCACCAGTAAACTTTTAGGTTAATACTATTTTGCCAGACAGACGCAACTACAGCCACTATAACGCTTCAGAAATAACTATAAAGCCAGTATGAAGTTGTCGCGATTTTAGGGGAAAAAGTAGCAATAGTTAGAGTTATACGACCAAGAACCGTCTGGAACATACAGTACTGTATATTTTGTATGTTTTATTCGAGATCTTTTAGAAAAAGTTTATAATGATCATATTGCCCGTATTTTTGTTGAAGGCTTAGCCGTCGGATCAAACCAAGCAACTTTTGTATGCTGACTAGCCACTATACTTGTACATCTCTCAGGACTGTTCATTTGTAGGTGCCAGTAGAACATGTTTCATTTCGTAGTCCTTCCCTCTTCTACCTACTGACACTAGGTGTCGAGCTTGTTTATTTTCATTTGATCACACTCAGACACACACCACAGTCGGTAGGACTCCTCTGGACGAGGGATCGGCCCGTCGCAGAGACCTCTAACTGACAACACAAACACTGTACAAGAGACAAACATCCACGCTCCCGGTGGGATTCGAACCCACGATCCCAGCAAGCGCTCGGCCGCAGACCTACGCCTTAGACCGCGCGGCCACTGGGATCGGCGCCAGCAGAACACACGCTTCAAATTCATGTGTATTAAATACACCTCTTTAAATAGTAAAACCCATATGTGACTTCATATCTGCTGTTTCTTTACAATGGACAATTATACATTAATAATGTTGCACGCATTATACTATACGTTACAGATTCTTGTGTGTCAAAGACGTATTTTGAATCAATTACAAACGTTAATCAGTTTTCTTCCTGATTCGAACCAGCTATACACTATGAAAGCAGATTCAAAGAACCCTGAGCTAACTCGCGCTATTAAATGTACGCGCAACTACGGTTTCACTCAACTAAAAGGATGTACAGCCAAGATTATTACGAAGGACATACAAATTGAGTTAGAGTAGCCGGCGTGATTTGTTTGTGTGGCGACAAGCATATGAACTGGAACTCTCGATCTTGCAGGTACCTGACTGAACGACTCAGTTGTCGAAACCGCACATTATTAGTTAGTTAGTTCAACGATGAGTGAGCGCTGTAGTTGAGCGAATCGAGAGACTCGGGCAGGCTGCGTAGAGACAGAAGAGTACGAGGTTGAGCACGGTACAGGTGAGGTGTGTTGGTTGTGTGGTAGCGTGTTTGTGTGTTCGAATTGTGATGTTCTGCATTTTATGGCAGTTTCTGCCAAAGTCAGTGACACAGACGTGTATTAATTTAGACGTTAGGGTAGATTTTAGTGAAACGAGTCAACTGTGAAATCGTCTGCATATGATGACGTAGGAAATAGTCCTGCTGCCGAGATGACTTAGACTGCAGTGAGTTGTATTACAGTGAAAAAAATATGGCGTATATATCACAGAAATGTAATGAAGTCTTACTGTAGAGTGCAAACTGAGCTGTATTAGTCAGCTGACAGTCGTAGTGGTAATGTGTTTTTAGTAACGAGCGTGCTGTGGATTAACAGGAAATAGTTACACAGCTGGTTTAGTGCTAGGGGTGGGAGGTCCTGGTTTAGTGGCGCGCGTTTTGAAATTCTCATGAACCAGAATGTGGGCCGTGAGTTCAGGAATGGTTGAATTCGACAATTATGACGAGCAGGTGTGAAGACAGCTGCAAGTACCAAGTATGAGCCGAGGTTACTACGTACCTTGTGCGCCATTTCTTTATTTGGTGAGTAATATTTCATATTCTTCCTATACAGATTTAGAAATTCAACTTTATATTCCAAGACATTTGTCCGAAGCGAAAAACCGGGTTGTTGTGTTAACTTAGGCCACAACCGCTTCCTTCCACATCCTTTCCGATTCACTATTCACTAATCCTACTATTTGATACTACATAGCCTCACCTACTGACGGTGTCCTTATATTTCGATACAGTGGCTGTTACCAGCTGATGACCGAAGTATGGCAAACCGTTGAAACGTGTACATCAGATTTACGTAAGTGGAAAGTGCCCCACATATCCTTAGTATAATAATGAATAATATATTCTAACGAAACTTTACGAGAACAACCCAATTCCATGATTCGACAATATTTAGCATTCTTAAGTTTTATGAAAAATGTTTGTGTTCATTTCCGGTAGCCTGTGTTTTTGCAGTAGCTAGTTCTCAAATGGGACACATCACGCTGTGTACTGAATGGTATTTGTAGCTAGCAGAGTAAGACGTACCCTCTCATTTGTACAACTGACTAACCACATGGAGTAGAATCCTTTTTGAAAAGCTGACCGTTCCTGACCCACCTGAGAGGTTTCCCACATTTTATGGAACCCGAAGGTTTATCAGCATGTTCACAAGACCCTGCCGCATGTCGCTATCCCTGTCTAGATGAATCCAATCCAACCTCTCCGATTCTATTTCTTGAAGATACATTTTAATATTTTCCTCCCATATACGCTTAGGTGGACCAAGTGGTCTCTTTCCTTCAGGTTCCACTACCAAAACCCTGTAAGGATGGCTCTTCTCCTCGTACATGCCACATGCCCCGCCCATCTGATTGTTGATTTGATCACCGGAATGTTATTTGGTGAGATTACAAATTACAAAGCGCCTCATTATGAATTTTCCTTCAATTCGCTGTTAACTCATCCCTCTGAAACCCCATTATGTTTTTCAGTACCCTATTTTCGAACACCCTGACCCTATGTTCTTCCCAGTATGAGAATGAAAGTTTCACACCCATACAGAACAATGGGTAGAGTTAAGCTTAAGTATACCTTAATCTTTATGTTTCTGGGTATTAAAAGGAAAGACAAAATATTCTGGATCGAATGGTTGCAGACATTGCTCGAGTCCAGTCTGCTCGGAATTTCTTCTTTCATGGAATTTTGATTTGTTACTGTCGTCCCTAAATAATTGAACTTTGTCACACTCAAAAAGATTTTGTTAACCTATCTTCATGTTGTGATATTTCTCCTCCATTTTCTTTATGTGACGTGAACATACACCTAGTTTTTTTTTCATGATTTGCTTCCAGACCAGTCTTGCTAGCGAGTAGTATAGCTTTTGTGTTTTTCTCTCTAATGTGTATTTTCCCTGGTAAATTAACATAAGCAACATAGACCAGACGCTGAGGTGTTCCATTCAATTTCAGTTCCTTCCGGTTTTCTTGGACTCATCTGAAAAGCCACGGCGATAAAGCATCTTGATTCAGACCATTCTTGATTGGAAATATATCAGACAGATATTTTGCCTATCCAGACTTCACTGTAGGTTTCATTTAAACGCACTGTTATTAGCCTAACTGACTTCGGGGATATACCAAATTCAGTTTCAGTATAATACAACTCCAATCCTAACGTCGTATCTGTACATACTGCAACAGATCGATTCGGTAGCAGGTTGTATGAAGCTGAGTTGAGCACAGTTTAGTTGAAGCTAACGGTTATTTGTGTCGGGACTAGCAATAGGGTATAAAAGAAACTGGGGGTAAATGTTGAGCGATTGATGAAATGATAATGGCTGTATGATGAAGAGTATATCGTCACCGAAGTAGCGTACTGCAGGAGGAGTATGTAGTGAGATACCGAGATACGAGGACCCCATGAACACCTACTGGCCGATGAAACGTTCTTCTGCTTTAGAATCGTAGTTTTCATGGTCGCTGTACTTTTTGTGTACTACGTGTATGCCAAAAAGATTGTGTAATCCGGAGGTCACCTCCACTGGCTTGTATTTCCGCCAGTTTTGCTGGAAACTGTCAGACTAATTGTAAATTAATTATACAGTAGGAACAGTGTGGCTGTAAGCTGTTAACGACTGTTGTGTTGTCATGTGCGTCATACTCCGTGGCTGTGTAGGGCCATATTAACCTTTTAAAGCCTAGCGGTAACTTTACGTAACACCAGGTTTAACATTAAAAAATTCTACGTGGTGCCCACATTGCGTTTATGTGTTTTGTACGGATCTCAGAACAAACAGCAACTTTTGCCTTATACAACACTAAGAGATTGGTTTTTATAACCGAAGTGGAGAGTGTTTACCGCGCGGTACGCACTGAGTCCTTATATAAAGCAGATACGCTTCGTCTTTAAAGGGTTAATGCTACGTAGCAAAACATCATTGTTTATCGTGAAAATAAGTTGTATGGAAAATGGAGAATTTTAAGCGTTAATTCTGGCGTTGTATGTAATAACCACCAGGATAAAAACTTTCAGTCAGTCTGCCAATGCAACAAAATTCAAGTAAAACCCAAGTCTTCGTCTTTAAAGGGTTAATTTCGGCCGTGTATTGCGTGTGTTCACGTTCACATACTTGGACCGTATCTGTAGTACACTGAAATTGTAGAACTGGGCTCTCCTGTAACTACATGGAGCAGACTCTGTCTTGAGAATTTAGTACTGTCTCAGCAGGTCAAGAATTCTTTTCGTTTGGAACCCACACTACACTACCTTGTTCACAAGAGTCCGCCATTTGACCCTGCTGTGATGCATTTTGCTTGCTATTGTGCATGGGTATGAAATGTGGCCTTTTACATGAAAGGAAGAACATGGGGGACGGGTGTTCAAGAACAGGGTGCTGAGGCAGATATTTGAGCCTGAGGGGGAGGACGTGACAGGTGGCTAGGGAAAATTGCATAATGAGGGAGTATCATGACTTGAACTCCTCGTAAGGTAATCAAATCAGTGAGGATGAAGTGGGTGGGGCATATGGCATGCATGGGGGGGAGAGAGAGAGAGAGAGAGAGAGAGAGAGAGAGAGAGATGTATACAAGGCTTTAGTGGGGAACCTGAAGGAAAGAGACCACTATGAAGGTGTAGGTTGGGGTGTAATATTAAAACGGATGTTAAAGAAATAGGATGCGATGACGTGGAGTGGATTCATATGACTCAGGATAGGGACTAGTGACATTCTGTTATGAATACAATAATGAGACTGCGTGTTCGCAAACGCGTGATATTTCTTGAATAGGTGAGCTACTGTCAGCTTCACAAGGAGTGTGCATCGTGGAGTTTGGTGTTTGTGTACGTATGTGTGTGTTCAGTACATAGCAAGTTACAGCAACTATACCGGGTTTCTGTTCGAGATATATATCGACTTCATATCTCTGACAAGTCACCAGTTATCCTGAGAGAGGTCTTACGGTATAATACCTCGAAGTGTGTCATGACCACTTCTTCTGTAGTCCTTTCTAATTCAACACACATAGTCAACCTCCGATATTATTTATAACTACACAGCCTTGCAAAGTGTATGGCGTCGTTGTTACCATCCTGCATGTCATACGTCACGACGCTTATTCAAGTCTGCAGCAATATCTGCTATGATATTTTCACACGACCGGTTTGACCGGTCTTGGAGTGGTCGAATTTGATATTAATATGCGGTGATTCTAATCTTTTATGTATGAGCTTGACCCCTCTGAATTTTCGTATCCACCTAAATAATATCAAATAATTCAGGTCCTGCCGCACTGAAAATGCCTTGCCTGTCCGTTACCAACATTAACAGGTTATTGTTACTGAAGGAGATCATTGATGTCTCCACTGAAAGTAATGTAGAACATATAAATACGATTTGTGAGCGAAATACAGAGTAACCGCTGTTCTTTAAAGGCATAAGGCCATGATTTAATGATAAAGATGCCTTGCTGTGTTTTTGCTTCATGAAGGCATATGTGGGTTGGAGGTGTATCTCCAGTTGTACTTAACCTCGGCATTAGATGGATATAAGTGGGCATATTCACTCCCAGGTCGCTTTACCCCAGGGGATAGAGTCCTTCGTTCCCATCGAATATGAGGTGGGTGGGCCCCACAGCCGGTGTGGCCGCTTTGAATATTTTCTGCTGCGGTGTCTTTCGCGTGGCATGACTCGAATTTTGCAGGGCGAGGTTTCAGGCGTCACTGAGGTTGTTGGTGTCGGAGGCGGTGGTTTTTCTGTGCCTGTGAGAGACACGTACAACAAAAGGTGCCTCTTTTCTACCTTTTCACCAGTTGTACAGCCCAATTTAACGTAAAACCAAACTGAATGAAGCTGAGTTGCTGAGTTGTGCAAGGAGTATTGCCACCTTCAGTGGAACTGTGAGGTTCATTACCGTATTCAGAAGAGAGCGACAATGAACCTATATATAAGGCGCTCGATGTGATTGTGGCATTGAGTCATGCCGGGGTTGCCATGATTCCCTGGCTGCCATGGTCACCAGTTTGCCATGCGTTTGGGTTGCCATGAAAATATATGACAGTCTGGTTTACGATAGTATCACCAGATGGCAGCAGTGCGGTGGATGATATTAATGGTTGGTATGCTGTGGATAGTTTGTGAGAGACGTCACACTGCAATTGAGGTTAACTTGTTAAGGTTTAATATTGTCTTACCTATCATGTGGGCGTTGCAAGTGGTCGTGTTCCTGCATGGTTTCGTAGCAATTCCTGTTTACTCATCTTGCTTTGTACATGCCCCGCCCGTCTCGAAATGATAAGACGTCACAGTGTCATCAGTGGACAATACAGACTAGCGTGTTACGAAATTTTAGGGTTAACGATAATGTTAGCGTTGGGGTCCTGTGAACTTTCTGCTTCCATGAAGTCGTGACTAGCTGAGCAACCGATGGCTTATAAAGGACTATTTGTTACTTAGTCATTTAGTTAACTAGCAATACAGATATATTCCTAAATATCGTTTACGTATTTCAAGCAAGAGAAAGTGTGAGTCAGTTCCAACTGGCCAGCACGGCGCTCTGTGCGCTAGGCATTGATTCCCAGCAGCAGCGAAGAAGTCTTTAAATGGCGGTGCCCGCATTGTAGTTGCAGTTTTTCAGCTCTCTTCGTTTAAACAATGCCGTGGTGAAGACCCAACTTGCCGATCCCAGTGGCCGCGCGGCCTAAGGCGTAGGTCTGCGGCCGAGCGCTTGCTGGGATCGTGGGTTCGAATCCCGCCGGAGGCATGGATGTTGGTCTTGTACAGTGTTTGTGTTGTTAGGTAGAGGTCTCTGCGACGGGCCGATCCCTCGTCCAGAGGAGTCCTACCGACTGTGGTGTGTGCTTGAGTGTGATCAAGTGAAATCACAAAAAACCCTCTACACCTGCTGTGCACAAGTAGGTAGAAGAGGGAAGGACTAAGTAAAGTAAAAAAGAAGACCCGGCTTCATTACAGTGTTTCTTGCAGCAGCTGTTTGGACCATTAGATTTGGGGGCGCCTTTCTTGTTCCACTCTTGAACAAGAAAAAAAATGCTGTCCGTATTATGCACCTCTTGATTTCATCCCATATTAAGGAGCATTATTATTACTATTATTACTTGTAATTTTATATATATATAGAAACCTTTTCTTTCTGTTAACGTTGACCTTTAATTGAAATTAATTGTAATGCTTTGGTTTATCCCGTCTTTTCCCTTTCTGGTCCCCGCTTTGCTCTTCGCTCGGTTGTCTTTGTAGCCCCCTTGTACTTTATGCTGTCTTTGTAATTATTGCGCTGTTCAGTCAGCAAGTAGATAGAGAACTGACATTATTATTATTATTATTATTATTATTGTTATTATTAGTTATCACCTTTGTGCAGGGAATTTACAGTTATCTTCCCGTTACAAACCTTGTTTCTAGGGTATATAACGTTGCAGCTATTCATACAGCTACAGTTTATTGTACATGTAATGTTCCCCGTGTTGAATGTTTTGTACTCTTATGTTAGTACTTTCCGAAGTATACTGGTATGTGCAGTGCCCAGCATGACTGTTTTCTGTAGTTCCTTGATGGAGTGCTTTCCCGTTCCGAATGATTTTGAGATGGTTCCAGTTGCCCCCTGTTCCATAATATGGTTACGTTGCCTTCATGGCTTTAATAATAATAATAATAATAATAATAATAATAATAATAATAAAAAGCTGCAAGGGGGAACTAGGTGTAGATGGGAGGACAAAATTAGTTTTGAAGAAATAAAGTGTAACGGTGTGAACTACAGAGCCGCAGGTTCTTAACAGGACTCTTACCGGATAAATCCCCACCACGTTTGACACGCAGAAGACTGTATCATCGTGTCTTTTCGCCCTTTATTCTAAACCTTTCTCACCGCCTTGCTATGTCTGAGTTACTGCAGCGTTGGTAATTGATTAGTTAATTAATCTGTTTGTCTAGTTGTGGCTTATTTAAAGTCGCTCTATCGGAATTCGGCAACATGGCGTTTGGGATTTGACGCCGTGTAGGCTGCAATGAATCTGCTGACGTTTCAGAGGATCTTGCTGCCTTCGTCATTAGGGTGGATCCAGAGACGTCCATCGTCAGAATCTGCTGATCCCGCCGTCATAAAGACACCGAAACGTCGGTTGTTTGTACCAGACTGCACGACGTTATATCCCATAAGTCACCAGGCTTCATAAATGTAATAGTTTTATAGTATTTGTTTATTTTATTTTTTGATTTCTTGCATCCTGTTGTGCTACCTGTGATAATAATTGCTATTTCTCACCGCCAACACAACTCTATCAATGTAAATATTGATTTAATTAATATTAACATTAATAATTATTATTTACATTAATAAAGTTGTTTTGACGGTGAAAAATACCAGTTATTGTATATTTACCTAGAAATATTATTGGAAGTTATTTTAAATGCTCGAAAACAAGGCCACCATTTCAGTGTTTGTGTGTTCAGTGATGAGTGTATTGGATCCGCATAATATCACATGTCTAAAACAAAACACAGTGACCCCATAGGCAACAGGCAGCATCATAGTCCAGCGCAGAAATAATAGTCTTGCTTTGAGCGACGTTTTTTTCAGACATCTTTGTGGGGCTAAAATTAAACTGTTTTTTTTAAATCGTGATGGGCATTGCGTGGTTGTTGCCATAGTTCGCCCATCAGGAAGTTTATGACACATGGTCGGTATAACAGTTGCTTGCTGGTAGGTAGGCTGGAAATGTCGGGCAATTATTGGCGTGGCTTGCCTGCCGTACCTTGCACGTACCAGTCACTGTAACGCGCGTCAAGATGCGCGTCTGCACGCGTTCGACCGCCACTTTTTCTTCGTCTGCTTTTCTTTCCTTCTTTTTCTTCACTATTGTATCCTGCTGTTCCTACTTCTCCGTCACCTTCTTTTCTTCTTCTCTTCCTCCCCTTGTCGCCCAAGATCTTCGTGTTTTTGTTATTCACATTTTCTGCCCCGTTGTTATCCTAAATTGTTCCTTAAAAAGAATAAGGGCGATCCCAGTGGCTGCGCGGTCTAAGGCGTAGGTCTGCGGCCGAGCGTTTGCTGGGATCGTGGGTTCGAATCCCACCGGCGGCATGGATGTTTGTGTCCTGTACAGTGTTTGTGTTGTCAGGTAGAGGTCTCTGCGACGGGCCGATCCCTCGTCCAGAGGAGTCCTACCGACTGTGGTGTGTGTTTGAGTGTGATCAAGTGTGATAAAAAACCCTCTACACCTACTGTGAACAAGTAGGCAGACTACGAAACGAAACGAAAAAGAATAATAAATAGCTTTATGAGTTCACAGTGCTGGGTGTGTCTGTGTATCACACCTTTCAACATCTGGATCAGCCAACCGAGTTTAGCAAGACGTGCTATGAACGTTACGCAATCGGACGACATCTCAGTACCTTACTGCTTATATCCGGCAATCAAAAAGCAACATGGCGGCCATGCGAACTTTTGAGGCGAGAGCAACACACACGCAGCATATTTCGGTGTCGTGAAATGGTCGTAATAGATGTTGGAACAATATGCAGCGTTTGTTAATGTCGTATTTTTGTCTGTTTTAAGGTGACGACGTGGCTGCCACGTGAAATTAGCTCTCGCTTTCATGATGTGACTAATGGATTTTTTAGAGGTGGGCAATTAATGTTCAGTATGCAGGTAGATAATGAACAAACCTACATGTTATGTATGAAGTGTCATTGATGAGCAATAAATTACGCACATGACGATGGCGCAGAATTTTGTGTGTAACAGATTTAACATTTACCGCAGAATATTTATGTAAGTAGGTAAAAGAGTTTTGCACAAAAATAAAATAAACGCGACAATAGTAATACAAATAAATGTGTAAGGCTATAAGAACTAGGTTTTATGAGTTTACTCGACATATCTAGACTTGACTTGCCTGCTGTATTATGTTTCTGTGTTACTGTACATAACCTTCTGGACAGAATTCACCATGAGTGAAATAATATTAACCCTTTAAAGACGAAGCGTGTTTGTTTTTATAAGGACTCAGTGCATACCGCGCTGTAAACACTCTCCACTTAGGTTATAGAAACCAGTCTCTTAATATTTTGTAAGGCAAAAGTTGCTGTTTGTTCTGAG
>BLKM01000074.1:12828-23136 GCA_013340265.1 Coptotermes formosanus
AAAACAATTTCTTTTTCCTGCAAATACCAGGCTCGTAACAGGTAAGGTGACAGGAAAAAAAAGAGTGATATCCCTCTAGGTGCATTCACGCAGCCGCGAAAAGCACCTACTAGCTCCGCCATGTCTCTCTGCCTGTCAGTCTGACCCCATGCCTCAGCGCGTCTCCCACTGGGAGTTTTTCCGTGGAATTTGATATTGGGGGCTTCCATCATAATCTCTCGAAAAACTCCCAATTGGGTTAAAATCAGACAAAAATATCGTGCCCTTTACATTAAAACCTAATTACCTCTTACCTTTGCTAGCGACATGAATTCCCCATAAAAAAAATTTGTGCAATAATCTATATTTTTTATGTTGTTGACACCGCCACGGAAGGCCAAAATACAACCAGCACAAGCTGTTACTTTCCACTGCAAAAACAGTTACGCAAAAGCACCACAAAGTTACGTTGCACGTACATTGCCTACCTGTTATATTATTGTGCTAAACTTTGACGACAATAAGAAGTTGGGTAGGATTCTAACTAAAGACAAATAAAAATCTCCTATGCTATAAGTTATAATAAGGATTTCCACGAGTCACAAATAAAATGCACTGGGACAGGATGGCCAAGGGTCCGTTAAGAAATAATACACAGAACTCAACCCACTTTCTTTTGTTTAGAAACACAGTTACAGAAAAACTATTATTTTATAGGTAAACGATTTTTTTCACAAACGTACATTTATGTATATCTCCTCAGTCAGTGGGATAAAATGTCATTTTGCTGTGTTTTAAGATAGCGGACAAAATAACACACACTCTTCCTTAATATTATTTTTCCAAGGCCTTTCTGAATTCCGACAAATTAAAAAAAAAGTCACTGAAAATGTATATTAAACTTCAACACTTAAGGTTTCCAATTGTAGTCCCGTCATAAAATAAATCTAAGTTTTCTAATGCCACAGTCTGCCAACAGTTCAATAAAATCAGCCTGCATTCTACACCACAACTATTTTTTACCATTGCACCGAGTTAGACCGGCGCGGTTTTGACCTACAGCCATGATTTCAGCTGACGAAATTCCAATAAGTTATACTTATCTCCTGGTTGAAGATCGATGGAATCAATTCTACAAGCACAGCCACAAACTCTGCCCTGTTAGTCTCAGCAGCTGATAAAACCAAATGGGAATGAGATTCACAAAGCTTCCTCTGGTACCTTAGCGGACTTATGTAGTGACTCCACATGCTTAAAATTTGGAGTCAGCATTGAATTGAGATGCACGCAGCCTTATGCCGAAACTTCTTCAGAAAAGTTCAGACGTATGTTCGCGACACTTGGCGACTTGCGTGGGATTATGTCCGAAAGCAAAAAGCCTCAGAAATTTGAAGAAACACCGATGGAGTGGCCGAAGGTATTGAGCAGACACAAATATATTTCGTGGTTTTTCTCAGCCACGTATATGTCACCAATACCTAATTAATTATATTATATAACCATCTTCACAACCTCAATATAACACTTGTTATATAAAATGTATTTAAAAATAATGACGCAACATGTTGCCTCATTATTTTTAAATAAATTTTATATAACAAGTGTTATATTGAGGTTGTGAAGACGGTTATGTAATATAATTAATTATTAGCCTCACACCGGTATGCAGTCCCTTAAAATCGCCAATACCAGTGTAGCGTGAGCTATGGCTACCAGGAAGCGAGAATTTGTCGGGGAAAATGTTTCTTTGTCCACAGCCAGAGAAGAGGAGTGGTGCGGCCGTCATAGGCGGCAAAGTTCAAGGGGCGGCCTGGATATTTTAAATGAAAGAATTCCATTTTCTGCACTCAAAGGTTTTAAATTACTGAGCCAAATAAAATGAAATTCAATAAATGCGACCTTTTGTAAGTCCGTAATTTCCTTCTGGGAGCGGCTGTTGTGGTTACGCACACTGGGCGCCAGAAAACCTAGTTGCGCCACTGCACACAGCAAAACTACATCAACATTTAAGATCCCAGACTATGCCTTCAGGCAAGTCTTTGACCCACTAGGCAGTGAATCTTGCCGTTCTGGCTTTTAGTTGTTCGAGCTAAGCATTCATGTTGGAGGTACAAGACGCCTTTCAGCATTGCAGATAATATTTTCCCTTTTCTCTCTAGGTCACTTGGTAAAAGTCGGAGGGCCTCCCTCAGCTGTTACAGCGTCAGGCCTACAATTTATTTGAAAATCCGCGTCATCCAAGTTACAAGATATGAAGAGACTAGTCGAAAGTATTTGTCCCTAATCAAAATTAAACCGAAGTAATAATCAGGGTGCTTTCTGTTTACAGACAGAGGCCTGCCAATACAAAGACCTTGAACTTTCTTCACTAATCGAGGAAACAGATTCACGAATAAATGCCTGCCTCTATTAAAACAATGATAAACACACTTCTTAATGCAAAGTGAGAGCTGAAATTACGCCTTTAATTTTCTTACGTACGTCAAGAGATATAAACCTTTTTTCTTTCCCACAGCAAAAATTTGTAATAAAATGTACATACTCCTTCTTGATCCACTCTACCCTTCAGACTGAACAAAATACTTTCTTCGAAACGTCGAGAAAAGTCGCCACATTACAGGAAACCGAAATTCTCAACTTATTGGCTTTTAAAAAGAGTATGGGTCTATGTATGTTGTAAAAATTAATGACTATATTTATAAATAGCTTTTATCACATATTGGCAAAGTACTGATTGACTTTAGTACATTTTACACAGTTCTGTGAGACCGATCGCAGTTTCAAACTTTATTGTTACTGTGTACAGCCAGTTACGTATATAAAATATCGTGTAAAATTATGTCCATGAACTACTCTTATCTACGACAACCTCTCTGTTTCTTTCTTCCAATATTATTAACCTTAAGTTCGCACAGAGTGATGACATTCTTAGATTTTCAGTTTGTGTAAGGAACCAATCCCTTTGTGGAACTGAATCCCAAAACTGTGTCCTGTGTGTATCAGATTGCTTATCTACTCCAACTACCACCACCACATTACATCGAGCACTGAAGTCAATTAGCAAACCTACCGATGCTCAAAAAGGATGTCATTATATAAAGGCAAAGAAGCATTAAAGGCTTTTTTTACATAACAATGCTTTACTTTGCATGCGAAAGCCATGCAACCAACAGTAGCCCTGTGTTCAGTGTACTGCATGGAATCCCATACTCATAGGAAGCTCAAAAACACCTGCCCTCTCATGTTACGTAATAAGTTTGTCCCTCGTCACTCCTCTGACAGGACACAGTGTTTTCCTTGAGTAAACACATAAAAGTACAAGTTAAAATTTAAAATAAGCTTTTGAAGCAGAAGTTCCAGTGGCATCCCGTACATGCGGATGAGGCGTGTAACATTTTAGGCGCGTTTGCATAGTCACGAAAAGCGCCTGTTACCTGCGTTACATTCGTCCGTCTATTCGTCCGTCCATCCGTCCGTTCGTCTCTCTGTCCGTCTGTATCAGCGCGGCTCCCACTGGACGGATTCAGGTAAAATTTAATACCGGAGACTGTTATCAAAATGTGTCGAGAAATTTCAGTTTTGGTTAAAATCGGGCAAAAATATCGGACATTTGAAATAAAGACGTGCGTACATTTTACTGTTTCCGACTGCATTAAATCGCCATAAAAGGGCTCTGTTCGAGTGAAATGGTATCAGGTTGTTAGGATGGTCAAGGAGGTACAAACATTATGCGAACGCGTCACAATGTTACTATACACGTACTTTGTTTACCTTGCTTGACTTCATGTGACAGCATCACTTTGTTCAATGTACACGTTTTCCCCTTGTCTTTGGATTGTTATCAGCATTATCAATTTTTTAAATTCTTCTATAATAATTTTCACGTTTACATCGTTATTTATTATTTATTGTTATTTATTAATATTTCTTTATAAATATTTACTTCCAATTTTAAGCACGTAAACACGAGAGACTGACCACAAAACTTCATCAGCATTCTGTCCACGAGAGACTGGCGGTGACTGAAGGCCAAGAATATCACGTTACATTCTGCCCACGGGAGACTGGCGGTGACTGAAGGCCAAGAATATCACGTTACATTCGTTGGAAAAGTACAGGCGAGAAGAATTTATCTCTCATTATCCCTTCTCCATTACTCACGTCCTTCTTTCTTTAATCGCCCCAAAAACATTTTATGAATATTTAGTATCGGTTTATGCAATTTATTTTTATTTCTTCGACAGACTACACGAATTAAATCCATATATCTTCCTTTGTTCACTATATTCCTCTCCTATAATAAATAAGCACTCACAATCATACAAAACAGATTAAATCATACTTCTGAAATGAAGGCCTAATATTATACCTGGCTGGAACAGGAAGTAAGTCCAAATTGTTGCTATGAGAACTGAAGTCCAGCAGAAAACTTCGTATAGAACACCTACCAAAATTAAAGTGCCCGATTTATTAGTAAAATTTTCAAACATTTTGATGTTCAACATTTTAATTAATAGGCAGAAGTCTGTTCTTCTGCCCGGATATACTTGTTTTCCTGTGATATAACCTCATTGCAACTTACATTATTCCTTACTGGTTACTTCATACTTTAAAGAACGTACTAACACTCATGAGGGCCGGGATAGCTCAGCCGGTTTAGCGAATCGCTAAGAGCTGGACGGCCCAAGGTTTGAACCCCGGTGGCGACAACAAATATTCTTTTCTCCACACCCGTCCACAAACGGCCCTGGGGTTTCAGCAGCTTCCCATAAAATGGGTACTCGGGGTCCTTCACGAGAAGTGAAGTTACCGGGGCGTGGCCTTGAATATTCACAATCCATCTTGACCTCTACTCCCCTACTCCCCTTGTGTGCCACCTACGGTATGTTATGGGGTGACGTTTACCGTTACAATTTAACTACTCGTAGAAAATTAAAGTATAGACTAGGCATATAATTTTGTAAAAAGGGAAGTCAAGATTCAAATCGCATCCAAGAAACCTACCGCAACACATCCAAATCTATAAAATTTTGAAAGAAACAGGAAATGTACTTGAGTGCATATATGTAATTTTCTTCGCTAGTAACCACCGACATGTTTCGGCCACACATGTGCTGGTCATCTTCAGGGTGGTGAGAACAAAATATAGCCTTGTTCTTACCACCCTGAAGATAGCCGCATGTGTGGCCGAAACATGTCGGTGGTTACTATGTTATGAAATTACATTCATATGCCCACGGGCATTTGTTTGTCCTTTTTAAAATTTTATGCATCTGATTAATTCAAAGAACATGGATCATACAAAACGTCAAAATCTGTTTAACAGCCTCGTCTGCACTCCATACTGGCAAGGATAGAAATAAATTTCGTATCTCTGGGTCTTCATTGCTAGCTTCGTGCTAAAAAAACTGACAGAAATTTTACATTTTTATGCAAATAATATTACATTTTTTAAATATGGACCTCGAGTGTCAATCCCACTCGGGGCATAAATGTCTTCCCTTGTTTAACTCCATTACTCACTACTTTCATGCGAAGACAGGGATATTGCGAAAAGGTGATCTGCAATGTACAGAGTCGTATTTCATCCCTGAATAAAATAGAAGAAGCTTCACCCATTATAACAAAGACTCAGAAGGGTTGCAGCGCGAAGAACAACCTCATAAAGGGGCAAAGCGATGACGTGTTCAACATAGGTTTGACGTCATTGTCTCCCTATTACAAGTTAACTTCATAGTTTTTGTCATAAAAACACCGTAAATATTTTGCTCGAACAAAGCAAGTTCTGTATAAAGTAAGATAAAAGAGAATTTACCTTCTACGGATCAGCCTTTTACTTAAAGCAACAAATCCTTTTCCAGTACAATATCTGCAACGTCGCATATAAAATCTAGTATAGTAAAATATGTTCGAGTAATCGATAATCTTACATCTCAAAATAATATTTCATATTCACTAGGCTACTTTATTTTCATCTTATTTTTTTCTGTATGTGACGTAATAGTTAATTTTACTGTTAAACGAGCCTATCCTCAAAGTTTATGCGTCATTCGAATGATGTTACGAAAAAGAAGTCAAGTCAAAAAATGTTCAAAATGAAATAACTGCTTGGACCAATTTTCTTGTTAAAGAGATTGAAAGGAATTCAAGTTACGTTAGGAAAGCGCCACCGACATGATGAAGCACAGAGTTCAGTACGTAAGGGAAAAATACTACTTCTTGTACATTGACAAGACTCTTTTCCGAAATAAGACAATTTCTAAGCTTGTATTCGGTATGTCGTGGTTGGCACGTCTGCTTTGTATCAGAAATTTTCGCGGATGAAATGCATTTATGAAAATAAAATCTCTAAGAATTTATCGTACTTTTGTCACTACCAATATTCGTGTGAACAAAAATATTGGACTGGAGCGGAATATATACAAGTATGCCAGAGGGGGGAGTTTTACAGCTGGAGGTAAATGTGAGAATTCAGTCTACCAGGACTTCTTTCTGTGGCCGCAGTACAGTGGAACGATACGATGGGTTGAATAGCAAAATACTCCTTACATAGGGTACTTGTCCCTACACTGCTTCTCATTGGTCACATTCTGGCGGGACAACCCCGTCCGAAATAAGATAATTTCCAAAATTATTTTCAGTATGTGTGGTTGACACTTCTGTTTGGAATCAGCAAGCGTCCTTGGGGGCGCCCCCCCCCCCCACTCCAAGAATTCATCGTGCTTTCCCTCACTCTTTACCATCTGGCACTATGATCATTTCTATACTACTATTGCTTCCTTCCACACTCTGTTTCACCCTTTTTACTCATCCAGCCATTTGTTTTTACATTACGCACGGTGGCAAAAATTTACTTGACACGTTTCTGTGTATATGTTGTTGCTAGCATAAAGTGACTTTCGCGCCACCCCGTGTAACTGGAAGTTGAAAGCGCGGCAAACGACATTACAGAAAACTGAGATTTGAAGGTCAAATGAACGTACGACACAAAACAAATCTTGTATGAGCGTTGAATTACTTACGGCAGTGATCACGAACATTGCCATCTTCTGCGTTGTGATGCTGTGCAGTGTGGTCTATATTTACCGACGTTACAGGGGAACCTCCTCCAGTGTATTATTTTATCAGAAGGTTTTTCTTAAGAGTAGGAAGTTTCCACCCAAACCATACGGCGTCACGTCCCAGAATGTAGCAGTATGTTCAAGAATTTATATAAATGAAAACGCAGCACGGATAAAATAGCCTGGATGGAAATTATCACAAATATTTAGTACAGTACGTGTGTTTTTAAAAGGAGGGGAAGGCCCTGTTTATTATGGTGATGTATAAGAAAATGGAACTGGAAAAATCTGGTGCCGTGAAAAATTACTCTCCAGTAAGATCTCAGTACTATGCTGTGTGGCTGCTTGTAGTTTGGTAGACACTTACCGAAATTTTGAGACAATTTCAGCATAGAATAAGGTTCCTTTCCGTATCCACCAGCCTACACGTCTTCATGTTCCAAAATCGTAATCTGAATATCCAACTCTGCAAAAACACCAAATCTAATTTTACGCAAACACTATTTATGCAGTAAAAATCTTGCACTAGATGAAAAAGACAGTTGATGAGGCAGTTCAAAGCACCATTGAATGCCTGCTTTCTTGATGCTTAGACTTAGAGGCCAACATCATACGTTAGTAAAGTGTTTCGATGTTTCCTTTTACTCCTGTGAAGAACATATCTCATAAGTACAGGTTCCTTATGCGTTAAATTTGTCCGACACACCCACATCGTCGCCACGACTGCAACTGTCGACATGTAGACAACAATGCGCAGAGGCTATATATAACTTTATGGTCTAACTTCACACCAAACTCACATGCCCGTTTCCGCTGGTTAATCAGTTAACGCCATCAAGAAAAAAGATAAAAAATAAACAACAAAATATACAATTACAACAAAACTATTTTTTTAATAATTTTATACATTTCTTCAAACACTTATTACCACTGAGCGTCTCGTAACTTCAAAATAAATTGTGGTATTAACTATGGCGCCTCAGAAGTTAGCATGTCCGCATTTTGTCATGACCGTTTGCAGGAAATTAAAAGTACAGCCTTGGTGCGTCCTCCAATGGCATAAGGCTCATACCAAGTTTTGTGAAAATAGTCGAAATTTCAAATGGGGGGGCACAAACGTACATAAAAGATCACGCGCGATAGTGATACACGAAGACCACTTTTTGTTTCTGGAACGGAACGTAGGCTTCAGCTTTTCGACGCGATAAAAATTAAAGGATTCATATAAATATTGTAACGTTTTACAATACATTTCTTACATTTCACTGAAACAGTAATTTAGGCGCTTTGCAGTGACGCAAAAAGAGCCTATTAGCTTCGTAACTTCCACCCCTCCTCCCGTCTCTCCGTATGCATCAGTGCAATTCCCACTGGACGGACTTCCGTGAAATTTTACATTACAAGCCTTTATGAAAACCTGTCGAGAAAATCCAAATTTGGTTAAAGTAGGACAAAAATATCGATCACTTTACATGAAGACCCAGGAAAGTTTCATTGTTTCCGGTGACATTAAGCCGCCATAAAGGCACTCTCTTCGAGTGAAAGGCTATGAGACCCGGAGGAGAGCCGAGGAGGTACAAATATTATGCGAACGCGCCAAAACCTTATTTTATACGTACATTGACACATTTGCTTAAATCTGTGACTGTACCTTACTAAAAATTCAGCATCGCGGCAGTGTGTTTAGTATCGCATGTTAATGTTCCCGGGCCGGGGGGGGGGGGTGGTGGTGGTGGTACAGTAATTAAATAATGACCCTGAAGTTCCGTGGTTCTACCCTTGTCCCTTTAGACACACAGTAGGTCAGCATGTCATTTATGTCACAGCCTCTTCATTCCGCGTCCTCTCCAGTGCATTGCTCATTTACCGTCCTACCGTTCACTGAGTCACTGAAGTGTCCTTAACTAAACAGAGAATAAATGTGAATTTGCATGACCGCGGAATCGAAGAAGTCAAATATGGTAATTTTTATTGGTGACTGAAGATAACATTATTACTTCCATGCAGTAGCGAAACTAAACACGCATATGTAGCTTATAACGTGGAATAAACCTAGAGGAAACTGTCTGTGATATTAAATGCACGAACAGAGAGACAAGCGTGTAGGCAGGCGGTGACATTGCTTAAATCTACAGACAGCCCATGGCAGGTGAGTTCAGATATCCACAGCCTTCTCTAAATGAGTTCGACTTACGTCAAACTGAAAGCATCTTCAAAAGGAAATGAGTAATACTTTACGACATACACCACAGCACGACATAAAGTGTCTGATAAACGAAATTCTGCCATCTAATATAGCTCAGTCTCCTTTTCTCTGACCTGACATAACACATCAGCACACAAAGCAGAGAGAGAAAAAGCGAGTAGGGAAGAGATAGTGTCAGGTGTTTTCATTACAAAAGAAGTCTGAACAGGCTTAGTCACAAGACGTGCCGGAGAGAACAGAGACTTTGACGTATAAATCAGTATCAAACGGGGGGGAAAAGAAATAAATACATACAGGTATATAGATCAATGTTCTGCCTGTACTCGCAGAAGCCTAGCCGATACGTACTGCAGTCGATGTGCTACTGAAGCCATGGAAATGGGTCCCATATTTCGACTCCAACAGGATGTCCCTCGATTTAGGCTACTAACCTATACATAAGAAGTTTTATTTTCAGCTATTGTACAAAGCAAATTTCACGCTCCTACATGTTTCGGCTAGGTATTGTAGCCATCATCAGGCAGCAAATACTGCAGAGACACAAGCAGCGTGCTGCATGTCAGCATGCGGGAATACACCCACGTTGGCTTTGTACACAACAGGTAGTCACTATACAGTGTCTGATGTGTGTATTATTTACCATTTGCCGATGTACAATACGCTGCTTATGCATCTGTAATATGGCTCCCTGATGATGGCTAAAATATATAGCCGAAACATGTAGGAGCGTAAGAACTGTTTTGTGCAGTGGCTGGAAGTAAAACTTGTGCATTTCAGGCAACTACACGGAATACGTATAACGTTAAGTACTAGCGTATATTCCCATCCATGTAGTACTCATGGATGTTTTATTGACAAGAATGAGAAAAGTAAAGAAGTCTGACGGCGTTTTTTCCCATGAAGTTGCATTCTTAATTAACTCAGCAGTGAGAACCTCAAATCTCGCAATGACAACTATCATAACTTCGCTATTAACAAGGGTTTTCAGATGGTCTGTACAGCCCATAGGCCGCTGCAGGGAAATGCACCAGTAGGTACACAGTGAGACGTCTGTATCACTGT
>BLKM01000075.1:0-104286 GCA_013340265.1 Coptotermes formosanus
TATGTATGTATGTATATATGTATGTATGTATGTATATATGTATGTATGTATATATGTATGTATGTATATATGTATGTATGTATATATATGTATGTATGTATGTATATATGTATGTATGTGTTTTTTTAATTTTATTTGTGGCATGCCCCACTACTAGCAGTAATACTACATGTATGTATGTATGTATGTATGTATGTATGTATGTATGTATGTATGTATGTATGTATATATATGTATGTATGTATGTATATATGTATGTATGTGTTTTTTTTAATTTTATTTGTGGCATGCCCCATTACTAGCAGTAATACTACATGTATGTATGTATGTATGTATGTATGTATGTATGTATGTATGTATGTATATGTATGTATGTATGATAACGGCAAGATAAGAACAGAGACATGAGATACGTAGGTAAGACATGTGATTGCGTGCCCACCCCATACCATTATATGCTGTTTTCCATAAATCAATCGTGATTGCAGAGCTACTTAACTCACGTGCTCGTAGACTGTCCAGTGATTGGGCATCACCTCTTCTGTTGGGTCTAAGGGGGTGTGTCTTTCACTCCTGCATGTGGCGGCTGAGACAGGTTCAGTTTCCCAAACGTCGTTTCCTTTTTTCAAGGCCAATCAAGTTCAGAAGCCGGATAATGTACTGAGTTCGAGAAATGGTTGCCACAAAAGGTGTGATCACCATCAGCTAGTGCACATTTTGAAAGCGTTTATTCAGGGATAATGGTGCATTGTGTTATTGTGTGTATATTAACCCTTTAAAGACGAAACGTACACTGTTTTATTTAAAGACTCAGTTCGTACCGCGCAGTAAACATTTCCCATGTCTGTTATAAAAACTAATCAGTTTATGTTGTATAGGGCGAAAGTCGCCGTTTGGTCTAAGAAAAATACAAAACATAAATACACTGTGTGGGCAGAACGTACAGTA
This sequence comes from Coptotermes formosanus, assembly GCA_013340265.1. Taxonomy (NCBI): domain Eukaryota; kingdom Metazoa; phylum Arthropoda; class Insecta; order Blattodea; family Rhinotermitidae; genus Coptotermes; species Coptotermes formosanus. Next base: position 949 of record BLKM01000075.1, read on the forward strand.
TTGAATGTTCAACCTGTTGGTGCATCAAGTAACCAGCAGGCTTTAACCTTTTAAAGCCTAGCGGTAACTTTACATACGACCAGGTTTAACATTAAAAAATTCTACGTGGCGCCCACATTGCGTTTATATGTTTTGTACGGATCTCAGAACAAACAGCAACTTCTGCCTTATAAAACATTAAGAGACTGGTTTTTATAACCGAAGTGGAGAGTGTTTATAGCGCGGTACGCACTGAGTCCTTATATAAAAGATACGCTTCGTCTTTAAAGGGTTAAAAAGGTTAAATGCTTTCTTTATCAGCGCGGTTTATTTCACTTCATCATTACCTGTTTATCGCACCAACCGATGTTAGCGACGTTTCGGAGGATACTACTACTTTGATATTCGAGATGCCTCCGAAACGTCGGTACCTGTTCACCAAACTACACGGTTTCATGTATCTGAAGGCAGTAATCTTCATAGACACGGCCATGGGACCGCTAGATACCAAGCAGGTTACCTTCCAGCTGTCACCTGCCGCTGTGACCTTGCCGTTCACGTGAAGCGTCCACTGCCCAGCGGTGTTACTCCAAGACTGACAGAAGTGATACCAGTGACCGAGGGCCATATCCACCGGGACACTCATGACGTCCTGCTCCAAGACTGCAAGCTTGACCTGTGCGTTGCGATTGAGAGACCCTGGCTGTAGCCACGACCGGACTAGCCGCTCGGTTTCGTGTTCTGCAAACAGTAGTGTGTCTAAAGCGAGGTGCTTCTGCTAGCAGTTAAAAAGAGTATGGGTGGGAGTAGAGGTGTTTTCTTCCCATGGCGCGACAGCCACTAGTGTGTCAGGGTCTCCTCATTATTCGAGAGTTCACGATCGCACTCGGTAGGACTCCTCTGGACGAGCGATCGGCTCGAAACGGAGACTTCTACCTGACAAAACCCACAAGAGACAGACATCCATGAACCCGCAATCCCAGCAAGCGAATGGCCGCACACCCACGCCTTAGACGGCGCGGCTGGGGTAGGCGTATAGCGGCACTTATTCTTAAGGGCACCGATTGCAGGTGAAAGGGCAACGTCACGCCGCGGGGAAATGAACCCTTGATGGGGAGTTCTGGAGAACAGACGAAACTGTTCTTTCAGTAGTCTAACCACAATTCCAGGGCCGCGCCAACCAGTAGTTTAACCTTTTAGAGCCTAGCGGTTACTTTACGTACCACCAGGTTTAACATTCAGAAATTTGCCACGGTGCCCACATTGCGTTTAAACGTTGCTTGTGGGTGTCAGAACAAACAGCAACTTTTGCCTTACACAACATTAAAATTCGTTTTGTATAACCGAAGTGAAGAGTGTTTACAGCGCGGTTCGCACTCAGTCCTTATATACAAAACAGGCAGTTTCGTCTTTAAGCCTTTAAATACGAAGCGTTATGTTTTATATAAGGACTCAGTGCGTACCGCGCTGTAAACACTCTCCACTTCGGTTATAAAAACCAATCTCTTAATGTTTTATAAGGCAAAAGTTGCTGTTTGTTCTGAGATCCGTACAAAACACATAAACGCAATGTGGGCACCACGTAGAATCTTTTAATGTTAAACCTCGTGGTACTTAAAGTTACCGCTAGGCTTTAAAAGGTTAAAGGGTTAATAGCGATAACGCTGTGCCCCCTGTACATAGTATGCTTCGTTATATCAACTGCTGAAGCCATGTAGCATAGAATGAGATGAGGTAATTGAGATTCAGAAGAGAGGAGGAATAATTTTCTGGAGGAGCTGAGATAAACCATGATAACATTACCGGCTGGAATTTCAAAGACATAAGAAATTGGTGGGGTGAGGTGTCAGCAAGGTAGTTTTACCTTGCGTGGTGCCTGCCTTTTCTTTCAGCCGTAGTTATGTGGCTGTTCTGATTTCTCCTGGTTCGTAAAGCTGTGCAGTAAAACAGATCGGGAGACACGGCTTTTACTAATTTCGGTTTACATCAGTTCTGCAATTTATTGACGTCGTTAAAGAAGTTATGCACCTGGACAACCGTACGTGCAGCCAGTGCGTATTTCACCACGGTGTTGAGCAGATAAATTCTTCCGCAGAAACAGTATTATCGATTTAACGATAATACTGTATTGAAAGACGATAAGGTAAGGTGCTTGTTAAGTCGGTCGTCCTCAGTATACAGGGTGAGCAAGAACTGAATGCCAGTTGAGTTACTTGTTTCCACTTGGCCCGTTACGTCATATTGCGTGAGCGCAGAAGTGACGGACGTCTGCACAAATTTTTCCTTTCTTTTTCTACTGTGTAGGCTACAGGTTCGACGACTGAGGGATCATAGTTCGATTCCTGGCAGGGGCGAGTTATTTTAGTTTTCCCCCAAAGCGTCCAGACCGGCTGTGAGTCCACCCAGCGTGCAATGGGTATCAGAGGTGATTTTTCCCAAGCAAAGTGAAGTTGCTAACGTGATGGGGATTGAACTGTTGGGAGAGGGCAGCAGAGGAAATACAGTGAACTTTCGTGTTTGAAAGGCTTCGAAGACGAAAATTAATCTGAATTACATTTAACGACTTATTCGTACCGCGCAGTAAACACACTTCCGTTATAAAAACCAGTCAGTTAATGCTGTATAGGGAAATAATCGCTGTTTGTTCTGAGATCCACACAAAACACATAAATACACTGTGTGGGCAGAACGTAGAATTTGTGAATGTTAAACCTGGCGGTACATATAGTAACCACTGGGCTTGAGGTGTATACATATAGATCCAGTCCGTACCGCGCAGTAAACACTCCGTCTCGGTTATAAAAACCAGTCAGTTAATGCTGTATAATAGGGAAATACTCGCTGTTTGTTCTGAGATCCACACAAAACACATAAATGCACTGTGTGGGCAGAACGTAGAATTTGTGAATGTTAAACCTGGCGGTACATACAGTAACCACTGGGCTTTAAACGGTTAACATTATTGCGGCTCATTCTGCTGTATGTAAAGCAACGTTATCCCTGTGCGCATCATGAAAACATGGGGGGAGTAGAGGTATAGCTCCATGCATTCTTTCCCTCGACAGTGTATGGAAGTATATGGTGAGTTTAGAGCCTCGGACGCTTTATCACTGGAGAAAGTTTCCTCTGTATCACGGCCGGTGTGGACGTTTCGGCGAATGATACTCTGTCCGTCCGTAGTACTGTTTAATCTAGGACCACGACACTTATTGTAATGAAATGTAGCATATGGAGTCCGCGCTTGTAGGCAGATTGTAGTTTTGGTTGGTATGTATTGGTTGAGGTCTGTTGCGTACCGTACGGAATGCCGAAATCATTTGTCTTAATTGTGAGGCCTTAGTGAATTCTTCGTCATTGTTACTATCATTTGTTTCGTAAATGTTACTACGAATTTGTCTACAATATACGAAATGTATACATGAAGCCATTATGTGTTGACATTTGAAATAAAACGCTCCGAACCTAAATTATATCTAATAGCAGCTGTAAAAAAAGCTAAACCAATCCCATTACAGGCCTGGACAGGCCTTGAGGGTTCCAGGAGGTTGAGGTTCCCAGATTTCTAGACAATCGGCACTTGAAGGTGGTAAGGTCAGCGTTACGCACCGGCCGCCTTTAGGGGGGGGGGGGCGGGCCCGCCAGGAAATATTCATGGTACTCATTTCTGTTAGAGGCTGAGTCGACCCCAGGGCCATAGTGCGGCCGGAAGGATTTTGTCGATGAAAAGTTCCAGTGGCACCATTGGGAATCGAACCCGCGACCTTCCGGTGTGTAGCGCAGTGCCTCAACCAACTGCGCCACCGCATGCCCCAGTAACAGCCTTAAGAAACGAAAAATGCTGGAACATTTGCGCGATTTCAGGCTACTGCCGCCGTGTAAATGAAATTTTCGTTCTTCTGGGATGTTACGCGTCGTAGATTGATAGTTACCGGCGTTTTGGGAGAGACTATCAGTCCTATCTTCAAGGGTTAAGCAGGAGACTTGGACTGGTTGACCAACTACTAATCAGTGCTGTGTAACCTCCAAGAAGAGCGAAGATCTGATGAATATGTTTCCTGGTGTTTTCTGATTTTTGGTCACGCTGGAAATGTGATTGTGTCAAGGCCATCCGCAGACCTGATCCTGGAAGTGACAGCCTGATACTGTGTACGGAAGTTGTTAGACGTAGTGTGGGTGCCTGTGGATGTACTGGCGAGCATATACACACACTGCGCACAGTAGAATACAAGCTGGGGACAGTCTGGTGGTCGGCCAGCCAACTGTTTACTGAGGGGACAATGAAATGCCGTACAGCGATATAATATAATGGCAACTGTTGTCCTGTAGACCTGTGGATGCGCTGGTCAATACCTCTCCTTCTGTTTCCAACATTGGAGATTGTTCTTCTGTGTTTCCCCCACTATAATCATCTTTCCTCCTTCACGCGCGCTTGCTTGAGGCCACAATAAATTAACGGAACTGTATTTGATGGCAATTACGCCAAAAACAATACGCTGTAAACACACACATTCTCTTGCCTGAATATTTGACAGCCTGCTAATTGTTTTTAAATAAACGTACGTACTAGGTATAATCAGTTTGTAATGTGATAGAATATGACAGGTTATATGCATTTAAGACCGAAATTTATCTTTGTGAGTCTCTTTTGTTCCCGATCCCAGTGGCCGCGCGGTCTAAGGCGTAGGTCTGCAGCCGAGCGCTTGCTGGGATCGTGGGTTCGAATCCCGCCGGTGGCATGGATATTTGTCTTGTACAGTGTTTGTCTTGTGAGGTAAAGGTCTCTGCGACGGGCCGATCCCTCGTCCAGAGGAGTCCTACCGACTGTGGTGTGTGTCTGAGTGTGATCAAGTGAAAATAAACAACCTCGACACCTGCTGTGAGTAGGTAGAAGAGGGAAGGACTGCGAAACGAGTCGCTTTTGTTACAAAGTGCGAATATTCAGATCCATAAGCACAAAAGCCTATCGTGGGGCTTTCGTTCTAATTCATGGTTTCTTAACGCCTGTCCACCCCACTCTCTCAGTTCAATTTGAATATTATCTTCTAATCGTTGCTTATGTCTCCTAAGTGTCGCATTATACGAGGTTAGCAGGCGTATTATCGTTGCGCCGTAAGTATAATTGCGCAGGTTAGGGATGTGCACGGAGTTGGCTGGTCTGTTCCCTTTTCTTATTTGTCTTTATCTCGTAGACCGTAAGGTTTCGGAAAAATGTATTTTTTATAATGTATGTGTTTCGGTTGGCTGGTTAACTGGGTTCGGAAACTTTTTCGTTGTGCTAAATCAGTGGGTCTTGACCCCGCTGGCCGCATGCGGCCCTCCGAATATTTTTGTGCGGCCCCAAACCAAATTGTGAAATTTGACTATAAAAAGTTTAATTCAAATAAATGTTAAATAAAATTCATTCTGAAATATTTTAACATTTGTACTAAAATTTAAAAAAAAATTGTGTCTGAAATCTCGATTAATGTCGTAGTAAATACTGCAGGACTATAGTAGGGAATATTTTCAGGGTGGGGGGAATAAGTAAATGGTAATAAGAATAAATCGTAAACCTTAAATAAATAAATAAATAAAACTATCCTATGTACGTTTATGTAGGGAAATACCAGTGCACATGTCCTGCAATAATACGCAAACTTTACTTTGTAAGACGTGAATGCGGCCCGCGAATCTTTCTGCCATTAAAATGTGGCCCTTGAGCAAGTAAAGTTTGGAGACCCCTGTGCCAAATATTTGGTTAGTCAAAGTGGGGAGGTCCTCGCAAAAGCATTTGTACTTTCTAACTGAAATTTCAATTATTTTTGGCCGAGTTGACCAAAATTGAAATTAGTCGCCACATTCAATTTAAACTCCACTGTATCAAATTTCATGGAAATACATTTAGGATTTCTCGGGTAGTTTGATGCGTGCAGACAGACAGACAGACAGACAGACAGACACAGACAGACAGGTGGATGCGCAGAGTTATATTGCGTATTACACCAGATAAAGAGGAAACACGAAATTTTTGTAACTCACGTACTGGAATAGGAGAAGAGTGGATGCGGGTGGCTGAAGTTGGTGCTCTTCATCCAGATGCAGAAGGTGAAGTCGTGAAGGGGCGGCATCTGCACGTCGTACTGCAGGAACTGAAATGCAGAGGCACGGACGGGCGTGATTGTGAGGTTCGGTGAACGGGGAGACCGCACAGAAGGGTGAATGGCATGGTAACAGATGAGGAGAATTTTAATGTAAGAAGTTTATTATTAGAACTCAATTAAGTAGTGTAAAGTGAAATGTACTTAGCTACTTACTGATCTTTACACCATTCCGTGCGCATGTATAAACGGGTTCTTCCTTAACCCTTTAAATATGAAGCTCATCTGTTTTATATAAGCGCTCAGTGCGTACCGCGCTGTAAACACTCTCCACTTCGGTTATAAAAACCAGTCTCTTAATGTTTTATAAGGCAAAAGTTGCTGTTTGTTCTGAGATCCGTACAAAACACATAAACGCAATGTGGGCACCACGTAGAATTTTTTAATTTTAAACCTGGTGGTACGTAAAGTTACCGCTAGGCTTTAAAAGGTTAATACACCGTAAACATCGGTCCACTCTGTCACTGTACTACTCATGCCACTGCATATCTGCTCGTATTGTACCGTTACAGTATTTACTATCTTTTCCACAGTTTTTTTTTTGCCTTCTCATTCTGTTCCCCCTTAAAGTTCTCCGTGTCTACGCCATGGAGACATATAGGGGACAAGGGGCGTAGCCCCACACATTCTTAACCTTAGCACTATATGTAAGTGAGTGGTTAACTTCACGCCCCGGCCGCTTTACCCCCTGCAAAGAACCCCAGCGTCCATTGACTAGGAGACTGGGTTAGGCACCAGAGCCGGTCTGTGGACGCTTCGCAGTTCAGTTCTCCTGTTGCCTCCAAACAGGGTCGTCTTATTTTCTTTTTTCTCTTCTGAGTCTAATTTTATGTAGGTGTTTACCAATATTTTTGTCTCCTATAGACTATATCGCCCGTCTTGTAAAAAGTGGCTAACTGCCGTTTCGAGCTAAATTGTGTTATGTGTAGCGAATCCATTTAACTGATGTTGTGATATGTAAAAAGATGGCAGCTGAATCTTCAAGAGTGACCAAAATAGGTGGGAGATATCGTACCTCTCTCAAAGCATTTGTCATTGCTTCTCCTGTAAAACCGATATTTTGTGGGTTGTACACGTTTTACAAAATAGGGGCTATATTATCGTTGATACGGTGCCATTTAAATGGGACACTGTACATCGGTACAGACTTTTTATCATGTCGCTGTGCTACAAAAAGAAATGTTTCTTTGTTTTCTTTTTGGACATATCGCCTGTGGGATGTTATTTAGGGCGGCATGTGTTACACGTGAGTCATATGTAATAGAAATAATCGAAAAACTTTTTAAGAAAGGGGCAGTTTGTGTTTTATGTACTCTTTTAGTAAGCTTACGTGCATCGTGCGTCACCACCCAGGGCTGAAGAATGTGTGTGGGGTGGAATTTGCTTTTTGATTGTGGCTGTTATTTTGTGATTTGTCTAACTTCCTGTTTTTCAAAACTACTGTGTTCCCGAAGTCAGTTTTTTACCATTAGAGGCCGGACGAAACTGTTGATGCCCGCACAGCATGGAGTGAAAATGTGGCGCCGGACAAGTCCAGTTGATTGTCCTGATGAATGTACGACTCTGCTCTAGCGGTAACTTTACGTACTACTAGGTTTAACATTAAAAAATTCTACGTGGTGCCCACATTGCGTTTATGTGTTTTGTACGGATCTCAGAACAAACAGCAACTTTTGCCTTATAAAACATTAAGAGATCGGTTTTTATAACCGAAGTGGAGAGTGTTTACAGCGCGGTACGCACTGAGTCCTTATATAAAACATATTACGTTCCGTCTTTAAAGGTTCAAAGTTGGCTAACATCTTCGTGGGCCGTGCCATTGCTTAGGCGGTTAGTTGCCGGCTTCCCACCGCGGTGGCCCAAGTTCGATCCCGGGTCAGTTCACGTGGGATTTGTGGTGGACAAAGTGGCACTGGGACAGGTTTTTTCCCCAAGTGCTTCATTTTTCCTCCTGTCAGTTTCATTCCACCGGTTCTCCATTGCACGTAAAAATGTAAAAAACTAATCATCATCACAGGGTTGCACAATAAGCCTCAAAGCTGCTGTGCGTCCGTAGCGTTTGCTGCGGGGCCCTTCACCACAAAAAAACCATACATGCAAGACTCGAGGTGCTTACAGCCGTGTTTGTGAAGATGCAAATCTTCTGGAATATCACGCCTTGTTGGGTTCATGTGACCAACGTTTTGAATGCCTTTTTGACCATGAAGATGTAGGCACTTATATCTTTCGAAACGTCAGTAAATTTTCCAATCGACACGGAGTAATATTGAAGAATATGTTAACTTTCATCTTTGTTGTGGTTGCTAAGGCGATTCGAAAGGGATTTTGGTGTGGGAAGCATGGACACGCGCGCGCGTGCGTAAATTATACCATCAGCCTGCCTTCCGAAACAAAAATGAAATTAATTGTGGCAGAAATATAGATAAAACAATTTCGGTATAAGATGAAATGAGATACTTGCCTGAATGTAGCCCCTCTGTGTCAGCGCCACTTTGTACAGGTTGTGCGACGTCTGTTCTCCATTCACACTGACTGTAATAAGCAGAAATGCTGATAGAATTCTTACGCTTGCCATTTTCTACATGGTATACGCAGGATTCGTGTAAATTAGTGCTTGGACCCTGTTGCGCGTTGGCGCCATAATTGCATTAGACAGGAATCAGCGTTCTTGTTTGTAAACTTCCTGTTGGATTGCTTTCACCTGTTGATACAGAAACACGTGATGAGTTCTAATCTAAAACAGCATTAGGTGGAACGTGCCATAGCTGATATCAAGGATACAGGTTTTGTTAAATTAGATTTGGTACAGGATCTCATACACTGGCGGGCTGTTAGCTTGGCGTTGTTGTATAGGTAATTATTTTATCTGACAAGTATCATACACCGTTTCCTGTCGACTCGTGTATCGTAATAAGGTAACCCACTCACACCGATCGCCTACGCGCGCGGCCGAGTCCGGATTACAGCGATAGTTGTCGGATAAAGTATGGTGTCTGCTTGCTCTAACAGAAATACGTGATTGATTGTACCTGTTCGATGTTAATCATTGTGTCGGATTTCAAATTCCAGACGGTTTTTGTATTTTCTTTGCGCAAAGTGTATTAGTTCAGCGAATAATGGTTAGGAAACGTAGAACAGTAATAAATTCTGTACTTCTGCCAGACAAAACAAACGCAATGAAGGTGCCCGTAACGAAGTTACGAGTATGTAGCGTCTGTATTAAATTAATCGAGGCAGTTTTCGTTTAATGTTGACTTGAACAGCATTGTTTCGCATTGACACTGACAGTTGTTTTTGTGATGCAGCATTCTGTGAACTTTCCGCAAACACAGATGAACGTTTCTGCCGGTGCTGGAAAGATGTACATCGGTCAGACTGGAAGTATTTTAATTAATGATTATGGGAAGACATATTCAGTCCTACGCTGTTTCGCTCTACGGTGCGATTTTAAGAAACTTAACCCCAACTTTAAATGCGGACTTGCTATATTTCAGGGGTGGCCACAACTTGAGACGCTTACGTCATTGTTGCTACACGCGAGAGTTAAAAAAGGAGATGTAGGTAGTTTTGCAGGCACGCGAGGATTATTGTGAACAACTTTTAAAGGATTTTGTAAAGAGATAAGACCCATAGTTAACTGAAACTACCCTGCTGTAGTTGAATGAACAGAAATAAGAAGCCATCAAATAAAGAAGAAGTAAATTTTAGTAATACATGGCTCTTAAACTTGGTCTCTCGCACTGAGGAAGGAACAAAGACTGAGGGTGTTCGAGAATAGGGTACTGAGGGAGATATTTGGACCTAAGAGGGACGAGGCGACAGGGGAGTGGAGAAGACTACGTAACGAGGAACTTAATGACCTGTACTCATCACCAAATATTATTCGGGTAATCAAATGGAGAATAATGAGATGGGTGGTGCCTGTAGCACGTATGGGATAAAAGAGAGGTGCATACAGGACTTTGGTGGGGAGACCTGAGGGGAGGAGACCACTTGGGAGACCCAGGCGTAGATGGGAGGATAATACTAAATGGATCGTCAAGACATGGGATGGGGGCACGGACTGGATTGAGCTGGCTCAAAATAGGGACAGGTGGCGGGCTGTTGTGAATGTGGTAATGAACCTCCGGCTTCCATAAAATGGAATTCCTTGACTAGCTGAGAAACTGTTAGCTTCTCAAGAAGGCCTCTGCTGCATGGAGTTTGTTAATACATGGCTCTTGCTGAAGTTGCCTCGCGAGGCTCGTCTCTCTGGCCACCCCTACTATATTCCATTCTGAAAGACAACGTGCCTTATGGCACCAACCATCCCTGAGGATGGGCCCAGTGTTGGCTCGAAACATGTAGGAGAAGTTACAAAACGTTTTAATATTAATAAAAGTGCATGAGGTGGTTTTTAATAGTATACGAACATGTTTGTTTGGAGGCTGTCTAGTCGCATTTGTCTCTGCTGTCACAACCGTCGATGAGTTTGGAGTCTGGAATCACTACGACGCGAAATCCCGGAGGAAAATTACAGTGGTGGTACATGGAAGTAGTGGTAAATATAGGGTTGTTTTGCATTCACCAACCCCCCCCCCCTCGGCGCGCCGTCAGAATGTGCATAAGAGTCTTTGGTTGTGCTGGTGACGAGAGACCTGGTTGTCCAACTGTCTGCCAGTCATTTCAATGAGAACAGTAGCATCTCATGTCTTCACATTGCGCTATGCGTTCGTATGTGGAGGCGGAGCGCTACGCATTTTAACTTCGTCGCTAGATGAACGTGAGCAGGTCAGTTTTAAGTTCTGACCGTTTTACGCCCCTGTAGAAAGGTCTAACTGATGCTGTAAACACTCAGAATATGTAATGCTTTCTTGCTTTTCGACCGCAACAGTGGTTACGCGAACGTGCCTCAATGTTAACGTTTATACGCACATTTCCTATCTTGTTGCATTCTTTGCGATATAGACCAGGAGGTTAATTTAAATGATGGAGGCTGGTAAATGGCCGTCATAGATAAGCAGGTGTTCCACTTTCTAAACCTGTTATTTTTATTAACTGGAGTTTGTTCCAGCTTAACGTTTATCAGCAGAAGGTGGAGTGGGGCTTATATAGTCCTAAATGACTTACTTTCACGAAGGATTATTTTTCGTATCCACGCAGTGTAGTTTGACCACGTGTGAATTTATTTATATATTTTAGCTTATTTATTTAACCACGTGTACATGGACTAGCCTCGAATTGTAGTAACTTTAACCCTTTAAAGACGAAGCGTATCTGTTTTATATAAGGACTCAGTGCGTACCGCGCTGTAAACACTCTCCACTTCTGTTATAAAAACCAATCTCTTAATGTTTTATAAGGCAAAAGTTGCTGTTTGTTCTGAGATCCGTACAAAACACATAAACACAATGTGGGCACAACGTAGAATTTTTTAATGTTAAACCTGGCGGTTTGTAAAGTTACCGCTAGGCTTTAAAAGGTTAAGATTACACTTGCTTTTGTTTGGGGTGACTGAATAAGACCACAGTACCCTATCTCTGAGCCGTTATTTGTGCCCGGGACTTTGGACTACGAAGCAAATATACAGAATACAGCTTAGGTCCCCCACCCCGCGGTTAAGACGCGGTATACTCGTATTTGACGCCTTTTAATTTTGTTATATAGACATCGACGTTTCGGAGGAATCAGTTCTATGAATATTCAGGGTAGTGCCTGCGTCCGTTTCGTGTGGAACGTTGGTGCGTTTCAAAATACACGGCGTCGCCTCATAGCTTGCAGCAATCTAACGTTCACATCTGTGATAACTCCCTGTTACTTTCACAAATGTATGCTACAAATTGTTACACGTGTGCAAAGGATTATGGCTGCATTGACAGGTTTATGATCAACCATTTTGCCGTGTTTAAACGCGACTCTCACCACATTAACTACCATTGAAGTTGTTCATCCACGGCACCAAGAAATGCACCTTTGATATATAGAGTCCTATATCGCTGCTACATGTTTCGGCGTCACGCCATCCCCAGGTAGCTCTGCACCGAGATGTAAACCTACTAAAATATAACAGATTACGGACACAATTCATATTATATTACGTTGTTCTTGTAGCTGATGTAGACCGTGTGGGTTTCGCAGGTCGCGAATAAAATAACATTTTTGACCTTTTAAAGCCTAGCGGTAACTTTACACACCATCAGGTTTAACACTAAAAAATTCTACGTGGTGCCTACATTGCGTTTATGTGTTTTGTACGGATCTCAGAACAAACAGCAACTTTTGCCTTATAAAACATTAAGAGACTGGTTTTTATAACCGAAGTGGAGAGTGTTTACATCGCGGTACGCACTGAGTCCTTATATAAAACAGATACGCTTCGTCTTTAACCTTTTAAAGCCTAGCGGTAACTTCACGTACCGCCAGGTTTAACATTAAAAAATTCTACGTGGTGCCCACATTGTGTTTATGTGTTTTGTACGGATCTCAGAACAAACAACAACTTTTGCCTTATAAAACATTAAGAGACTGGTTTTTATAACCGAAGTGGAGNCACATAAACGCAATGTGGGCACCACGTAGAATTTTTTAATGTTAAACCTGGTGGTACGTAAAGTTACCGCTAGGCTTTAAAAGGTTAAAGTACTGTATTTTAATATCATATGTATAATTTAAACTACATAAAATTATTGGTACTACATAGCGACTGCTGCTGTAAATAATGTACGTATTACCATTCGTTGATATACTTTTCGCTGCGCACATGTCTGTGAAAAGTGACTTCCGGATGATGGATACGCAGGTTAGCCGAAACATGTAGGAATAAAAAGAATTGTTGTGCAGCGGTTGGTAATAAAATCTTACGTGTAAAGCAACTGTGCGGATTAAGTTTCTAAGCCTGCGACCGCATTTTGAAATTCTTTGAAGAGTTACTCGAACGCAGCGAAGACATAATGCGAAGGTCGTGGTTGGCTGGGTTAAGAACTCGTACTGCTTGACTCCGAAGATGGAGACACTACGCTCCTACGAGCGGTCGTTAGCTGTGTACTAGTCAGTATGGCGTAACCTCTCGGAAGATTTGGATCTTCAAGTTGATGGATCAGAGAATGGGATGTTCTGTTACCTGCTGCATGTACCGGTTCTGCTGGCATTACGTCAGTAGCCATTATGTAATTCTCAGTAGCAGGCTCAACCACAAAAGAACCAGGTTTGTTTAACCGTCTAAAGCCCAGTGGTTACTTTATGTACCGCCAGGTTTAACATTCACAAATTCTACGTTCTGACCACACAGTGTATTTATGTGTTTTGTGTGGATCTCAGAACAAACAGCGATTATTTCCCTATACAGCATTAACTGACTGGTTTTTATAACCGAGGCGGTGTGTGTTCACTGCACGGTACGAACTGGCCCGTTATATAAACAGATAACGCTTTGTCCTTATGGTGTTGATAACATCAGAAACCTTTAACTCTGTGTACATCAATTAACTGACGTTTGTCGAAAATACTGGGGGAATCTGGAAGCACATCAAAGTTCTAGACTGGCAGTATTTTCTTAATGCTAATAGGACCTCTCCTTTGGTGTATGTAAAGAGGGAATCTCCATCCTGTGACGTACAGAGTTTTCTGTTTTTACTGTTCTTATTTAGTGGTCTGATGATGGCGCGTTCTTAGAGCCGAAACTGATCGCTAGAAAAACGTCTGCAAAATATCTTGTTGTGTGTGATTGATAGTTGAATAGACATCTAATTTGTGAACATCTTAAGTTGAATTTCAACGCTACTTATTTCAAGGTAATTCTTTTCTTTCGATAATACCCAATTTCGCCCTGTAATGTCTACCAGTTTTATTCCGTGTGCTCTAAAAGGTGAAATTCATTATAGAACAAAGACTGTATCTTATGAACGCTGACCGACACAGAAGGATGTGTTTATAGGCAATCATCTCTGTGGCTGTTTTTATTAAAGTGGTATCAGAGACAGGGAATTTAATTTGAAGGTGCGCTCAGATATTGCTGTTGGGTTTCTCTGCAGGAAAAAGAAACCACAAATAGTCATGCAGGTCCAATAAAACTACAGACTTCCGCCTTTAGAAGCCTGGTTAATGGAATACTTTAGAGAAACTTGTCGAAACCACAAAGGAACGTACATAAAGCTTCGGTTGAGCACTTTGAAGGAACTTTATGGGGGTTTAAAATGAAAGTTTTCGGTTTTGTAAGTGACTCGGGGAACAGCAGTGGTAATATCAGTCAATTAGCCCTTTAAAGACGAAGCGTATCTCTTTTATAAAGGACTCAGTGCGTACCGCGCTGTAAACACTCTCCACTTCGGTTATAAAAACCAATCTCTTAATGTTTTATAAGGCAAAAGTTGCTGTTTGTTCTGAGATCCGTACAAAACACACAAACGCAATGTGGGTACCACGTAGAATTTTTTAATGTTAAACCTGGCGGTACGTAAAGTTACCGCTAGGCTTTAAAAGGTTAAAGACGAAGCGTGTCTGTTTTATATAAGCACTCAGTGCGCACCGCGCTGTAAACACTCTCTACTTCGGTTATAAAAACCAATCTCTTAATGTTTTATAAGGCAAAAGTTGCTGTTTGTTCTGAGATCCGTACAAAACACATAAACGCAATGCGGGCACCACGTAGAATTTTTTAATGTTAAACCTGGTGGTGCGTAAAGTTACCGCTAGGCTTTAGAAGGGTAAAGACAGTATGTATGACGCAGCGGTAGACTGTGCTGGAGTGTTTAAATGTGTCATGAGCTATTATTGTACATATTTTGAATTAGTAGTTTGGTGCCGGATGGCGTTATGACAATTGCTGAACTGAGTAGTAGCATGCATTTCTTGAATTTATTTTTGTAATTTTGTAATTGATGTCATTTCTATGTATTATATTATGCTGTGGATGTGTAACTTTCAAAAGATATCTGCTAGTCCAGCTTACGTCATTAAGAAGTACAAAAATGTAAAAGGAAAGTTACTGAATCTGTTCCTAAAATGTGTTCCTTTTTATGAATTTGTACGACGTCCTGATTGTGGCCTTTTGACATTGTACATACCGTGCATTATCCTGTAGTTATTCAGTACTGTACAAAAACCAACTAAATGCACTTTTTCACTAATTTTCACTTAGTGCTCATTTACTCCTACATGTTTCTGCGACCTATGATGCCATCTTCAGGGAGTTTAAAATTGGTGATTATTTTTGCCTGTTGAACATTAAGGATTTTGATATTGTACATACAGCGCATTGTCCTGTAGTTATTCAGTATTGTAGAAAAACCAACTAAATGCACTTCTGCGCTAATTTTCACTTATTCTCCTATGATGCCGAAACACGTAGGTGGAAGTGAGGAATAAGTGAAAATTAGTGGAAAATTGCATTTACTCTGTTTTTCTACAATAGTAGTGATTATGGCCGTCTACGTCGGCCGAAACATGTAGTAAATGAAAGTGTGGCATTCACAGTGTTGTGTGACTCGTGCCCTGTAGTCGATGTAGATTTTAAAATGATTTGGGACATGTAGTTATATTAGTTGTTTGCTTGAGTCCTTCGTTTTATTGCCCGTACATATATTTAGTCTTGTCTGTATTTACTTCTTACAGGGCTCCAGAAATATGGCCCCCCACTTGCCACGGGTGAGTACTGGAAACCAGTAGCAAGTATAGGTCATTATTTTACCTGACAATTGGGGCTGGTCACTTCCCGTCTGCTGGATTAACTCAAAACTTCGACGTGGAAGCAACGCGTGAGATAAGAAACTTACATAACACCAGCAGGCGCACTACTCTATATTTATTCGTGCTATCCTTCACATAGCAGCTACATGTTTCGGCATTATCTCGCCATTTTCAGAGAGCTGGCACCAAAGTTTCTGTAAAACTTACAGAAGTAAGACTGGACACAATAGGCGTACGTACGTTATGGCATCAGTAGTACAGAATTTCCAGGTTTTGGTTAAAATAGTGTATATAAATATCGTTTCGTAGTCCGTCCGTCTTCTACCTACTCACAGTAGGTGTCGAGGTTGTTTATTTGCACTTGATCACACCCACACATACCACAGTCGGTGGGACTCCCCTGGACGAGAGATCGGCCCGTCGCAGAGTCCTCTACCTGACAACACAAACACTGTACAAGACAAACATCCATGCCCCCGGTGGGATTCGAACCCACGATCCCAGCAAGCGCTCGACCGCAGACCTACGCCTTAGACCGCGTGGCCACTGGCATCGGCGCACATGAATATAATATTGGTGAAACGGTAGTACAGTTTGTGTGTTAAAATGGTTAAACATTGCACATGTTTGCGATGTAATTAAATCTCTGTGTACAAACATTATTCTTCCTTGATCCAAACTGGATTCCGTCCCTGTATGGTGTACGTTGTGTGACGTGCGGTGGGTGAGCACCTTGGATCAAAGAAGAATAAATGTTCGTACACAAAGATTTAATTACGACGTAAACATATACGATATTTAACCACTTTAACAAACAGTGTTGCTGTTTCACCAGCATTATAGTATATTCATGTATACTATTTTAACGAAAACCTGTAATATTCTGCACCTTTGATAATACAGCATATGAAGGCCTGTTGTGACCTATTTTATTGCTGTAAGTTTTATAGAAACTTTCGTGTGTCAGCTTCCTGAAGATGGCAAGACAATAACGCCGAAACATGTAGGAGCTATGTAAAAGACAGTACGAATAAAATATAGAATAATGCATTTGTTGGTGTGACATGTTTCGTACTTCGTGACAGTGCACGGAATAGACAATGTAAACGTATTAGATTTTTCTCGTGTTTGTGAGCGGGAGGGAAACTTTCACAGCGCATTTGTTAAAAGTGGTTAGAAAAACCGGATATTGACGGTAGCACATTGAACTAAAACGCGCGGACACCGACTCACGGCAGACTGGAGTAGCGGCGAACTCAGCGCTGCCTGACGTTACGCGAAACGGCCTTGAGTGAAGTTCTGGGAGTTGCCAGGTAAAATAATGTCTCATGTGTGTGAAGTATGCAGGTAGTCCGCAGAAAAGTGAATTTCTGTATGTGGCAAGTCGAGTATGTTTCTGGAGTCCTGCTTTCGTACCGTTTTATTGGTTAGTCCTTAAAATAATTTGTGGCAATTATTTTCTTCCTCTGTAATGTCGTGCCTTCAGGGTACATGTGTGCATTATTTAGTCGAGTTTTTTCCATTTCTCTTTTACGTTTCTAACAGCATATTAAGCCTTTAAATCCCTGTGGTTACTTTATGTACCACCAGGTTTAACATTCACAAATTCTACGTTCTGCCCACACAGTGTATTTATGTGTTTTGTGTGGATCTCAGAACAAACAGCGAATATTTCCCTATACAGCATTAACTGGCTGGTTTTTATAACCGAGACGGAGTGTGTTTACTGCGCGGTACGGACTGAATCTATATGTACACACCTAAAGCCCAGTGGTTACTTTATGTACCACCAGGTGTAACAGTCACAAATTCTACGTTCTGCCCACACAGTGTATTTATGTGTTTTGTGTGGATCTCAGAACAAACAGCGATTATTTCCCTACACAGCATTAACTGACTGGTTTTTATAACCGAAACGGAGTGGGTTTACTGCGCGGTACGAACTGAATCTATATGTACACACCTAAAGCCCAGTGGTTACTTTATGTACCGCCAGGTTTAACATTCACAAATTCTACGTTCTGCCCACACAGTGTATTTATGTTTTGTGTGGATCTCAGAACAAACAGCGATTATTTCCCTGTACAGCATTAACTGACTGGTTTTTATAACCGAAACGGAGTGTGTTTACTGCGCGGTACGAACTGAATCTTTATGTACACACCTAAAGCCCAGTGGTTACTGTATGTACCGCCAGGTTTAACATTCACAAATTCTACGTTCTGCCCACTCAGTGTATTTATGTGTTTTGTGTGGATCTCAGAACAAACAGCGATTATTTCCCTATACAGCATTAACTGGCTGGTTTTATAACCGAGACGGAATGTGTTTACTGCGCGGTACGAGTTGAATCTTTTAACATAATTTAAGTTCTTCTTGATCTTTAAAGGGTTAAAGATCAAATTTGAACATCTGTTTGGAGTATATTCCTGGTTTTTGTTAGTAAATGAAAATACAACATAATATCCATGATCCCACATACTCCGAATATCCCATAATAGTCACATATACAAGATAACAGTCTTTCTGGGACAAATACTTAACCAAAATATATTCGTGTATAATTTGATTCCGAAGTGCAGGTAATACTTGTCGAAGTCGTTATATTTACATCAGTTTGTAACTGAAGGTAGGTGGCTGTGAAATATACACTGCTTTTCCTGCGTATTCTTGGAACATTGTCGGTGCATTGTGGTGGCCCTTATTAACTGCTGGGGCCAGCTTTCTGTTTTCTGCATGGTAGAGCAGCTGGCCTGTGATTGCAGTGTGGCTGGTCAGTTTCCCTTGGATAATTATTTTTGAGTGCGTGACTTTCTCAAATTAATATTTAGGACAGCTTTCTCCAGAAATTAAAAGAAGGGTGGTTAATAATTGTATGCATGTTTCCATATATTACCGAAATATTGCCCTTTTGTTGCTCTTTACCAAATATTAGGCTCCTCTTCGTATTGTAATGTTCAGTTTCTTATAGGATGTGTACTTTAAAAACTAATTAACCTTTTAAAGCCTAGCGGTAACTTTACGTACCACCAGGTTTAACATTAAAAAATTCTACGTGGTGCCCACATTGCGTTTATGTGTTTTGTACGGATCTCAGAACAAACAGCAACTTTTGCCTTATAAAACATTAAGAGACTGGTTTTTATAACCGAAGTGGAGAGTGTTTACAGCGCGGTACGCAGTGAGTCCTTATATAAAACAGATACGCTTCGTCTTTAACCTTTTAAAGCCTAGCGGTAACTTTACATACCACCAGGTTTAATATTAAAAAATTCTACGTGGTGCCCACATTGCGTTTATGTGTTTTTTACGGATCTCAGAACAAGCAGCAACTTTTGCCTTATAAAACTTTAAGAGACTGGTTTTTATAACCGAAGTGGAGAGTGTTTACAGCGCGGTACGCACTGAGTCCTTATATAAAACAGATGCGCTTCGTCTTTAAAGGGTTACTTAACTAACTACATGGAGCATATCCCTCTTGCGAAGATGATAGTTGCGCAGCTGGTGAATAAATCCTAATTTTATCGACTCTAAATATTCGATACTGTCTTCACAACATCTCTCCATTTCTTCCTGTCCTGAGCGAAATGAAGTCCACACTCTTCCTGCTTTTTTAGGTTCATTTTAATATTATTCTTCCATTAATGCTTAGGTCTTTTAAGTGATCGCTTGCCTGGAAGTTTTCATGGAGAAGTTTTGTATGGATTTAAAAAAAACGCATGTTGTGAAATGTCGTTGATTTTAAGTGTCTTGAAACATTTCAATATTCAAAGAATACTTGCTCCTGCACATGTTAGGTGAAACAAATGTTACAGTTGGAGCACGCTGGGCGTAGTTGAAGCTTGAAATAAGGATTTGAAACAGAGCACTTGGCTCAACTTGAAGTTTGTTTGGAGCTCGGACATGTGAGAACGTGCCAGAACTGTCGCCTCAGTGTCACTGTATCTTTACATAAGTTGTTTGATACAAACTTCGCACAGATTGTGTGTAGGAGAGTGGATTAACCCTTTAAAGACGAAGCGTATCTGTTTTATATAAGGACTCAGTGCGTACCGCGCTGTGAACATTCTCCACTTCGGTTATAAAAACCAGTCTCTTAATGTTTTATAAGGCAAAAGTTGCTGTTTGTTCTGAGATCCGTACAAAACACATAAAGGCAATGTGAGCACCACGTAGAATTTTTTAATGTTAAACCAGGTGGTACGTAAAGTTACCGCTGGGCTTTAAAATGTTAAATTGGGAAGTTCCCGGAATCAGACAGTATTATACAGTGACGATTTAAAATATTAGAAAGTTAGTTATTTTGAAGACTGTGTCAGGACATTTCACTTCTTTTCGGGAATTCCATAAGACAGGTCCTTGTTACGCTGAGTGCAGTTTGGTTACCACACTTAAAACTGCACTCTGATACTTAATTCAGGAATAGTTCGCTTAATGTGGCGAAGTCTGTGTCGCCACGGGGACTCCACGTGCAGGAGCAGTGCCTTCAGTTCTGTCTGTGCACATGTAAGCTGCAGTGCTGTTGGTACTCTAAAGAAGCTTTTGTTAAAGGTGCTGGAAACTGTACTAGAGGGGGTAAATATGGAGGGAGCGCCCATAGAGTACTGCAGGTAGTGGCATGTAACTGTGTTGACCCTCAGCTAGTAGTAATGTCAGAAGGAGGGAGGGGACGATCTAATAATATTAACGAAAGGAGAATCAACTGTAGAAGCTGAAAATTACATGAACTTGGAATTGAGGAAAATTTCAGTTTGGGCCCAAAATAACAAATTAAAGTTTAACGAAAACAAGTCAAAAGTAATGCTTATGTCTCGCAGGAAAAGAAAAGAAAAAAAAAGGAGGTGGAAATATACTTAAATAATAAAATTTTGGAACAAGTTAACGGTATAAAATATCTTGGAATTATTTTCGACAGTAAAATGACTTTTAGAGAACACGTAAATTACGTCGAAGAAAAATGTACAAAGTTAATATTTACTCTTTCGAAATCGGCTAAAGTGACATGGGGGCTGAAGCACGAGGCACTGAAAACGATATACGCAGGAGGAATATTACCACTAATTTTATATGGAGCCCCAGTGTGGAAAGGTGTTCTGGACATCACATGTTATAAAGCCAAGTTAACTAGAGTACGAAGGTTAATTAATATTAGAATAGCAAAGGCCTATAGAACAGTGTCGAACGACGCACTCTGCATACTGACAGGACTGACCCCCATTGCCATAAAAATAGAGGAAGCATTTCAATTCTACCACCTCACCAGAGGAAACACGAAAGAGGAAGCACTGGTTGATGGTGACATGGGAGTTAAATATTGGCGTCACCCTGCAGAAACGATAACCGTCCTTACAGAGAACAACGGGGAGACAAGTACAATCCAGATATTTACTGACGGAAGCAAGTCAGAACAGGGAGTAGGCGCAGGCGTAGCCATATTTAGATCAGGTAATCATATGAAAAGCCTAAAATACAGGTTACACAAAAGATGCGCCAACAACCAGGCCGAGCAGCTGGCGATATTGAGAGCATTAGAGTATGCAGAAAACATACAAACAGAAGACAAGACGGCCACCATATACGCAGACAGCCGAATGACTCTGGACTCACTTAAGAATGGCAACATCCACACATTCCTCATTGAAGAAATAAGAAGGCAAATGACGGAGATGGGAAAAATGAACTGGAACATTCACCTCTGCTGGGTTAAAGCTCACGTCGGAATCCATGGTAATGAGTTGGCCGACACACTCGCGAAGGAAGCAGCGACGGACGAAGACATCACAGAATGCTACAGGAAAGTTCCAAAAAGTGTAGTGACAAGTGAACTTGGTGGTAAAAGTGTTGAGAAGTGGCAAATGGAATGGGACCAAACAACAAAGGGAAACATCACAAAAGAATACTTCCCAGTAGTTGCTGAAGGACTAAAAATGAAACTAAACATTACCCAAAATTTCACATGCGTGGTTACGGGGCATGGTAACATAAGATCATATTTACACCGATTTAAAATAATTGATACACCAATATGCCCTTGTGGCACCACGGACCAAACAATAGACCACTTGTTATATGAATGTGAGCTGCTAACTAAAGAGAGAGACAATTTAATATCAGCAGTATTAAAGACAGACGTGTGGCCAGTAAGTAAAAATGAACTAATAAGGAAACATTTCAAAGTATTTGCTAAATTCACTAACGAAATTTCTTTAGATAAACTTAATGAAGTGCTAAATGTATCGTAACAAGTAGATTAAGTTAATTTCATAGTATGTAATAATCAGTGTAGCTATTTCAAAGCATTGTAATTGTAAACAATAAGGCATGTAGTATTACTGCTAGTAATGGAGCATGCAATAAAATAAAATAAAAAAGGAGGGAGGGGAGAACGAGGAATATGGGGAATAAGTGAACAGAGCTAGGAAGCGTGTTTGGTAGGTGGTGGTGTGTGACTGGGGGATGAATACTGTGTGAATCCTGTGAAGAGTGACCGACCGAACAACCAACCGGTCAGCCAACGAACTAACAAATCAACCAACCAACCAACCAACAAGGAACCTGTTAACCAGTGAACCAAATAAGTAACCAGCCAGCCAGCCAGCCAACCAACCAACCAACCATGCAAACAACTAACCAAACATCCATCGAACCAGCCAAAAAACCAACAGTCAGCCAACCAACCAACCAACCAACCAACCAACCAACCAACCAACCAACCAACCAACCAACCAACCAACCAACCAACCAACCAACCAACCAACCAAAACCAACCAACCAGCCAACCAAAACGCAACCGATTAACCAGTCAACCAAACACGTAACCAACCAACCAACCAACCATCCGACCGACCGACCAAGACAGGAAGGAAAGAAGGAAGGAAGGAAGGAAGGAAGGAAGAAAGAAAGAAAGAAAGAAAGAAAGAAACCAGCTAACCAAAAATCTACCATCCAACCAATCCACTAACGCAGGGGATCGCGTTGACTGAGGGGGGTGGTGCTGGCCGTGCTGCGGTTTTTCGTGATAGTCTGCCATTCACCTGACAACTGAGGAGAATTATGGTAAACCTCAGTGGCTGCATATAGGCATTCTTGTAAACCTTCAGTTCCTACCTCACAGAGAACGCAGTGCGTGTCCATTAGAAACACGACCCGGTTGGTACAGTGTAGGCAGATAATCAGCGTTGCATTACGTACGCCGCATGTGGGCAGTGTTGCAGCAGGTGTTTGGTGTGCTGTTGGCTGCTTAATATCAGAGGTGCATTGCCTGATTTCGCCGAAGCTTGTGTGCTGTGGAGTTGCGTTGGATAATAGCACCTGCAGGCGGCTGTCACAGTGCCTGCCGCGTAATACCGGGAAGTGTTTTTGTCTGCACTGGGGCAATTCCTAGCTAGCCACTGGAATTGTAATCACTCGTAACTGTGTTTTGACAACTGTAACAGCTTTTCGCCCGCCCTCCTCTCCCTGGAAGTGTGTCTGAAATGAACACTGTGTTCTGACCGTAAAGCAGAAAGTAATGTAGCACGGGCGCACACAAGGGGGGTCTGCCGGGCTCCAGCCCCCCTCCTAAACCCCCCAAAACCAAAATTTAAAAAACACAGATTTTGTAGATATTATGGATCAGAAGTTTTACATGTTTAACACTTCAGCCGAAATCCGCCAGTGAAATCGGCTGACGACTGGTACATAGAATTTTGGAAAATAAATTAATAAAATTTAATAAAAGAAGACAGGACACACTGATTAAATCACTGAACATGTACTTATATTGGTGTGTATATAAATGCAGTTGTAGACAGTGTTATGTTTTACTTACGACATGATTTTTGTAACATAATTTTTTTAATAAACATAGATTATGTATAGCCTCAGGGTCAGCCCCCCCCCCCCCCCCCCCCAGCGAAAAATTCTGGCTGCGCATCTGACGTAGCAGCATTTTTCATAATGTTCTGCCGTGCGTGAAGTGTGTTTAGCATATTTGTAGGATGGTTATTTTAATAGTCACTTAAACTTTTATTAGAAGTACGTTGCATGCGGGACCATTATTTTATCTGACAATTATTGATTGTCACTACCCGTTACTGTTACAGCGTACATGTGGACAGACCTCTGAGTGGCTAAAGTTTATATGAGAAGCGAGTCGACAGGAGGTGACAAAATATGTTGGTTAGATAAAGTCAAGTCCCTTTGTATGTGTGCATATACCTTCATGTTAAACTGTCACCATCATGTTATTTAGGGCCTGTCCCCTGGCCCTTATGTACATCTTATGCATATTTGGAGATAGAGCGCTTTTGCATGCTTGGCCGTCACAGTTTCTGTCTGTTGGCCGTCATAAATTACGACCCGGCAACACAGTAAATAGTATTGTGTTGGCGACATTAAAATCCTGGGAAAGTTTAGCACTAATTATTATTCCAAGTCAGAATTGTTGAGTTACATGTTGCAGAAAGTTGTAAAATGAATAATTAACCAAGTACAGGAGTGTATATGATCACAGTGCCCTAATGGCGTGGACAGAGACAGCTGCACCTTTTACATTAAATGTTAGATGTGTGCTGCTGAAAATATCTTCAGTGCTACTGTTACAGCCTTGTTGTGTGGCTACTGTCTGTTAAGTTTATTACACATTACATGTACTTGGACAGCAGACAGATGGCATGCATTAACCCTTTAAAGGCGAAGCGTATCTGTTTTATATAAGGACTCAGTGCGTACCGCGCTGTAAACACTCTCCACTTCGGTTATAAAAACCAGTCTCTTAATGTTTTATAAGGCAAAAGTTGCTGTTTGTTCTGAGATCCGTACAAAACACATAAGCGCAATGTGGGCACAACGTAGAATTTTTTAATGTTCAACTGGGTGGTTCGTAAAGTTACCGCTAGGTTTTAAAAGGTTAATGGAACGCCTCTTTATACCATCACCCCCAGAGTGCATTAGACCGTTCTTGTTGATAAGGTTTTCCTACCTAAAACGGAGTATAACGACGTTCTGGCAAAAGAAAATATTTAGAGTTATGTTTGGGTAACTGGTAACACTAGGCACATGAGTGGTGTTTAGTGAGAGGGGTATTAATACGTCTCACCATAAATTCCATTTGGACTGACTTCGGATTGAAGCCAGGCTTCCATAGAGGTCGGCGACTAACCGCCTCTGATATCATCCTATCATTACATAGTGCAGGGGTGCACAAGTCCCAGGCACCAGGTAGCAGTGGCGCCTAATATTTGTGGGTCCTCAGTCTTGTAGTAGCTTCATGTCATGCTTCTTGCGGCCAAAATTTTAAGTGGCTTCTTGATTTTTGGAAGATTTGTGTACCCCTGTAATAGTGTGTAGTCTGGGGTACGTTAAATTTTTATTGAGGCAGTAATTATGGAGAAAGTGTTACCATAAATAAATAAATACATAAATAAATAAATGTCGTGCTTTTTTTGTCAGGCTGCATTGTGAACAGGAGTTTTAATTCCATGCGTTGCTGCCTAATGAACTGTGATATGTCACTTTGTGATCGGTGTTGCATTTATCCGGAATTGAAACGTTGACTGTTACTGCAAAGTGGGAAAGGAAGGTAGATACTCAACTTCCTGTGTGTATTGCCTCAGAGGAAAAGCAAAACACGGTAAAGTGTGTGGTTACGTAATGAATAAAAATTCGAAACTACGCCGAGCTCTTGTTTTACGCCCGTTTCTTTGACAGCTTATCGCTTTAAACGCCCCTTGACAATTTACACCACTTCGTTATTTTCGCACTCTAATTTTCCGTTTAACGCCCGTTGGCTGACTGATTTTGTTTTACGCTAACCTGTCACTTGTGATGGGAATATAATTTTTGTTTTACGTTGTTTTAACACCCCTTGCAGATCTGGACCACTTCTTAATTTACGCCCTCTCATTTTCGGTTTAACGCTCTTTGGCGTGTTTATTACCGTTTTAAGTCTTTTTTCTTACGGGAATATAATTTTTTATTTACGCCTTTTTTATTTACGCCCACTTTTTGAGGAACACAGCTGGGGCGTAAAACAAGGCCTTGGCCTATCCTCTTTTAAGGTGTGCTCAAATTTCATACTTAGGTTACATATCAGACTTGTATTTGGGAGGTGCTTTGTTGTAATCCGGGTCACGGCACTGAGTATTTCGAGTACCGGAATGTAAAATACCGCCTCCTGTGTTAGTGTAGTGTAGTGTAGTGGTTATTCCTTGCTGCGTGGTACTCACAGGTTAAAATATAGACTCCGGATGTGATATCCTAACATATTCTGTGGCTATGTCAGTGCGTTCATATAGCGCTGGTACAGTACGTTACGTAAGTCTTGGCAGTTTTTTTGGCGCATTCGCGAAATTGCGAAAGGCGACTATTAGCGTCGTCATGTCTGTGTGTCCGCATGGGACACGGATTTTCATGAAATTTGATATTTGAGTATTTTTCGAAAATCTGTCAAAGGAATTCAGGTTTCATTAAAATCTGACAGCAATGACGGGTACTTTACATGAAGACCTGTGTATATTTATGATAATATCTCGCTGAATTCTTCTTAGAATGAGAAATGTTTCAGACAAAAGTTGTAGAGAAAATCAAAACACACATTTATGTTCAGTAACTTTGTTCCGAAAATCGTGCCGTTTATGAGATAATGTGGAAAAATATGCTACAGCCGGACAGGCCACAGATGGCAATATAATACGGCGCATGCGCTTTGCATGCTGGATAACTAAGTCTACAGACACACACTCAGAATATGTAATACTTATTGCTTCTGCACCTAAACAATGGTTACGCGAACGCGTCTCAATATTACATTTATATGTACATTGCCTGTTTTGTGGTCGAGCGATGTGTTCCCTGACGTCATATCGGGAAGGTGCCTAGTGACTGAGAGGGATCGCTATCTTCCTCAGTCCCGTCAGACATCCTGAGATATTGCATCAAGTTAGGCTACGGCCACTTCCACACGCTTTCCAAGTCATTATTCTCTAATCTCTTCACTCGATATCACCTATTCTGAAGTTCCGACGTCACTGTTAAAATTAACCATAAATAAACAAAATTAATACCTAAATAAACCCGTAGTTATCCGTAAATGGCGCCCGGGATGGCGTTGTCGATAGGTGTCCAGATTTTCGACTTGGTGTTCTACTCTAAAAGACAAAATCTTTCGCGATCTACCGCAGTACGTAATGTGTTAACGTTAGTTCAACTAGACAAATATATGTAAAATAGCATAAAAACATCAAACGTATAAAAGTACTATTGTTTCATTAATTAATACAGTGAAACCCAGTTATAACGACACAAAATATTCAAGTCTCTTTCATGACGTTATAACCGAGTTCGATTGGAATTCACAAACTTAAACAGTTTACCACAATTGAAAGGTATTTTTCATTAACCTTACTGTTGCGAAGTTGATGCATGACGCTGCATATCTCGTGACAACTTACTGAAAGACGGTTTATAATGACTTAGGCACAGGTGAAGGCAGTATTTTAAACGTTCATTGGTCAGACCGCTTCGTAATATGATTTAACATTTTAAAGCCTATCGGTAACTTTACGTACCACCAGGTTTAACATTAAAAAATTCTACGTGGTGTCCACATTGCGTTTATGTGTTTTGTACGGATCTCAGAACAAACAGCAACTTTTGCCTTATAAAACATTAAGAGACTGGTTTTTATAACCGAAGTGGAGAGTGTTTACAGCGCGGTACGCACTGAGTCCTTATATAAAACAGATACGCTTCGTCTTTAAAGGGTTAATTATCTCCATCTGGGATAAGGTTTCTTCGCAGAGGCAGGTTGATGCAGAAAATGCTGTTAATCGAAGAGTCACTGATCGTACAGAGGCCGCAAATGAATTTTTGTAGAAACAAAAAAGTGGTCCCGATCAACTGGCTAGGGGCTGTAAGGTCTTGGGTTAAAACTCCGGTGGGAACGACACATTTTCTGTTCCCCATACCCTTGTAGACTGGCCCTTGTGCCCACCCAGCCTCCTGTGTAATGCATACCGGGGCTGTTTTCCCAGGGATAAAGCGGCCGGGGCGTGACGTTGACCACCCACCCTCATGTAGCGTCGTGGTTAAGAATGATTAGTGCTGTATCTCTACTGCTTCGCTATGCATGTGTGGCATGTTAACAGGGAGACCTTGACCCTTTACCTTCTCGTTTTCATTAAATAATCCAGTAAACAATAAGTAAATAAATAAATAACAAATACGTAAGTAAATGCTGAGGAGAGCCACGAAATTTGGACTGATGTTAGTTGCTAATCTGTTGCAAGATTTGGACTGATGTTAGTTGTTAATCTGTTGCAAGATTTGGACTGATGTTAGTTGTTAATCTGTTGCAAGATTTGGACTGATGTTAGTTGTTAATCTGTTGCAAGGTTTGGACTGATGTTAGTTGTTAATCTGTTGCAAGATTTGGATGAGGTTTCTCCCCATTGCCTGTACTGACATTTTCACCACTGGTGTGATGAATGATGAAGTTGTTCCTTTCCATGAAGACATATGGGGTGAATAGAGGTATAGCTCCACACATTGTGAACCTCAGCACTAGATGGAGGTGGGTGGTTGATTTGACACCCTGGCCGCTTTACAGCCCCCCCACCCCACCCCGGAGAAAAATCTTGCTCTGCGTATTGACTAGGACAGGCTTGGCTTCTTGGGCCCTAGAGCCAGTTTAGACATTTTGGAGACGAGAAATATCTCTTGCCCTTTCCAGGATTTGAACTGCAGATCTTCCAGCCCCTAGCCTAGTTATTGTGAGCTATCCTGGCCCCCAGTATTGTGATAATTACTGCTGATAATTAGATCTTTTATTTGATAGAAGAATATTGTAAACTAAAATTGTAGTTAATGATGCTTTTGTGTATTTTTAACAGGCAAGCAGCAAATCTGGAAGCAGTGGGGGTGTCCCGCCTCAAGCACCGTATTACATGACACATTCGTATCCACCTGGAGGGGCACAGGGAGCACCAGGAGCCTCTGCCACTCTCCCTCGAGGGGGTCCACTACTCAGAGCCTATTCCCCTGCTGTGGCTCCTCCTCTGCAAGCTGATAGAATTAAAACACTGCCTCAGACAGGTCAGCATCAAAACATAATTTGTCCACTTTCTCCTGGCCTCTGCTGTGATATCTGACACACCGGTCACAAAGGGAAGTCTTTTCGTTGACCGAAATGTCATGTGTGATCTGCGCTTATCTGGGATGTTACGCTGCGTCGAGCAGTGAAGGATTCCCACTTGACACAGCATAATATCCCAGAGGAGTGCAGATCTCATTAATATCATGGCAGAAGCCTGAAATCACAGAAGTGTGCTGTGTATTCACAAAGTGTCTGCTAACTTTATATGTTCCATTTCTGTGCATTAACTCACATAAAAATAACAAAACACCAGCTAAGTGCCCAATATGTTTTAGTATTCACTGTTGAGATCACACCCTCCTACATGTTTCGACCTCACCTGGTCAGTATCAGGGAGACAATTGGTTATACATAAAATGGCTATGAGATAGTTAAAATGAACATGTGCAGTTGACTTCTGTGGCCTCACGTTCAGGTGTGCACTCACTGAGGGCAGGAATCTAACCAATTGTCTCCCTCATGATAACCCGGTGGGGTCGAAACATGTAGGAGCGTATGATATAAACAGTGAATATTAAAACATGTTGTGCATTTATTTGGTGTTTTTTTTATTATTTTTAAAGTGTCTGCTGTTTAAGCAGCACAAGGAGGTTCGTTGAATGCGGATAGTAATTAATGGTCATGTCGTATTTGGTGGTTGGTTACTTTCTGTTTGCATGAAACTATTGAAGAGTTGACAGAAATCTGTCATAGGAAGTTACTAAAATGTGGGAGGTTGTGACAGAAAGGTTGGATGGATCCCATACATGTACTGTTGGGTTCTTCATTGTACTGTAATGGATTAGAAGGCAGTACCTTGTAGGAAAACAATAGTCAGAAATTATGAAACCTTATTGGGCATAATGAACATGACTTTTAACAGTTCACTGATCCAGTTTACTTTTTCTGTAGTTGACAGCAGTGTCATCATCATAATTGTTATTAACCAGCTGGTTGGTAATGAATGACAGTCGTGTGTAGAGATATAAAATTAATATTTGATGGAAACCTTTTGCATACCACCCTTATACAGTACCCTTGCTTTGTGAGTCAATAACACACTGGTTTCCGTGGTTATGATAGTGTGTGGTTTCTGAGTGATGTCACAACCATGTTAAGGGTAGGCATATTGGTACAAGGCATCAATACAGGTATATTGCCCGTGTCTAATTAACAAAACGTTTGATTCAGGTATACTGAATTCCTCATCAGAGTGATATTTGTGTAATTAACCTTTTAAAGCCTAGCGGTAACTTTGCATAAGATCAGGTTTGACATTAAAAAATTCTACGTGGTGCCCACATTGCGTTTATGTGTTTTACGCGGATCTCAGAACAAACAGCAACTTTTGCCTTATAAGACATTAAGAGACTGGTTTTTATAACCGAAGTGGAGAGTGTTTACAGTGCGGTACGCACTGAGTCCTTATATAAAACAGATACGCTTCGTCTTTAAAGGGTTAAGCTTTACTGAAATATTAAATAGTGATCATATACAGCTGAAAGTCTTGATGTGACAGTCAGTGTCATATCGATAGGGAAGAGTACAATGTCCTTTTTTCCTGCTTAACAGCACTTTTGCTACTATAGTAATGAAGGTGGCTATATTTTGTATTCGGAAAAGGTAATTTGATTCAAGAACGGTGGATGTTGACATGAACAGTCTAATTTTCCCTGACCCTGGTACTGTGTATGCTGTTTCAAGCTTTCATGTGGCTGCAGCGGAATGGTGCCATGAGCCAGCGTGGCTATTAACTGTTCAACAGGACGTGCTGATGTTGTGTATCCACTGAATGGAGAGATCTGCTGACTTACATCTGGACCTGCTGACTGTCTAAAACTCAGAACGTAACAAACAGTTGCTATATCTTGTCATTCAGTCAGCATATGCATATTTATCCTTAGAGGCAGCAGTGTATTTGTGAATGACACTAAATTAATGCCGCATTTCAACAGACTGTGTTGCTGGTACTGATCTAGGTTGGCTGAGTGCATGTCGTGGCATTTGATAAATTTGAATACACATATATGAGCATGACATTAGGATTTTGTGCTAATTATCTACCAAACAGCAGCAGGAGTTGTGTGTGTTACTGATACCTGTACTATTATGTAACTACAGGTTGTCACTGCACGGAGTGACAGAGTGCTGGAATTTGCTTTTTTTCTTTTCAGATCGTCTTCATTCGGAAAGTGGGTACATGTCTTCCCCTGAGAGAGGGGGTCCTCGGGCCTACCCAGCTGCCGCTTATCCTCCTGGACCAGGTTACGAGGACCCCTACTACAGCCAGTATGCGTCACGATCTGGTTCGATAACTCCTGTCATTGATGAGGAGGCAAGGTGAGTGCACTGCATGTCATGACAGAAAATAGTTGATATAATTTTGTTAGTGTTACTATGCACAGTTTGCACTTTAGCAATGCCCAGCTGTCAGGTTTTTACATTGCGACTTGCACATGGAATTAGTTGTTGCCGGGTGTTAGGTTATTCCAGGGATGACATGAGACTGCATGATATACAGAAATTCATGGAAGGAGAGAATGTAAAGAACACCTTGATTTTCACATGTGAATGCTGAGAATGTGAATTTATCAAGTGCTTTTTTTGCTTTTGGTGTGAGAGGTCCGTAAGTCTTTGTTGAAAGTCTCTTGATGTTGGCTAGGGAGCAGCAGTAAGTACTGTAGCTTCCATCTTCTTATGTGTGTGGGTCTGTGTGATTTTACCAATCTTGTTATTCACTTACGAGCTTGTGAGCGTAATGTTCTTGTGATTCAAGTATAATTTTATATAGCTGAAATTAGCCTGTTGTTTTATGTGGAAGTGGAGCTTGGTCCCTCACATTCAAGGAGGAACATAGGCTGAGGGTGTTTGAAAATAGGGTGCTGAGGAAGATACGTGAGCCTAAGGGAGGAGGTAACAGGGGAATGGAGAAGACTACATAATGAGGAGGCTCAACACACGTACTCTTCACCCAATATCATACAAATGATCAAATTAAGAATAAAAAGATGGACGGGGCATGTAGTAGGTGTGGAAGGAGAAGAGGTACATATGGGATTTTGGTGGGGAAACCTGAGGGAAAGAGACGACTTGGAAGACCTAAGCATAGGTGGGAGGATAATAATGAAATTACTCTTCTAGAAATCAGTTGGAGGGGCACAGACGGGATTAATCTGCCTGAGGATGAGGACAAGTGGTGGGCTCTTGTGGAAGCAGTAATGAACATTGTGGTTCCATAAAATGTGGGGAATTTCTTGACTAGCTGAGAAACTATGACATTGTCAAGGGGTCTGCTCCATGTGGTTGCTTAATTGGTTAGAAACCACTGTTCCCAAGTGAGTGTGTTCGAAGATCATCTGTTCTGTGATATTCATATCTGTGCATTAATTGATAATCTATAATATTATTAGTAATATTGTTTTGTATTATGTTATTAGTATTACGATATTATAGACCATCTGTTTCGTTTACAGCACAGGCATTTCTTCGCTGGTAATTTAATTGCTTCTAAATTCTACAGAATTAGATATATGCATGTTCAATTATTAACATGTTATAGAGTATTCATAAGTGCTTGCGTATATTTGCAATCTGCTGAAACGTGTGGTTACAGTGAGTGCGTGCTCTTTTGGCCCCTGAATTTTGTTCTTTGTGTGCCTCACCATCCACTGATGATTGCCATATTCTCTTCACCTTCCTGTGGTTTGCTCATAGACCTACTAATGCATGATGTCATTTCCCTGCACAGATTATGACTTGCATTCAGTTGAGTGAACAGATTGGTGTAGTACTTGGCTGTGGTCACAAGGGACTGATTTGCTTGGACATTTTTCTGAAAATATTTCCCTGTTGCACAAGGGTCACATATGTGGTGATTTCATTTGAAGATTTAAGCCTCGTGGGTAAACAATTCCTGGCATTTTGAACGATCATATAAACCGCGGTAATCATGATCGAGGAAGCCTGACCTTGGGGGTGAAAGCCGTACAATCTTCTGAAATATCGGAAACTGTTTACCTATTGACACAGTGGTACTTCCCAGAAAACTTAAAAGGTATTCACCCCTCTCAACTGAAGTGCCTCCTTTGCATCCTAAGAGTGGGATATAGTCCTGAGTCCTGGGAGTATTGAAAACTTGAAGACCTTCATCAGCATCTGACCCAAATTTCTTTGTGAGTTTGTTCAGGCTGCTGTTCTAATCCTGATACCTGGAAGATTCCCACTCAGTTGATAAAACATTGCATTTATCTGGACATGGGACAGGCATCATGGTTGAACCAAAGGCACCTTTCTAATGCCACTGTCAAGGACGCATCTGTCCCTTCTTGTTACAGCACCACAAAAAAAGACACAGCCTATTCAGGCCTCTTTTGCGGTTCAGTATGTTTAATACAAATCATTTTTGTCAGACATACAATTTGTGATACAGTGTATGTGTTGTTGATAGTCTAGAAAATATTTTATGTTGGCAGTGCAGGGATTTCAGGAGTATTTAGGAATGCGAAACTACAAGGAATGTATTTTAAAAATGTGTGATGTTATTCTAAATTTAAGAACATCTTACAATTTATTAGCCTCCCACACAGTGGATGCTGCAGGCTCTGTTCTTTGGTGGCACATTGTGGGGCATGAAGCTGGCTGATTACTTCCATCTGTTGCTGAGGTTAAGAGCATGAAGCTAGAATTCTGCTCTCCAATATACCTTCCTGCGTGGTGTGTGGAGGGACAGCTTTACTTTTACCTAATATTTATTGAAATACCAGATATCGTAATTGTTCTATGTTTATTAAAATTTAATATAATCTTATTGAAGAAAATGTTCCATGACTGCTGTATCCTGTGTAGTTTGAGTGATATTAATGATCTCATCTTTACATGTCTGCATATGCTTATGGCTACATCCATGTCTTTGCTGCTTGTAACAAGTGACCATCAGAACAGTAAATCTGTTTCATGCTGGTATATCTTATGTTGCACTAGTGTTGAACTGTGATATATGTGTCATCCATTTAACACTTCGTGAACTCATGCCACCCTCTGTGTACTGCTGCTTCCACATTTATTTTGAGATGAAGCACAAATCAGGTGTCACACATATGATGTCTTCTGATTTATCTGCGCATACTGGATTTTGTTTAAGATTTGAATACTTCATGTGAAATTGTTACAGTATGTGTGTTTGTGATGTACTAGTTTTGTACATTTTGCATCTTTTACAACGTGGTGATGTGACCTGTTGTCATTTTGACTAAATTTTGTAGTTGTGGACTCTGTGATGTGATTGTGGATGCACATGTGCAATAATGAGTTTCTCGTAACATTCAGAGGAGTGTGCTTCCTCCATCAGCAGGGTGACTGAATTTGGTTCAGGTGGATGCTGAAGTGATTGAGAGGAGGGTACTGTTGATCTTGTAGGAAGGTTGCAAGTATTGTAACTGATTGTAGTAATACAGACGGCAATTATTTGAGCAATGCCTCCTATAAAAACCTGAGAACTTGTGTCACACATACTTTGCAATTACAATTGGCCTTCATGTTTATGGCTGGAATTTTTATTTGTTATAGGTACAAACCAACTGTTGCAAAGATGGTAACACTGCATATATCATTCTACAATATACACAGTCAAAAATAATTTTTTATTGCATGTTATTATATATTTGTGGCCATTTTATACAACATTATTAAAAAAATTAGTTTGAGTTGTGTGAAAAATAAGGGCTTTATTGTAGCCATGTGTGCCAAAATTGAACTTGCAATATCCCTTTTATTGTACACTTCCAATACAAAGTGCTATGGAAGTCAGTGAAGTAGTTGCAGAGATGAAATGTATGCATGGACAGACATAACCTCCAAAAGAATGCATACAGAATGTGACAGATGTTTTAATAGATTTGTTAAATGCTGTGTGTGAAGGTGCTTGGAAGATCAAATAAAGTGTGTGATTCAAAACCACACATCATACATAAGGATACATTTCACCTGTGTGACATGGTTGGTAGCATTGTTAAAATTCTTATGTCTGGTGTGGTGCAGTGTGTCATCAGAGGAAATTCTAATTAACTGTTTTGAAAGTTATGGTTGTCCAGGATGTGGTGTATGTAACTTGGTGGATAGATATCAAAGTCTAGGAGGACCCTGTCTGCCAAAATATGTGGCATAATATCCCGTAAGACACTAATGGTCTTCTTTTCTGCCGGGGGGGGGGGGGGTTCATACTGTATAGTAGAAGCTTCTTTTCACGTTCTGGAAAAGTGTAGTGCCTCCGTCCTCATAGTGCCTGAATGTGGTTCAGGTTCAGCATCCACTGAAGTGAGATTGGCGCCTTCCAGATGGAGGTAGTATATGCCTCCAAAACGTTTGAACAAACATTTACACCACATTGTGAAAACCCTGAAAAAAGACCATCATTTTAACAACAGCCACTATGAACCTGAAAATCTGCTGTGGGAACCTGAAATGTCACAAGAGCTGTTTGGTGTGCATTAAATGGGACAGGTCTACCCATATTTTTCAGTTATGTTGTCTGTGTTTGTACTTCCATTATAAATTATTTTTCCTTGCATTTCCTTAAACTTATTGCATCATAGAGATGCATGTCACATAGAAGTTACAGATCTTTTCTACCAAGTACTAGATTTTTTTTTGTATGACAAGTAATTTTTTAGCAATGTAGTAGTTAATTTTACTGTGAAATTTGAGGATATAAGGAGCCAGTGCACACCAAAAGGGAATCTGTGAAACCACTTTTAGTATGTGTCTCCTTTTGCATTGATTCTGTTTCAGAAATCCAACAGTCTAACGGACTGACATTCCATTAGACATTTATTTTATGTGCTAATTGCAGTGGATGCATCGAAGTGTTCGACACATACAGTTTGTTGAATCTTATTTGCATGGATACACAGAAGTCAAAATGCTTACCATGCACACACTTAATCACTTTATTTGGAGCTGCTGCTTGGATTTTGACTTCCTATCCCATGGCTGTTTTCTATTTACCTTTTTACAGACCCCACTCACTTCTGGGAAGGTTTTCTGTGGACTTTTACATGACAGGAATCTCAAAACAAATATGAGGTGTAATAACAATGATTAATCTCATAAAATAACTAAAGTAGCTCTTAATTCATGCGTCATTTGGTTCATATTTTTAGAGCCCATGCTTGCTGTCAGAGTTTATTCTGTCAAAGATACAAACTAAATGTCAAATTATGTAGAAAGCATATTGTTTGTGTGAAAACTGCTTGTTTGAACTGGGGCACATAAAACTCATTTTTTTAATGTCTCCATTCTCATTCTGCAACCTTGATGTCATATGATTTGTATGTTGTGTAAGTTGAGTGGGTTTGTCTTGTTTGGACCTGTAACACTGCATTGTGGGTGTGTGTGTGCTCGTATGTGTGTGTGTCTCACGTACTGCTTATGTTGGTAGTGACACGGAGCTAATCGATGAGTCATACAGTCTGTATGGAGTGAAGCTTCCGACGGCGGGGCGATCTGTTGTGACACCTCAACCCCGCGGCCAGTTCCCCGCCCCTGCTGTCGTCCCATACGACGCAACCCGGTATGCACACCCTCCCGCTTCTACTAATACTGTGGTTTACTGAGAACTTTCAGACAGGTGTGAACTGCCTGTTCATGTCTGTTAGATTGATTGGTTGGGTGAC
The DNA here is from genome assembly GCA_013340265.1 of Coptotermes formosanus. Classification (NCBI taxonomy): domain Eukaryota; kingdom Metazoa; phylum Arthropoda; class Insecta; order Blattodea; family Rhinotermitidae; genus Coptotermes; species Coptotermes formosanus. The sequence continues at coordinate 37,512 of BLKM01000075.1, forward strand.
TGAAACTGTAATTATGTGTGAAAACATTAAAACATGCTATAAGGATTCTTACACAGCTGTAACAGGCTTTAAGTGCCCAGCTTTTTAGACTATTAGCTGTCATATTTTCAGAATATATGCATATATACTGTCTGAAAATTAAAATATGATGATTTACTGTGGTGCTGAGGTTAAGAATGAGTGGCAGTATACCACCATTGCCCCTATATGCCTCCATGGCATGCACAGGGACAGTTTTACCTTTACCTTTGTGATGGCATGTGTTCAGGAGAAAGTGCAATGCATTTTATGGTTTGCTGAGGCCATTGTAATTATTTAACACAGTCTTCAGTGTTTGTACAGAAAGGAAACTCCAAGGTTCCAGAAATATTTATCATTGTTCTTGGCAAACCATATGGTTTATTTTGCTCTCCCCTGAATAGGTACCATTACACTCTCAGCTTTATCATCACTGAGACAGTTCAGTGTACATGCTTTTGCACATGAGCAGCAGGCAGTAAAATGGACCTCATACATTGCTGAACATTCTACAACAGACCCCACGATTGCATGTCTCAAAGTAACTGAGATATTCATGCAAGATTGAGGTTCTCACAGCAGTGTTTCTGAGGAGTTACTCTTCTGGGATGACACACTGTGCTCTCGGGTCAGTGCTTTCCAACATTTTAAGGGATCGCAGTGTCTTTCTCTTCAATTTGTTCTTGGACTGCTGGACCCTTGAAGATGAAGGCAGTCTGATTCTTTGAAGTGTTAGGAACCACTCGCCCATTGACACAGCATGCCTGCAATATTCATTATTAAAACTAAGAGTCCTTCTTCAATGGCTGTATATTAAACCTAACTACAGGGCTGTAAGAGGTTATATGTGGTGATGGGAGCTTGCCATCTTTAGAAGTTGTTCATTGCCACATTGTGTGTTGCCGTGTGTGCGTGTGTATGTGTGCATGCATGTACTGACGTTCTTGAGCAAGTCTTTTGCTTTCTTGCACATTGTGCAAACAGTAAGTTTATTTTCTACACTGCTGAATTCTGTGTTAAGTTTCCATCTTGAGAATGTTCAGCAGCATACTACTTGTGTGGTTGATGTTACTGTAACAAAGTGTGATGACTCTAGGATTCGTGTGGAGCACATGGAGCGGCAGTTGGCGAACCTGACTGGTCTAGTACAAAAGGCACTCACCCAGACTCCAGCACCTCGTGAATACCTCCAAGTACCACCACCTGCCTCTGCCAGGGATGCTAACTATCGGAATGGTATGTATGCTGCGTGTGTGAATTTATTTTATGTTTATCCATTATACATTAATAAATAAACTCCATCATTTTTAGAACTGTTCATCAAGGTGTGAAATGCATTTGATTGTGGTCAAGAGCATGGTAGGGAAAATGTTTCCATGGGAGCCAACAGGATGTTGTATGTAGGCTGTTCAATGAGTATTGTTCCCAGGTCATAAAACTGAAATGAGAAGCAGCCATCAACTAGTAAGGATGCTATCAAACATAGTTTTATTTTACTTTAAAAATAAATGTGAGATCTCGTGCTAAAGGTAAAATATGTAGTAAAACCCATTTACTTTCTTTTTATATTTTTTGTGTAAAACTTGATTATGGCCTTTTTGGGCCAAAAAAATGTAGCTGATATTAACCTTTTAAAGCCTAGCGGTAACTTTACGTACCACCAGGTTTAACATTAAAAAATTCTACGTGGTGCCCACATTGCGTTTATGTGTTTTGTACGGATCTCAGAACAAACAGCATCTTTTGCCTTGTAAAACATTAAGTGACTGGTTTTTATAACCGAAATGGAGAGTGTTTACAGCGCGATACCGCTGAGTCCTTATATAAAACACATACACTTCGTCTTTAAAGGGTTAAACAAGGCATTGTTGCACAGTAAAATACAGTTGTGTCTGATTGTGTTGTTGTTAGTCAGTAGTTAGCTGTAAAACAAAACAAGATGTCATTCGTCAAAGTAAATGAGAAGCCATTACACATTAAATGTTGCTCATTTATTCTACTGACGTGTCATTGTTTACCATAAATCAAGAATACATGATGCATTTGTCCCAGCTTGGCAGGAGTTCAAAAATTCTTTCATGGTAGAAATCAGACTCTTGCCCTCCCTACAATTCATGAAGAGTTGCTTCCACTTCCTTGTTACTGTAGAATGTACCAAACTGGGGCAAATGTGTCAATTGTTTTAAAAAATAATGATGTTTCAGTGGAATTAGTGGGCTGCATTTAATGTTGTAATGACTTCTCAGTTAATTTTGTGACCTTGGGAACCATACTTATTGATTGTCCCTTATATCAACAGGCATTTTGTTGTTTCACCCACCCGCTGTTATTCAGGTATTAAATCAAGGACACTGTAATTCAGCCAGATATAAAGTATAAGTGTGGAGTGACATATGCAGAACTGCCTGCATAATTTTTTGTGAGGCAGCTGCATCAAAGATGAAGGAAGTGATGAAGTGATCATTTTAAAATGGTTTCTAAGGGGAATTGGTATGGGCTGGATTGAATTGGCTTAGTAGTATATGTGATGACAGACTGCGTTGATCATGTGGATACTATAATCAATGTGTTGCCTAGGTCACATGCAAAATTGTATTGAGATGGTAACTTTCCTTACGTAATGTAACTTAAAGGACTTGTAAGTGGGCAGATGTGTGCATAAGCATATGAAGTAATGTAACAAACCTTATGAGAGGATTTTCCTATACTTTTTCTTGCTGATGCCGTGACTTGTTATATTCAATTCTGAGAGCACGATAATGGGGGGGCAGTAGTATAGCTGAAGAAGAAGTTTCGTTGAATTGCTGATTGCTCCGTTATGTGTTTTGCTTTGTGTCACGCTTGTGTATTATGATCTGCTTTGAAGTAATATGTGAACTTACTTCTTTGTTCTTTTGTGAATACTTGCAAAGTCAGTTATAATATTTTAATTTGGTTTACTTTGTTGCTTTGGTGAGTGCGTGATTAGAGCTAATGATGCTTGAGAAGCTAGCTGCGTCTTTTAAAGATTGTAACCATATCAGGAAAACGTGAATTTGGCATCCATTTTATGAGGCAGAAATCTGGGCGCCAGGTTGCCTGGTGAATAAATTTTGTTCATTGGCGCCTAATTTTTGTGGTTACTGAGCATGGAACTTGCTTCACATCACCCTTCTGGTATCTAGAAGTTTGAGGTGCCTCCAAGATTTTTGGAAAATTATGTGGACCCCCGAATTATACAGCATCTGTGAGTAGGGATAGGCTTTTGTTAGTGCCCTGCTGTAAGCAAGTGGGCAAGAAATTGCAACATTCTTTTTAGAGTAACAAGTATAGTTGCTGAATTTTGTTGTCCATACCTGATATTTTGAAAATAATATTTGTCATCCTGGCTTAAACATTTTTTTAAGTTTTTATTACTTTGCTGCATCACTTACTGCAGTAAATTGCCATAAATTGTACCCATGCTCTCTCCAAGTGTGTTTAGCCTGGATCTAACATGGCTGTGGTTATTGTAGGGTGCAAGATGGTTGTATTGCCATTGTATGGGGATGTAACATGGGATGGGGATTATGTGCATGGGTTACATTATGCACATCACGATACCACCTTTTCACATGGCTGGCAGACATGTAGACAGAGAATCCCACAATGTAGTTCAGTGAGTTCTGACACTGAATCCATCTGCAGTTCTGAGACCCAGTGTAAGCAGAGGATTCGACACTCATGTACACTCAGCCATAGTCAAAGCGCAACATACTGCTTATTAATGAAAATAAAGAAAAAGTTATGGTTTTTGTCAGCCATCAGCTGAGATCAAAATTAAAAATGTTGCATTAATTTTGAATCATATGAAGGAGAAGACTGTGATGGTGAGGACAGTGAGGTGAGTGGGGCAGTCGTGTGATGTAACTCGAAAACCCATTGTTGCAGTCATTAGAATTAGGTCCTACTGCTTCAGGCTCCCCAGGAGGTTCATAAATGTATTTAAATGCATAATTTAATTAAAACCATGGTGCTGTTCTTTGAATTTACAGTACCATGCTTTTAACAAAGGTTAAGAATTTGATTAATGATGTGTTGTTATACATCATGTTAAGAAATTTAACATATTTGTTCCTGTGTTGCTAGAACAGATTTTGATCTATAACATGCACATCTGTAGGAAAACATGCCCCATGGTACATCCACATTTTCGTAGAAGATAACCCTGTTACATCATGGAGTATACCTGTATACAAAAATCAGTGAGAGTTTTGCACTGTATAAACATTTCTCTGTCTTAACTGTGTACATTAGACAACAAGACTGGTTAAAGGGCTTTGGGGTAGTAAGTGAAGCTTGGGTGTGTTATTAGTTAGCTTGCGTGGAATGTAGTGTTTTTTGTGGAAAGATGCATTGGATGGTAATACAGGGCTGTCTTTATTATCTTGTGAACAATTTCAGGTAGAATTGTGTTGATGAACTCTGACTATTTTCACTGCAGTTTAAATATAAATGTATTTTTCTCATTTTCTTGGATGACAAATTAATATATGGAGCTGATTGTCCACTATGACTTTAAAGACAAATATTTTAGATCTTACGGAAAATATTTAAGGTGTTTTAGCTAATCAGGATGTTGATATGCAACTTGAAATAGCCCCGTACACAAGTTTTGGTTTTTTCCCCCTTTCTAATTTATATGAGAGATGGATTGTCTACTGTGATTTTAAGGAGTGCTATTTTAGAGCATGTAGAGAATAATTAAAGTGTTTTAGCATATTCAATGAAATTTTGACAAGCAAAATTAAATAACAAGTGTTCATCTGCATTTTACAACAACTTTAGATCTTTCTGCTTCTAAAATGTTGATTCTGCACTGAGTGGTGAGTTACACCTGCCGTATAAGTACAGGGTTTGAGTACCTGAACTAACAAGTTATTAACCTTCCTCTCTAGTTACTAATAGTTCCTTGTATGTGTGTGTGTGTGTGTCCAGCTGCTTCGGATGAATACGACAAGCACTCTAGTTCCAGCTCGGCCTCGCTACCAGGTTGGTGACACTTCCTTGCTTGACTCTTGCTTGCATGAGTGTCTGCACCCTCGCCGTGATAGTTCAGTTAGAATTGTAGATCTGCTTGTAGCGTTCAGTGTGTACACTGGCTTTGCAGCCGACATGTTCATGAAAGCTCAGTATATTTAAAGGCACAAAATCTTATTTTGATATGATGATGTGTATTCTTCTGAAATTTCTTAATTCACGTTTTCAGATCTCAAAATTGATTGAGGACACTGTTGAAATTATAATAATGTTATGAAGAACAGGTTCAGCTGATACTGGCATGTTACAGGTATTGAAGTAATTGGTAGAGAGTAGCAGTGGTCAAAATGTGGCTTATCCAAAAAAGGGATTTTTAGGAACTAAATGTGGGATGTGCTGACATTACTCGTCCCTTTTCAACTGATCAGGAAGCTTCATTTGATTGAGGCTGCGACTGTGGTTTACAAGCTGGAAATGCCATTGTGGCAGTTATAACCCTTCCACTGTCGATCATCAGCAACAGACTATGCTAAAATGATGTGCAGTTTCTTTTAGATTTACAATACAGGTAGTCTTCTCTGATGAGCTGTGGAATGTCTTTCTTGAACTTCAAAGATAATTGTAGTTCATTCTCAACTGAAATAAAAATTTGTTGATGATGCAGACTATATGTCCAGCTGTTCTGCCTTATTTGTATGGGATGCATAATGTGCACGAATATGGAGCTGGTCACATCTCTCTGTGTCTGTCTGTTCGCCCATCTGTTTGTCTGTCTGCCTGTGTAATCTGGAGAATCATGAAATTTGTTACGAAAGTTGCGGCAGTGGATGCCACTATGCTTTTGTACTAAATTTCTTATGATGTGTGGGTAACTACATGGGAGGTACAGGAAGTAAGGAGGCAGGAGCAGCACTAGCGTCACTTAATGTGGTACACCTAAGTGGGGTGTGGTAACAGAAAGTTAAAGTCTAGGATGCGTGAAACCTGTGTTTAGCTTTTGATTGACGGGAGATACCTAAATAAACTTCGATGTTGTTTGAAATTTTTTATGGAGATAGATGATGCATGTACCATCAAATTCTGTATGAAATATTATTTATAAGATCACAGTTTAAAACACTGCACTGGAATAGGTCAATTGGTATGTGATGGAGGGAATGCATCTAAATATATGCACTTTGAATTCAATTTTTCCCAAGAATAAAATTAATAATACTTCTGGTAATAGTAAATTGTAACATGTTTTTAATAAAATCTACTTGACTAACATCTGAACATACAGCCATGTGCATGAGTCAAATATGCTATTGCATCTTGCTTTTGGGTTATAAGCTCGCATTACCTTATTAATGCAAGTTATCAAGCTAGAGTTGTTTCTCTGATTTAAGACAGCAAATGATCGGCCATATGAAACCATATTTTTTCTGAGAAATCAACAGGTGCAAAGAAAGCACGTGGAAACTGCAACTTTGAGTACAAACTATACCGTCTTGTTCTTTTCTTTTTATGATAATTGTATCAAAAGCATGTAGAGTTCATCTAATTAAAGTTGAATGGTATGCAGCTTCTTTTACACGATATTTAAGGTTCTCGCAGCAGTGTTGCTGAAGATTCAGTCCATCTGGAATGTGAGACTGTGCCATTGGGTTAGTAGTTCCAGTGCTTTGAAGGACCACAGTGCAACATCAGGGTAAAGCAGGGAAAACTAACCTAACAGCATGGCATCACATGCCACAACATTTGCATCTGGAGTTTCTTTTACTCTCGATGTAGTACAGAAATTAATTTGTTATCTGCATTCTGTCATCATCTGGAGGCGTTCCTTGTATGTGTGCAGCTTGTCTGTCCATGTTGGTGGCTTAAAGCAAGCAAGTTGGTGCCCGGTGTCCTGTTCAACATGTGTTTTCTCTTTGTTCACTGTGCTCTTTAGCATGTGTGTTATTGTGTGTGTATTGGTTTATTAACTGGCCCTGAATTATGAAAGTGACTGAGTGGAAGACAGTGTCCTGTAAGGTCTGTACATTGTTGATAAGTTAGTGTAAAGATGTCTTCCTGAAGATTGAAGTGTTCTGAGATGTTATGCCATAGCAACTAGAAGTAGCTGATGGCATTTTGAAAGATTGTAATACCTTCTTCTTCAGCATCAGACATTTGTATTTACATTTCAGCGTGGTGTAACATCCCAGAAGACTTGAGTATTTAGCATGACCGCTGTGAGAACCTCAGCTCTCATGTCCTCGTCCTCTCGCTTTCTGTGTATCCATTGTGAATGTGGTCTTGTTTTGCCAAGGTGGGGGCTTTGCGTATGCTTTCAGGATCATGGCATAATTTTGAGTGGGCAGTCACAAAGCAGAGTAGGAGTAGCCGTAGTCATCACACATTACTTCATCAGGAGTGTTAGTTATAAGGGAATTTTAATTTACTTAATTTTGTAAATTACCCTATTTTATTGTTTTGCCCACTAAAAACCAATGATGCATGTCTTTCCAAAGCTAACATTTTTTTGGTTTGCCAAGTCCCCAATTATTTTTGAGTAGGTCACATTTTGCCACATGATTAACAATTCGAGCCATGCTCATACTTAACTCGGCCAGATTACACTTGTATGGTGTGTAACTCATCATGCCTTGATCGTATGGGCTACATATTGTACACATTTTCTTGTCAGTTACAAATTTGTTCTGAAATTATTGTAAAGATGCATGCAGGCTTCTAGAAGAAGTGCCATCGTACAAAATTTTATACAAATTTGGTTGGCACAGACATATAGACACACACCTATAGACATTACTGGATTAGTCAGAGATGTTGACATAATTTTCATTCCTCCGATTGTAAGTTTTGGGGGTTGCTGTGAGGTTCAAGCCATATGTTTAACACAGGTTTGGTTTGTAGATTCCGTAGTCACCCACATGAGTATTGCATGCAGAAATTTCATGACCCACAGATTTGGGTTTGAATAAATTTGTGTTGAAATATCATACTTTATTTTTGTATCGATTCTGGAGTAATGACACTGTTGCCAACATTTTATAACACCTTGCTGTCTGTAAAATGCCAGTGATTTATCCTGCCACCACGTGGTGTTACCATTCACAGAACAAACCATTTTGAAAGTGTAAACATCTCATCCTTTGCATACTGAATTTGGCATTTTTAACCCATTTTGGTCTCTTGTATGATTGAATCATTTTTGTGTGGTAGTTTTGATGCCCTGAGTAGTTTTCTTACAATTACAGTTGTGTTTACTTGTGAAAAGTGATGCACATCCAAATAAAGAGTAATAAAAGGTGCTGTAGTAGTATTAAAATAAGGCAGTAACTAGAGGTAATGTAGTCTTTATAGCATTTTGGGTGTTGTCTGGATGATCCAGTGTTTGACTCCTTGTATGGGCAAGACATTTTTTCTTCTCCAAAATGTCCATACTGGTTGCGGGCCCACCATCCTCCATTCAGGGAGTGCTGGGTTGTTTTTATCTGGGGGGTGGGGAAGGGGTAATGTGGCTAGAGTAACCAGGATATAAATTTAACCACCCACCTCCATCTAGCACCAAGGTTAAAATGAGTGGAGCTATATCTCTGCTGATCCTATGTGCCTTCGTAGCGTGTGCAGGGACAACTTTGCCTTTCATCAAACTCTCTTTGCATACGTTTCCACAAATAGTTACATAATACAGTTTTACCAATATTGTTGCCCTTATACATTATACACTTCTTTGCCCTTTAGCTGATGTGTTTAAATGCCAAGTGTATTTCTTGATGGCTGGAGTTTGTCTGGCTTAGTGTAAACAGTTAAATCACCAAATTGCAGCACGCAGAGACCAGTGTATGGTCACTTAGGACAATAAAAGTTAAATATTTTAAATGTACATACACCATATCACTGTAGAATATGGAACAAAACTGAATGCTGTAGATGTCATCACAGTTGATGTGATGCTGTGTGCATGTGCTAGTGCACTGTCGTTCCTTTTACTGGTTTTTGGCTCAGGCACACCAAGTGCATTATGTAAGTTCGGACAGTGCATTAGTTCCTAGTGAGCCTCTGTGTAAGCTGTTGGTATTCGAGCCAGTCAGCTATTTATGCATTTTCAAGTATTTGATTTTTGTCAGTGTCCTTTATGATGTCTGATATGTTATTTCAGTCTGTTATAAGAGTGGATGACCTGTTAGGACAATCAGACTGTCAAGACAGTTTTGTGTCTTATAAAGGGCCGTCTCACCCACATAAATTTCACTTCTTTCCCTGACTGTCTTAAACACGGAAGATCACTGGATGTCCAAGTGTGTGCTGTGGTAGTAGGCATGTAGATCAGTGCCAAGGGGATCTGGAAGAACTGTCACTGTATTTGGTTTTATTATTACAAACGCCTTCTGTTCCCCCCCACCCCCCACCATATCCTTACTCATTGTAGTTATACATGTATAGGATCTTTTATCCAAAATACTGGGGAGTTTTCTGAATGAGGTTTGGGTTAATTAATGCGACTTACAAGGCATCATCTGAGAAGATGTGATGAGGGAGGTTCGGTGAAGATGGGGCACATGTTGGAATTACTTGGTGCTGATTTCAAATTTATTTGTCCCAGAACATAGCTAGTTTTTGGAGTGTTTCATTTTGACATTGGTTGAAAGATAGCGTACATATACTTCGGGTATGTGGCTGGAACAGTACAGATGGCAAGGTGGTCAACAGCCCACATTATGTACCTTGTACAGCCCTGTTTTTCCTGCCCATAATGTGATAGACCAGGTGTTCTGTGGTGCACTGTGACCCTACTTTACTGTTTATGCCAGGCATTTAGACATTCCTGTTAGTGCAGACAGTGGTGATGCTCAGTTTGTGTTTCACACAGTAGTGATATTCTTTGTTCTAATTTCTTGCATGCATCCAATTGCACAACCCTGTGAATTAATAGCACTTTGCTTTGATTTGATTTTGTAGGAATGTAGACCCACTGTCCTTCTGCCCAGCATGACGCAGGCATGATGCCCAACACAGCAAGACAGGTCTTCCTTCCTTGTCTTGCCAATGCACTGTCACATTTGTTTAGTGGTATTTTTATGTGTGACAATGCCTTAAAGGGTGAATCCAAGTACATGTTAGTTTCACTGAAATTATAAATGACTGAAATTTTTCTTGTCACTTCTCACCACACCTTTATTGCAGTATAACAAGGTGGACAATGTACATGGAACATTTTGGCACTTCTTTGTCACCGTTGTTGCATTTGAAACCTGTCACTGTCACCAATATAGAAATATTGAGCTTTGCACAACATCGCTTTTACAGTAAATTTATGTCACCAGAAACAATAAAACATACTTACGTCTTCACATAAAGTGCCCAGTATTTTTGTCCAGTTTCCCAAATTTGAAGTTTCGGGACAGATTTTCGTAAAAGTCACCAGTATAAAATTTCATGGAAGTCTGACCACTGATACATGTGGACAGACGGATAGGCAACAGACAGATGGACATGCAGCTCATAAGGCCATTTTTGCAACTAATGCGCCTAAAAAGGAAATCTGCTTAGATTGAAAATTCTCAATAGAATGTAATGGGGTACTGTAAATCATTCTTTAAGACAGGCTAGAAGAATGTTTTCTTATCTGAAGTATTTGAGTTGCAGCAAAGTGGCTGGATCAGTTTCCTGTACACAAACAGTGGTAGCTACTGGGATTGTCACATTTCCGACTTAGTATTATATGAATTTCTGAAATACTGTTCTGAACATAAAGTAGTGTGTGACACAGCTCCCCCCCCCCCCAACCCCCTCCTTAAAGCATGCATTTGCATATGCGTATGCGTACAGGGGCGAGCAGTGGTGCTATTAGTCGAGGCGCTGCGTCACAAGACGGAAGGCTCCAGTTTCAATTGCCAGTAGGGTCCTTGGAAATTTTCAAGTGACCTATTCCTTCTGTCTGCATTCACTAGCCTTGGGGTCAACTCAGTCTCTAACAGAAATGAGCTGACAACTCTGCTGGCCTGGTTGTACCAAATGTCAAGGTAAGGATGGAAGTCCAACATTCCATCCCTGCCTCTGATTCTTCATGCCTTGTTAAAGGAAAGTATTACCTTTATTAGTAGAATATAGCAGAGGAGAAAACTGGAAAACTGCTTAAGAAACGTGATTCATTGTCAGTTTCACCACAACAAGCAGTCAGCAGCTAGACTGAACCTGAGGCTGTGTCGGTTGGAGCTGTGACGCACCTTGTATTCCATATGTTGGTCATAATTAGTGTGTAAGATAACACGTCTGCTGGGATGTTCTGAAGTGTTGCCTGTTAAATAGCTGCCGATGGTCTGAAGAATTGTAGTAGCTTTATCTGCTAAGCCAAGGTGTTCAAGAAGAATGTCAGGAACTGTTTACCAGACAACATGACATACTGTCCCGGAAGACTTGAATCTTCAGCAACATAACTCTAAGACCCACATGTAATTATGCCAGTTACGAAGATTGCTGCATTGCCAGATCACCGTCTTTGTATGACAGTGTGGGTTATTCACACAAAAAAAAAATTTGTATTAGTTTATGTGCAAACTATTTGCAGTGATGAAATTTGGTTTCACCCTTTTAAGGTCGTAATGAAATAATTTGCTTTTTAAGAGTATATTATTTTAGCAGTGGAAACTATGAATTAAGCTACTGTGTAATGCACAGAAGTAAACAAAACTTGAGTAAGTGTATTTTTAATTTAGAGCTTCCAGACATGAAATCAGCCTGCAAGTATTAAAAAGGCGTAGCATTTTGTTTGATTTTTCTTGCAGTTATTGCAGCAGTTTGCTTAAGAAAAATTATATTCTTTGTTGTTTGCAATAATAGTTCCCCTCGCTTCCCTACAGATGGCAGAAGTGCATAGCAGCAGAGCGGTGCTGCATATTAAGGCAGGCAACTCTTTGGCATTAGTGTAACATGTGTATGAAAAGAGACAGAACATGTTATTTAGAATTTACAGTTTTTTCACCCTCTGCAAAGCAGGCTAAGGACCTGTCTGTCGAATGTTTGCTGTGTCTCAGCCATGGATAGTGCACCAAAACTGTTTGGTAATCTTTCTTCTAGTATTGGGTAGATACTGTATGCATGTCGGATCATGTCAGTTTGTTAAAAAGTAGCGTAGTGAGCATATGTGTGTTTTTCTATCACTGAAAGCTTGGCTAGTGGGAGCCTAAGCCCGGCAAGTCGGGGGAGGCCACATACCAAACAGTTGGTGGCTGATAGGTATACGATGACCTTCTGACATGAAACATCTGTTTGTGCACTTCAGAGTTACTGTGTAGTCTTAAATTTTTTCTTTCAAAATAGAGATAAACACAATTTAAGAAACATGCATTATCAAGAATTGTGTACTGGGAGTATTTCTTGATATAAAATGTCTGATACAGTGCTACGCTGTGTAGCTGTCCACTTGTCTTTATTCTGTGCATATGACCAAAGAGTTGCAACCTTTCATGCTTACAGGCTGAGTACTTGAAGGTACGAAACGTAAGCTTGTCTGTTAATTTCCACATTACTTAATGATTTTATTTTGCTTGTATAGTGGTAGGAGAAACCTGTCGAGGTAGTTGTGTCTAATTTTAAGAAAGGAGAAGCCTTACAACAGGCAGAGGCCATAGAAATACTGAAGAGAAACTGTGACAACATAGTGCCCATTGACAATCTTCAAGATCAAATTGAATTTTATTGGACTTCTGAAAATTCTCTTGTCATTCAAAATACTGTATATGGCTTAAGTTTCACTGCTATTTATAATCTTCATTCAATAAAGTCTACTGTGATGTGTTATTTACAAAATTCGAGAAACAGTTTGTTTTGGACCTTATGTAAAATGAAGTTCAAAATAGGAACATTGTGGAATGAAATTTTTGTTTATCCAGTACCACATTTAATCCAAATCATTCAGGAATGCTTGGCATCAAAAGATTCAGGTAAGCATAACTTTCCACGGCATATACAGGCAGTCCTTATCTGACATTGTCTCAGACAACATTGCTTTGCTTTCAACATTGACAAATTTTAGTGACCAAAGGTTCAGTGAACATTGCCAGGACTTGGATTAACATAGTTTTCCCTGGCAGCTGGCAGGATCTTCAGAGGTCAGATTTGGTGGACCAGTTGTTTGTTGTTGCTTCATTCTGCATCGTTTGCTGTGTGTTGCAGTTTTCAGGAATTTGATGCCAGTACTAAACAAGGACTGCCTGTACTTTGTTTTATGCATTTTATGTAGAGCACGTGGAGGATGGTACCAAATGTTTTGTTGTGGTTTGATGATTGACTCCAAACTCTCTTTCTTTCTATTGGCCTTTGTTCTGAGCCTTTCTCACTTACATGCATATAATTTGATGATGAAAGAACATTCAATATTTAGTTACTTTGTTACTTAATCTCAAAGATGGTATAAAAGCCCTTGTGAAGTAAATACAAACCATTATGGTTACCAGCAGACTGTCATATTTTGTTATATTCCTAACTTTTCACCAAATGTCCTTGTTCCTTCCTCAACCGTCAGCATCAACACGAGCTTCTGCAGTGACACAGCTGGAGAAAGCAGCGTCTTTGGACCTTCAAGGTGTGTAGGTGTGTTGAAAGTTTGTGTTTATGTCTTGTCCAAACTGTTTTGTCCTCCTCTGTAGGCTTATTTGCTCCATGTACATTAGTTCCAGGGAATTATGTCCTTATAAGATATACCGTAGGATTTGAGGTAAGGCTGTTCTCCTGCCGTGTTGTATCCAGTATTTCTTTGTGAATGTTTTCAACTGTTGTGCTTTTGTGATATTTTCAGTGTCTGACAACATGTTTTGAAAACAAGGCCCATTAAAATTTGACAGTTTTTCAGTGGAAACTGATATGTTCAAGATAATCAGTAGCAATGTCTGTTTTGTGCACCATACGTGATTTTCCTGTTGTGCTTTTTAACCCCTGGTTTGTCAGAGGGATTTGAGGCGTCATGAAAATTACACAAGCTGGGAAGGTAGACAGTGATCTCGTGCTGTCATAACTCACTTGTCTAGAAATTTGACAGAAAGCCCATAGTATATGAGGGTTTCCATTTGCTGATGTAAGTGGGAAATGTCCATGGAAATTTGTTACCTACTGGAGCATTTTACTGTATAAAAGATAATGCATATGTTGACACTGAAATCAACTGTGGTGCATAATTTGTGGGTTACTCTGTTTGCTAAAATGATTTAACATAATTTGGTGGTGTTTGGTGAGATGGACAAATGTTTCAAATAACATCATCTGCATGTGTCTGTGAATAATGTATTTTGAGACTATGTAGTTCGTGTGTTTACCATGTCAGTTTCATACACCATTTCCTTAATACCAGGCAGTATACTTCACGGGTCTGTTTATATATGTTTGTGATACAGGGGCCTAGTACCAGGATCACTGTGGTGTTGAACAATTGCTTGTCATGTGGTGCTGTCAGTGTAATATTTGTATAGTGTCAGTCTGAAGTTAATTTTCTTTCATCTTCTAGCTGCCAAGCTGCAGTGTTAGAGCACAGCAGTGTTTTATTAATCATGAATATTACATCCCTGAAAAATATGGTGACTGAAATTTTGGTAATTTGGGGGATTAGGGGAACTGCAGTTCCTATTAGTGTGAGTTGCCTGTGCTGTCAGGCAATAAATGTATCATAATGTGTATAGAAGTAGTATGTGTTTAGGTAACACACTTACTGAAACAGGAAGTCATTAATATTCTGTTCTTCTGGGGTATGGTGCTGCATTAATTGGTAATTGCATCTGATCGATCACCCAATGATGGAGCATCACACCGCAAAAGAATGGAATCCTTGGCTATACCACTGTGACAACCTCAAAAACTTGCGTAGTATACCTGTGCAGGGAAGCTACTGCACGTTGCATTGAGAGATTCAGAAAGCTTAAAATCAAGACAGCCAAGTCCTTAATTTCCCATCCTTCCTCCTGTGACGTGGGGACGAAGTCGAGGGATCCAGTTACGAGCTGATGCAGCATCATATCCAAAAATGATGGACGCTTCAGCTGCACTTCTGTGAGAACCTCAAAATTCACAATGAAGTAATAGTTATTGCATTTGCTGTTTAGATACATAATTATTCAAATGCTGAAATCCATCTTGATTGTCGTGGCGTATGTTTGTGCCCCTTGTTTATCGCTGAGGTTTTCCTTTTGTACACAGAATAAAATCACTGAATACATGCAACCAAATACTTGCAGTTCAAATCTGTGGTTGGCAAAACTGCGTTTACGTAGAGATGGCTGTAAACATGTTGCCTGTAACTGCTGCCATTGCTGTAATGTTTTTACTAGTGTCAAACATTAAAAAGTCAGCTAAAGGAATTGGTTAAATCATTTGTAAAGACATGGAATGTATGAATTGACACTAGTAACTGCATACCTGCAGGTGGCTGAAGTATGTTGAAGACAGAGTAACTTCTTGTGTCAGTTTTAAGCTAATTGTGGTGTAGCAGCAACCACTGTGTGTATGTAACATTTTCTTGAACTGTTACATGTAAATGGTATTAACCAGTTCTGGATTTGTAGAATGTAAATTAAAATTCAGGCGATGATGATTATGGTGATCATGATGACAATGATGACTGACAGATAACTCCATCCTTCATGTCAGTATTTCAGTGTGACAGGCTACAAAAATTTTAAAAGACTGCAGAATTAAAAGGTCTGAGTTTGTATCATGTACTTGAAAAATACAATTTGAAGATACAAGTCTCTTGGGGTGTGACACCGTATCGTTGCGTGAGTGGTTACCAACATCTTGAAGGTGCTATGATCTGCAAACACAAGGAACTACTCACCCAGTGATAGGGCATCACATTGCAGAAGACATGAGTGTTTAGCAGCACTGCTGTGAGTCTCAGGTCTTGCACAAAACAATTAACATACTAAATTTTGGTGGTGACACCTGAAAGGGACTAATTGAGACACTGAACTGTTCACAGTAGTATAATATTAAGGGGACTGCCTGGGACACTCATTCATTGACATGAGGAGAGTGTTAAAGCAGTTGCTGGGGTCACTAAACTGTTCAGAGGAGGGTGAATTAATGGGATTGCAGGGGACACTGCACTGCCTTTTTCATGTGTAACTCTTTATTTATCTAAAAATTAAATCAAATTCGGGTTCGTATTCAATTGGAGGTTTTCACAGCATGTAACATTTACTGGGTGTTATGACATACTCCTGTAGGCAGTTTTCAATATTTCAGTGAACTTGCTGCCTGTATCTTCAGGCTGGAAGTTAATCCTGAAGGTGGAAATAGTTAGTGCCATCAGAATAAGTTTACACAGTGGTATAGCAGGTGTAAACTAAACCAAAATGAAACCAGTCTTAGCAGTGTGTCACTAGTTGTCACCTAGATGAAGTAATGAATGGCTGTTCATTGCATGTTTGGAGTTGTCCTGTTGGCAGTCCTGTTTAGAAACATAGGGATGAGCCCAAATAATTTTGCCCTGTCCCTTTTCCAATAACTGATTCAGAATTGTATATTGCAGATGACTCATATTTGCGGACAGACACCAAACCTCCGAAGTTGGGCAAAGGTTAGATATGTGTTGTGGCGTGTACATGTGTTTCTTTCTTGCACCTGCTTTCTTTTGTTTGTGTTGTGTTTTGTGCGTTGATTTCCAGGTTTACAACAAACTGTGTTTATGTGTGCTTTGTGTGTATTTACTCATTATTTTATGGGTTATAAGCCTGTATGTAAAAGACAGGTCATGCCAGCACTGTGCAGGAATTTCAAAGAGAGATTTTAACCATTGTATCACTTAACACCGACTTTTTATGAAACTTTGAGGATGTCTGTGTCAGGAGGATACCACACTGTGTTCAAGATTCATGGCTGCTAAATGCATGATCATAAGTCACTGCAATGCCCACCCCCATTGTATTCTATTCTAACATGAACACATTACACCCACTCTGTCCTTGTCACTATTCAAAAGCGTCAGTATTTAAAGGAGCATTTTGGGGTGCACGAAATGCAGAGAAATATTTAAAATTTCATATTATCATGTTGTGTGCTTTAAAAAATATGAAAGTAGGTAACATATCTTATTACTTTGTGTTTTGAATGGTGTGGAGTGAGCACTGTTTTGATTGCCAGGACGTTGATTTTAAGTACATGAAAACAAAGTGCTGATGACCTAACAATGTTACAGTAAATCCTCTTTATACCACTTCACATTATCCCATTGGCTCAGATATACCGTGTGTACTATCATGTCCCTGAAACTGTTGTTTATTGTATTTATACTCTGTGTGTGTGCGTGTGCGTGCGCGTTGAACCTGGACCCTGACATCATTGGTATAATGAAGGTCTATTTTATTTGAGACTTGAAAAAATATATAGTGAAGAACTTTGTAACATGGTTTCGGGAAATAATGAGATCATACAGAACTGTAGTAAGGAAATCATGCTGAGGGTAAAGCCTAAAATTAACCTTTTAAAGCCTAGTGATAACTTTACATACTACCAGGCTTAACTTTAACCAATTCTCCTTTGTGTTCACACTGTGTTTATGTGTTTTGTATTTATCTGGGAACAATCTGCAAGTTTTACCTTACACATCATCAAATGACTGGGTCTTAAACAGAAGTGGAGAGTGTTTACTGCGCGGTACGCACTGAGTCTTTATATGAGACAGAATGCGTTTCATCTTTAAAGGGTTAAATGCGTCTTGGAGGGATATCAGCTGTACTACTTTGGACAAATGAAGGAGTGTATCTACAGGAGGTTGTGCTTGTGATGTTTAGGTTCTATTAACAAATGTAGGTAAGATGGTTGTAACATGTATGCAATTACAAACAAATGCTCTTATAAATATGTGGTGGTAAATTTCCATAGAAGGACGTGTATCTCAGCTCTTGAATTTTCTCTCTGAACAAAGGAAGAACTTCTTGTGATCTGTGTTTGGAATTGTGTTTAAAGATAGTTATATAATAAAGCAATGGAAAACACCAACAAATGCACATTGGGTTTTAATGCTCTGTATTTTATGCTTCTTTACTCCTACATGTTTTGGTCCTTCTGGGGGCATCCTGAGGGAGATTCTCTGATAGTATATTAAAGCGCTTCCCTGAGGATGACCCAGAAGGGCCGAAACATGTAGGAGTGAAGAAGCATAAAATAGAGAGCATTGAAACCTAGTGTGCATTTGTTGGCGAGTTCCATTGTTTTATGAGTTAATGCATGGAGATGGAACCTGTTGAAGTGGTTATGTGATGTATTAAATTAAAAGGCTGCCAAATATTTTACAGTTAATTTCACATTTATGTTACATCATTATAAACCCACTCATATTCACAAAAATATGAGTGACTGCTACCCATTTTGTAATCAGTGTTGGTAACAACATGTTGGTATGTCCTGTACCTGTCATCCCATTCAGAATGTACGACAAGGTTGCCATGCATATTGTCACATCTGGGCTGCTGATGGGAGTGTTCGGATATTTCCTAAAGTTCTTCATATTAGACATTGTGTGATAACCATGTGGGGTGAATGCTCATGTATAACTTCCTATGTCACAGGAAAAGTACCACGGTATAAAACAGTGCTTCATGCTGTGATAGTTTGTTAAGCTATGGAAATTAACTTTAAGCACCGTATATAAGGGATTCTGGTTTTTTGGGTTGTGATACTACATTGCTATGCAAGTAGTTCCTCACAGTTCAAAGGACAATGAAGGCGACATGTTTGTTTGAAATGTTGAGAAGCACCCAGTGACACAAATAAATTGCCAGAAAAAGAGAAATCCTTGATTACATCACTGTGAAAACCTGAAAACTTGAACTATATGTCAGTGTTCAGGTTTTTGGAGTGGGGATTGTCAGGTTGGTCAACTGGGTTTTGATGTGTTGTTTTGTAGGTGAACAGATTGTGCAGAGGAATATGCTGTCTCCATGCTTTGATTTCAAGGATAAGATCCAAGTTTGATGCAGTGTCAAATTTATAGTATTCTTTGAACCCTGACAGTGGGTGCAGCATGTTTGTCTGAAACGTTGGTACTCATGTACTTGACATACTGTCATCATGTCATTTGGTGGACAGTCATTTGGTTGGCTAATATTACACCCGTGCACTGGCATTTGATTGGTTAATATGACGCAGGTGCACCCTCATTTCTGATGTGCACAGTGTATAAGTGTTTAAGAGTGATCATCACGGTATGCAGTGACTCCCAAGCTTCACGTGTTGCATATAATGTTAATGCAGGGTATGATGAAGAAAACCATGTAAACTGGCCATCTGCTTATTAATTAATTGATAAATTGTAATACTTTCTTTACTATACTGCTTGCTGAGTTTTTCTTCCTTACAAAATTTAACTCTTCTCCCCATAGTTGCGGTGCACAATACAAGCCACTCATTTGACCAGTTGTAACCCATAGATTGTATAACATCTTCAGTCTTTACCACCTTCATCAGTGTATTATTTATGAATTGCCCCTTTTAGTTGAGAAATAAGGGTTCATTTGTTGCCGTCACTAAATATCTTCATTGAATCCAAGTGATTCCAGAATGAGAGTGGCAAGTTCAAGTGTGAAGGAAAAAATCCAGACCCCAGACATGGTAAAAAACCCGTGCTTTGTTTTCACAGTGGAAATTAGCACTACTAAGTATAACACAAAGTGGGGGGGAGGGGCACTTTGGAGCACACAAAGGCATGGAAGTCGAAGAAATTAATAGGTAATAAGTAAAAAATGAGAATGTTTTGCAGTACCAGAATGTAAAGCAGTGGGTGAAAGGATCGAAGTACCTTAGATGTTCAGTACGGGAGTAATAATGTGAAGTTGTTGCATGTAGGAAGTAGCATTTTAATCATCTGACAGTGGAAGATTCAAGTGCTTTCGATAGAATATCAGTGCAGTCTACGTCATGAAGCAGTTACTGTGTACCAGCACATCAAGGATTAAGTCTGGCATACCGCTTTTGTTTTGAGCTTCTCAGAATTGCTACCATCTCTCGCAAAGGCACTAAAATAAAGAGAGAACTTTTCTGTGTGTTTTGCATATATGTATGATTCTTGTCCATTGCAGAAGCGTGCAAAATTACACTGCTTAAGCCTTACCATTTAGCAAAAACTGTTTCTGTGTTACATGTTTATAGTAACATATAAGTTTATTTTCTGGGATGTTGGAAATGTTTTAATTAAATTGCTTAGATATGGAAGGGCTGGTTTCAGAATTGTTCAAATTCTTGTTCGTGGCATGGAAACAAAGTGTGGAAATTTCGTGGAATTCTGCAGTCAACAAGGCATTACTGCATTGATTTACCTTATGTTTTTGTTTAATTTGCAAAAGTCCATGTGTTGTGCATGGAGATGTGTGACAGTTGACTTGCTTCATGATGTGCTGTGGGAAATCAATGACATTAGTGTTACTGTGGTATGCATGACCTGATTGTTTGGTGTCATTCAACATGCATGCAGAGATCTATTAAGGAGCGCATGATATTGATATGCATGTAACTGGTGTTCATTCCAGATAAGTCAGTCTCATTTGAGAAGTCCGTTTCTTTTTCTGATGAGCCCCCTGACATGAACTCGCCTAAACAGCATTCTCCACAACATGCAGGTAATTAGGGTCATCGTGCAAAACCGTAGCGTAGAACCTTGATTAACCAGTCATGTACTAATATCTTATCATTCCTTAGTTTTATTTTGGTTCACTGAATTATATTTCCAAGTCTCTCTTCTCTGGGACATCTGTGAAATGGTGCAAGATAGATTGTTTTCACAGTGGTGTTGCCAAAGATCCAGACTTGGGGTGTGACACTGTGTCACGGGGCAAGTGGTTCCTGATGTTCTAAAGATCATATTGTCTTAAAGACATGGGAACTGTGTGCCCAGTGGGACAGCATCACATCTCCGAAGGCTTAAATCGTCATGTCTGAAACAGTTCTGAAGATTCAGAGGCCATACTCTAAAGTGTATTACCCTGCAATTTAAGACCTGTTAACACAGCAGTTACGCACCTGAAACACTAAGCTGTTCAGACTGGGGTTTTCCTCATTTCCATAAAAATCGCTTAAAACAGGTTGATACTGCTAGCATTCCTTTCATGTTGTCACATGACTTCTGTATTTTAATTATTGAATGACAAATGAACAATTACTGCACGGCCCCCTTTTTTCCTGATCATAATTGATGAATCTCCAAGTCAGTAAATCACATATACTGAAAACTAAAGGTGTCGGAGCACGTTTAGGATAATAATAAAATCAATAGAAAGTGTAACTGAACATGTTGCAGTATCGTGAAATGAAACTGGATGTCTTGTTCGAAGTGAGTTTACTCTGACCTTTGGTACTTTCTTTGAGAAATATTTTGGTAACCATTGCTGTCTTCTTTTAATTGTCACTGTAGTACTCATTCAAGAAAAAGAGAATTTTCCAGTCTGTGATCTATTAATGTGAGATATAGTGTCTTTTTCTTGTCAAGAATTTGCCAAAAGTTTTGAGAAAATTATGGAATTACATCCTTATTCAGGTGCAAGATCTGGTAGTATTTATTTGGGACGTCTTGAAAATCAAGCTTAATGTAGAGACATTGTGGAAAATGGGTTTGGTTGAGCACTGCTGATTTGATCGCTTTAGGATATTCTTGAAGGAGACTGCTACAGAATTTAGCCAGTTCCAGGTCCCTGAACTTTTGTTTAAGCTTGATATGAAGAGTATTGCCCCATCAGAGTCTCATAGTGTTGCAGTGACATGTTGTTAAGTATCTCTGTAATGGAAATGGGTGTATAACCTAGAATGCATAATCTGTAGCAAGTAGTCTGAAACATGCGTTCTACATTCAAATGTTAGATATCACTGAAAGCTATTTTTATTTTTTCTAACCCACTCTCAAGCGCTGCTTTCTTTTGAAATGTAGCCATATTGCACACATGTTTAACAATTTTTAAAAGTTCTTTTCCCATTTTAATATTTTAGTCTTCTCATAAAGTCATATACTGACACTTTTCCAATAAGAAAACCTTAATTTTCATTTGTTTGTATTTATGTTTATTTAATGGTTTTCTCAGTAGCTTGGACTACGTGTTGTCAAAACTCTTTATTTAAATGTGTACATTTTGCCCCATAAATTTAACCTTGCGATAATTTTGATTTGTGTACGTATACATTGATTTTATTCATGACATAAATAATGAGAATATTTTGCTGGGTTATTGTGACAAATATAGCATGTGATGTCATGACAGTTATTTGGATAATCAAGGTTATAAGAGTTTTTCAAAACATGATGTAAGTAATAGCTACCCTGCTCTCTATCCTTTTTCAACACAGCTTTTTTGACTTAATGTATCATACTGTATATGGTGACTCACACCAAGTCAGCTATATGTTTCAGCTTGTATGAGCCATCTTCAGGTTATCACTAAATGCTCACACGAGCCCATGAGCTGATACATGCAGTTGATTGTGTATAAGTCACCATATACAGTATGATATATTAAGATAATAAAGCTGTGTAGAAAGCAAATTGTCAGTGTGGCAGCGATTGTTTAATAGCAAGCGGAATACAACAGTTGTAAACAAAACATGATCTGAGAGTATACAAAGCAGTTCTGGGTGTTATCATGTTGGCAATGAGGTGCCTCAGGACTGGAAGGTAACATTTCTTTAGATACAATAAATTTCTGCAGAGTTGGGATGGCAGAATCAGTGTTGAATGATGCAATGGATCAGGTGTTAAAAGCATGTAATATGCTAATGATTGGTTGTTCTATCCTTTGAATGCTTACCCCAGCGGATTCGAAACCTCCTAAACCAGCGATAAAGTCTTCAACACTCCCCAGAATGTCATCCCAAGGTAAAGATAGTTCTTTACAGTGGTTTTTACTGTAAGTATGTTATAAATGGACTGATTCCTCTGCTGTGTCCCTGAAGTACTTGCTACAATCCACTTCTTAATTCCCCATCCATAATTCTATGTTGCTTACATGAGACACTTGATGACCTAGTCAACACAGTAACTGGCTGGAGACGGAATTTGATTTCCAGGAGGGAAAGTGAATCTTCCTCTTTTCAATGCTACATTTAGGGTGGCCGCAGGGTTTATATATCATTTCATGCCATACATACAGGAAGGGGTCTTCTCCCCGCACCTTTGGAGATGTAGGCTGCAACTGAAGCACGGAATTGTTCACATACTTCCCTCTACTGCTGAGGTAACAGACTACAAAGTATTTTAATTCTATTTCATGTATACACTTTTATATGGTGCTTATGGGCAGGAGTAACTTACTTCCATTGTCAGTAGCATCGTTAAACAACCAACACCTACGTAACTATGTTACAGTGGAATACATGGCATAATTTATAATTCCTGTGCTTTATATGTGTTAGTGTCACAAAATAGACCTTCTCTATCTTTATGTTGATGCTGTAATAATGTTGCTAGGTAATGACTTATGTTTGTTGCACAGAGCGTACAGAGCGTGACAGACATAAACCTGCACCCCCTCCAAAACCGGTGTCGCTGTCCCCAGGGCAGTATGAGGGTAGACATGTTTATAGAGGTGAGTTGTACCTTTAGATTGCATTGCCGTATCTACACTGTGACTTCTGTGTTGGTGCATTTTGTACACCACCTGTTTGTTTTTACAGTATTATTCTGGTCCACTACCTTGCACTCAACACTTTTATTTGTTTCCATGAACACCTGTCAGTGCTGTTGTGTATCATCCTCTGTGTGTGTGTGTGTGTGTGTGTGTGTGTGTGTGTGTGAGAGAAGAGAAGTGAGAGAGTACACACTGCTTGTTGTAAGTTGGCATATGTCACTGAAATGGTGGTCTTCACAGTTTTTGTGCTGTGTGGTGTAACATGTTTATTCAGGCCCTTGAGAGGGATGTGTTGCCTCCACCATCAGGATGGCAGAATTTTGTTCAGGCGGATACTGTAGTGTTTGGGAGGAGGAAATTTCCTTGGTAACTCTGAAGTTGGAGGCAGCACATTTCTGTGAAACGTTGGAATAAACACGTCACATTACATGGCATAATATCCCAGAAGAACGTTTTTGGAATTGCGTACAAATTGGATGTTCTACACTACATCTGTGGCATGAACCCATGATCACTATCATGTCTATGATAACGCACATGTGATCTGACCTCACTCAAGAATCTTATGCCAGCAGACCTGCAGCTGACACCTGAGATGTACAATCAACTTCGCGGGTTACAGAAGAAAGCAAAGGATCTTCGTCAGGAGGTTCGTAATCTTCGCCGAATGTCACAAGCTCAAGCACACTCAGTGCGTGAGACAATACGTGACACCTTCTTGAAAATCAGGTAAGGTTATATGATGAACTTGGACAGTAGCAGGAACTCTGTTGGTACATTATTACAGTGTGTAGAAAACTGGTATAGTAATAGGAGGATAAGAATGGTTGAGTCTGAAAGAGGGGCTAAATATAAGGTCAATTGGTGGTCTTTTGTGATCGTACTGGGGAACCCTAAGATTGAAATTCAAGTCTTCTTGAGCTTGCCTTGTCCACTGCAAATAGTTGGCAGTATTGTGAAGGAGATTACTGCTTCCATTTTCAGGGCCTGTGGAGTGCTCTTACACAGACCCTGAAGATAGGGGAAGCAGATTTCTCCAAAATGTTGGTACCTATTTTGCAACTGCTTGCCCCATGCTTTCTAATGAACTTATTTTCCTTTACTAAACCAACTACATGCACATACAACATACACAATAATATAGTCTTTGTCACTCCGACATATATTGGCAGTACTGTACCATTTTCAGGGGACTTCGTACACCACATTACAGATCCAGTAAACAGTTGCCTCTTTCACACACCACACAACTAGTCATATAGGGATGCAATCTGCAAGGGATCACACACAGTGACAGATATATGTGTAGGCAAACAAATACCACCATTGTGTGGGAGAATACAGGGTAATTCATAAGTCCCTCTGGAACTTACGAACTCGGCAGTGCAACAACCAAGACAGACACAGCAAAAAGGAGCATATCAATAAGTAGAGAATCTCTCCAAGTTTTTTTGGGTAATAGGCGCCGTGGTGTACTTGCAAGTTTGACTGCTAGGGGGCAGTTGTGACGAAACATGGCGTGGACAGGGGATAAGAAAGCGTTCTGTGTCTTGCAATTTGCCAAAACCAGGTCAATTCTGACGGTGCAACGGAGATTTTGGACCATGTACCACACAGAACCACAAAAACTTGGAGTGTCTCTCCCTCTATTGACATGCTCCCCCCCATCGTGACCATCCCGGCTACTGTAACGCAGGGGTCGGAAATCCCAGAGGGACTTATGAATTAGCCTGTAGTTCTTGAATTCTATACTATTTACCAGCGTGCTCCCACCATATATTGATATTGGTGTTATTATTCTGCCTGATGTAACAAATGCTGTATTGTAGAGCAATGCTTCTGATCGGGGGTGAAGAGGCATGGGCCATTTCTGGGGATGCTGATAAGGTGCGACTCAGCAGGGAGGAAGATACATACAAGCAAGAAATGCTGCGGTTAGAGAAGGACCTGACGTAAGTTAGCAGTAACTACCTGGCATTGAAACACTACAGACATTTCCACTTGTGTGCGCCATCAGTTTGCATACCTGCTAAGCTGTTCTTACTTCCTGTGTGTAGTAGGATTAGTCAGTGTGGTGTAAATTAAGGCAAAGAAAGAAATTTTATGAGATCTGCACTCCTCTGGGATATTACATAGCATCAAATGGTAATCCTTTACCGATGTTTTGGGACAACGTATCACTCCCATCTTCGAGGGTCAAGAAGTCTGAGAGGAATAGAAAGCCAGCAGGAAAACACATGGTTTATATAGGGAAAGGTGTGGGCAGGGACTGCTAGGTGAGTGGGAGACAGCCAATAGGAATGAAACCATGGGAGAGGAGAGAGGTACCCTTGAAGTTGGGACCGATACGTTGTTCCAAAACATCAGTAAAGGCTTACCATTGGATGCTGCATAATATCCCAGTAGAGCACAGATCTCATCAGCATCAGGGCGGAAGCCTGAAATCATGCAAAGAAATATGCTTTGTATACCATGCATATTATTATGAGTTTAAGTCAAAGCAACAAATGCACAGGCTTATTGGTAAATATATTTTATCACCCCCTACATGTGTTTCGGTAATTAGGTTACCATTTTCAAAGGGTATACATTAAAGAGTCACAAGTATTATTTACATCCATACATGCTTGGATGTAACTAATACTTGTGAGTCTTTGGTGTACACCCACTGAAGATGGTAACCTAATTACTGAAACATACGTAGGGAGTGATAAAGTGTACTTACCAACGAGCTTCTGCATTTGTTGGTTTGATTTAAACTCAAAAAGCAAAGAAGGAAAATTTATGTATTGCATCCACTGTTTTTTAACATCTTCCGTTGTGTAGACATACAGGTAACCCACATCATGAAGCATGTTAGGTTATGTTGTGTTAATTTAGGTTAGGTTAGGTTATTACAGATGTACATATATATCCTTTACACTTTTTTATATTGATCTAGAAAGCACTGGGCACAGTAAACTGTAAATTATGGCTGTGAATTTCTCTTACTCAGAATTCTAGAAATTGAATTAATTGTGCTACACTGAAGATAATTTTATCCCTTACCTTATAACAGATTGTCTTGTCATTCTTCATTAGCATTTGTATAAATACTTGATGGGGTGTGTGGGGAAGGTTAAGGGTGGATCAGTGCTACCGCTGTAAACAATGTGTATTTGTCTGTTTATACAGGGAACTGGAGGGTACTGTAGAGGAGCTGCGTGGAAATGTTATCAACAGGAAGACTCGAGTCAATATGTCGGATGTGGAGAACATGGCACTTATACTGAACAAGTCAAGGTTAGTGTCCCATCAATATAGAACTGGATAAACTGTTTAAGAGTGAGGCAGCAATGGTAAAGAAAAAGTGACAAGTACTGCTTTAAAAATATTTTCATATTAATGTGCTACTCTGGATGTGCAATTTGTTGATACGCCGTAGTTGGTAGGTGTGTGTTTTGTCATAAAGAATTGAATCTTTTATTTTTCACAGATGTTTCTTCATTTGCTTGTCATAAAGAATTGAATCTTTTATTTTTCACAGATGTTTCTTCATTTGCAAACACATGAAAACCTCTTGTTTTTAAATTAAAATAAAATACAATGTAAAACAAGCCTGTGAGATCTGTGGTTTTTACATTAGTGGCTATGACAATTATTGCTTTCTGGGATGTTGCACTGTGTAATCTGGCAACTGTTTATCAACATTTTGATGAGTCTGTTGCAGGCAGCCTGTTGATAGTGAGATGTTAGGTGGTAAATTTGGTGGTTACTGGCACATGATGATGTCTGGTTTTGTTACAGTAAAACTGTGGCAGATCTGAAAGTGCGGTTCCCAAGTCTACAGGAGGGAATGAAGGGATTGCTGGCGTCTGAAATGGAGAAAGTTGTCAGAGAAGAAAAGTGAGTGTGTACACTTACTGGTATGCCAGATATGGCTGCGGTAACCATATGTCATACAGCATAGGGCCTGTGTCGATTATGTATTTGGCATTAGCTCCATATTTAGCCGAATATAAAATGAGAAATTTTTTTCTAATTCATTATCTGAAAAGTGGAAGGTGTTTATAATTGTGCACAGTGTTGTGTGTGAGAATTTAAGATTGTGTAGTGGGTTTGTCTGATATGTGGCGTTGTCTCATAGTCAGATAAGTACGGTAGAGAAGCACCAATTTATAAGTTTAACTTTGTGTCCTATAACACCTTTAGTTAACCACTTTAAAATTGTTCATTTTCATATGATGTACTAATGTTGAATTTATTTATTTAGTGGTTAGCTATTATTAATATGCTTTCAGCATTTCTCCTTATTCTAGCAGTCCTTATGTAACATGGTGCCAAAAATGTTGTTTTGCCTTAGCAGTGACAAATTTTAATCACCAGAGATTAAAAAAGATTGCCTGGGCTTGGATGAGTGTTGTTTTCTTGAGCATTATGTTCAATTGTTATTGTAAAAAGTGATCCTTTGTGTGTTGTTTTGCTCTACATCACCATTTTCAGGAATGCGGTCTTAGTGTTCAATGAGGACTTAGTGTATATGTACTTCATTTCTGTATGATAAGGTGATCCAGCAGGTGATCTATAGGTTTTGTTTCTTCTATGTGTTCAGATAAGTGATAGTTAAAAATTTTGAAGCAGCTGTTTCTATATTCAGGTAGTCCTGTCTTTCACAAGACTGCTAACATTCTACAAAAAAGTAATTAAAGTAAACAAAAATATCTAGTTAGCAACCGTCCCATTTCTGTTACAAAATGTAGCTTGTATGGAAAACATCATGTAACATCCGATCTCTAGGGAAATAAGGAGAGGAACTTGTCCATCACATTTTATTACAATTCTGGCTGTAACTTGCAGCTGATTTGTGTATACAGGTTTCTGAAGGAGGAGCCAGAGAGACTGGAGAGTGCACTGAGACGCTGCAAGAAACTGACTGGAACTCTAGTTACGCTCAAGAGGTGACACGTCTTACTGTTCTTATTTATATACAAATTGAAGCACACTTTATTACTGTATTACTCCTTCCTGTACGTAAGGTGATTGAAAAGGTGTACCTCAGTGCTCAGTATGTGTTATTTTCCTCAAACAACTTGCAGTTTATGAGTGTAGCGAATGTTGGAAATAATCACCATAGCCAGTGATGTTTGCATCTATTCGTATCCACATTTTTGATGCAGTGTGGTGAAGAGTTACTTATGCAAGCTTCTAATGCGTGTGGCTGTATTCGTTACTTATGAAAGCTTTTAAATGTATGTGGCTATATTCTTTGCGCTTCTTCTAATTTTTTGACGACTGTTTGTGTGCACAAGGGGTATGCAGTGTACCATTGCTTGGGGCACTGCACTACAAGCCAGAAGGTCATGGGTTCGATTCCTCATGGTGTCACTGAAATTTCTCATTTACCTAATACTTCTGACCACACCATGGCCCTGGGGTCAACTGTGACAGATATGAGTACCAGCAGTATCGCCTGGCGGGTAAGGATGGCCAGTGCATAGGGCTGACAACCTAGCCACCTTCATGTGCCAGTTGTCTAGAAATTCTGCAAGTCACAACTTCCTGGAGCGCAAAGGGCCTATGTGGGCTTGTACAGTGATTGCGTTACCTTTACCTTTACCAGTTGTGTACACAAGCGTTAAAAGTTTAGGAAGGTAATGTGAAGTAACAATATTTTGAGACGGAGGATGCTATATATCAAAAGAAATAATCTTATCCCATAAGAATTATTACATGATTTCCACCCTTAAATATGCTATGTGAAATGTAGCGATATGGAATTTGTCTTTTGTCGGGCTTTGTCAGTTTGTGTAAGATATCTTTACTATAAGGATAAAGCTTTATGGTTTTAATTGTCATGTGTATTCTGATCCACGCTGTTGACCAAATTTTTCCAGATGTTCCTGTGTATCACTCGACAGTGGAAGTTGACTGGAATATTTCTTGTCATTTGCACTTCCTTTGTTACAAGAATGTGTTAGTAAAAAAAAATGGTGTTTCTCTAGGACAGTCACAAAATTCATGGCACAGATCATCCTAGCATGTCATAAACAAGATGTAACGTAACATTGTGATACGTACATGTAATCGTTCTTGCCCTGGAAATAAAACAGTCTGTTGTCTTTAACATCATTGAGGTACAAAAGGATTTGTACTTCTTACACTTCTCTACACATAGAGACAAAGATAATGGAGCTAACTGGTGCTTTTTGTATGTGAATTCACCTTAAAAGACATCTTGATGCATCAACTGTCCACACACAACTGACACAGCCTTGGATAATGTGTGTGCATGTTAGTTTAGTTTAGTTTAGTTTAGTTTAGTTAGTTAGTTAGTTAGTTAGTTAGTGTGCACATGTGTGTGTGCTTGTGGTCTAGCTCAGCATAGGGACAGGTAGCGGGCACTTGTGAGTTAGGTAATGAACCTTCGGGTTTCATAAACTGGGAAATTTTTTTGTTAGCTCAGGACCTGTTATCTTCTCAGGAAGGACTCTGCCTTATGTGGTTGGTTGGTTGGTTGGTTGGTTGGTTGTTTGGTTGGTTGGTTGGTTGGTTGGTTGGTTGGTTAGTTAGTTAATTTGTTTGTTTGTTTGTTTGTTTGTTTGTTTGTTTGTTTGTTTGTTTGTTTTGGATCTTTAAACTGACTTTAAACAATACATAATGAAGCCCTTTCTGGGGAGTAAAGGCAGCCAGTGTATGTGGCTGATAACCTTATCACCTTCATGTACCAATTTTCTAGAAACTCTGGGAGCCCCACCCTCTTGGAACCCTCTGGGCCTGTCCAGGTGTTTACACGGATTGCTTTTACCCTGTATATGTAGTTTTAAGAAGTTTTGACCTATAATGTGTCTCAGCTGTCAAGTGTGTGAACTACCCTGATAGTCCATACATATTGAAGATACTAACTTTCAAAATTAATAAAAATTTGAACTTTTGGTGCTGATTTAGAATGAAAGATAACAAAAACAGCAATACAGAAGGTCACAGGGAAGGAGGTTATGGGGATATGAAATGGATTGAAGAAACGTGAGAATGGGGTCAGATATGGTAATGGCACGAGCTTTGTATTCTGTAGCAGTAACACTTCTGCAATAGAACGGGGAAAGTACTGACATTTTAGAGGAATTGCTGCCTGCAGAATCTGGATCTGATAGCAGAACAAAAGCTTGTGCCTCTGCTCTGTATAGCTTCATCCTCAGCCCTAAAGATTAGGTGGCAATTCTTTCAAAACTTTGGCAAATTTATACATAGAGTCGTATCCACAAACGCAGTAAATAACCTTCATAGTCAGTGCTGTGCAAACATACAAATCTCGTGCCATCAACCCGACTTAATACTAGTTTGTAATTGTGATATTTGACGGCATTTCTGCAGGCTAGCTTCTGTTCAGGAGCAGCGCCTACCACCCTCAACAACACCAGAGTCACGCCTTTCACCCACAATGGGAATTGGGGGTGACTCAGACACACCCATCACTCCCCCTGCTCATGGCAAGGTAAGCCTCTGCTATTGCACCTGCCTGTTGTTGTTTTCTTTGTAATGCTGAATGCTTTGCCTTGGGTGTGGTTTGTTAGTTCCTGTTTCTCACTTACTGCCGATGGCACAAATACGCCTTAAGTTGACATCTCCAGGTTGCTGAATTGACATAACTAAATGTCTTACAAAAAAAGTGTAATTTTGTAAGTGAAGCTTATTTTTTAAATCTCTTAAAATGTGTTTAATATATGCAGATAAAATTTTACTAAAATTCATCACATATTCAGGTGGGTTTGGTCGTTACAGATAATGAGCAAGCATTTGAGTACAGGAGATAGCTGACTTAGCCTAGTTTGTGCTTTCTGCATTAATATGATTTGAAATTGCAGAGAACAAAATTTTGTTCATATTAGTGTCATTACCTCCAGTACCGTTTTGCCAAAACAATGGTAAGGAAATTAAAGAAAATGCTACGCATTAATTGATTTTCTTTTTCATAACAGTTCCCCATATAATGCAATTATCCATATTTTGGACTGTATTCAAAACTCTCTGTAGGAACAGAAATTGCATAATTAGTTAATGTATGAACTTTGGGTGTATTTATGCAGTTTCAAATGAATATTTATGAGTAAAAGTTCTTTGTCATGATTCTTACTCCTCTCTTCCTATCTTCACATTCTTTCTTTCTTCCTGTCTTTCTATTCTGTTTCTGTTTTTTGTAACTTGATTTCTGTTGAGGTCTTGACATGGCCAGCACTTGTCTGAATCGCTCCACTGAGTGCTTGTGGTTCCGAAACAATGATAACTCATACTCTTACAGTTTATACGTATTGTTTCTGTTGTCTGCAATGCACATGTTACCGAGTGCGTTTCCAATGTGTGACCTACCCATTTCCTGCATTTTCTTCAGAAATTCTGCCATCTTTGTTGTAACTGGCATCCCACATCCCCCATGATTATTTTGTGTTTCTTTGTGAATTGTGTACAACGATGTCCCTGGCAGTCTTTCACCAAGGTCTGAAGATGCGAATTGCCACTGTAATTGGTTTCCAGAACTGGGGACAGCATAGGCACAATAGTAATAATAATGACAGCAATAACAATAACAAAACAACAACAGCAATAACAGCAGTGGCAACAGCAATTGTTTGTCATAATGTTTGCAACTCATAAGGCTGCATGCATGGCACCAGTAGTTCACACTTTGTATGCTCAGCAGCTATATTGGTGAAGACAGACATTTGCCATGATAAGATTCTGATAATTGTGTATGCAAAAATAAGTTATGGAAGTACAGTCTGTGCTTTCTGTGTGGCACAGTTTAAGTGCCTTCACTGTACACTTGCAGCAGAGATAAAAAATTATGTAGGATCAAGGATTGCCAATTGATAAGTCATCTGGGTGTTGACACCATTTAGGGTCTCTTGTCACGTGAAGTTTGAGGTTGTCAGCAGTGTTGCTGAAGTCTTTTGGGAAGCTGTGCTGTGTTTACTGGTAAATGGTAATAACTGCATGTAATCTGTTTACTGATTAACACAGTGTAACAACCCACAAGACGTACGTCTTCATCTCTCATAATGTTTCTGAGTGACAAGTACTCTTTGAGTCTCGACACTGTGTAAGATCTTTACCAGTGGCATCATCGGAGATGGAACATTACGGAAGGTACTGTGTGGTGTCAAGACACATTGGGCTCACATTTAGAGGTTAGTGGTGTGAAGACACATTGGGCTCACATTTAGAGGTTGTCATGTTAAATGTTCATTATCATTTTTGGGAATAAGCCTTTACATTAGCACGGATTGCCAAAACGACAGTTTCCCCGTCAGTTTTTTGCGTAACGTATTTCATAATATTCAAGAATGGTATAAAGTATGTATTAAATAAATATGAGGCACAGTTGTTTGTAAGCAGTGTTGGATACGTCCTTGATTTTCTTCAAGTTTTTAAAAACACCTCCTTTTACTCATAGGATTCTGTTTGTTTAACCATTCTGCTTTATTATGTTGCACTTCATTTCTCTGAAGATCTGCAGTGAAGGTTTGATGTTGGAAGTGATACTCATGTGGAGTGAGCTTCAACTTGTTGAGTGTGTGAACATGCATGGAAACAAGTTTTAGTGGGAAGTGCATTCTTGTGTAAAAACTGTGCAAGCAAAGTACACACAGAAGAAATTAAGTTGAAAATTGTTACAGCAATATGTTTAGAACGCAGCAGAAGGACTTTAGTGCCCGTGCCAAATGCATACAGTAGTTTCTTAGTTTAAATCTTTATTTGACGTAAGAATAGCCATTTGTTGGGGTTGTCATTACACAGGGGCTTCACTGTGTTATGAATGAACAGGGGACTTCTTTTGTGATGTAATGGAACATCATCTGTCTTCGAAATCACCAACTAATGACACAGTTTTCTTGGCCTTTGTGAAAGACTAGCTCAGCTCTTCTGCAGGGAATGTATGTATGTGTGTGTGGGTGTGTATGTTGGTGCCTATCTATGTGTGTGTGCTTTTGTGTGCACACTCGTAGATCTTATAGTGGTGAAACTAGATCTGTATTCACTCTATAACCCTGCAGAGATGCACTGGAAAAGAAAGAATGCTCCTGGCTAACACGGTTTTTACTCATAGATAATAGACTGCCACATGCTCACTATTGTCACCACTATCCATTAATAGACATGTTCTAGCCACATGCCTTTTTTATGACAAGCTGCCATAGGTCATTGTTAGTTTCAGCTATGGAATGCTGCCGTTTAGTTGTACTGTTACATTATATTCTCAATGTTCAATTGTTTCTTCAACCTGAGGTCATGCTTTAACCCTTTAAAGACGAAGCGTATCTGTTTTATATAAGGACTCTGTGCATACCGCGCTGTAAACACTCTCCACTTCGGTTATAAAAACCAGTCTCTTAATGTTTTATAAGGCAAAAGTTGTTGTTTGTTCTGAGATCCGTACAAAACACATAAACGCAATGTAGGCACCACGTAGAATTTTTTAATGTTAAACCTGGTGGTATGTGAAGTTACCGCTAGGCTTTAAAAGGTGAAGAGAACACTGTCTCAATTATAACAGCTGTGGTTTTTGTAATGGGTAACCGTGGGAATTTGGGTGTGATTCACCCTCGTAATCACACCAAGCACATTATGCACATGCATGTGCACACACATACACAAAGTCTTTTCATACCTTTTTATTATCATTATTAGGGGCATGCTTTCCTTACCATGGATCATGAAGGGCTATTCCATACTTATTGATGTGTTTTGAGAGAAGTTTAGTCACTGATCTTTCCTCTGTAAATGCCATCCACTCTTTCATATGATTTGATTTCATCTGCAGTATGAAATAAGAGAGTGCCCAGATCCTGCAGGTCTTTGTTAGAGCTGTTACAGGATGTGGTTATGATGGTGATTTCTGAAAAAATAACAAAGGCAACTGGATATGTGTGGCAGAAGTAATTTGCTGAAAATACATATTGTAGTTTACTGGAAGTCTTCACAGTGCAAATCAAATTGCTTTCTGTCCTGTTATATGTTGACAGTCACAGATGTTATGTTCTTATTCACAACATGCAGATTGCTACAGCATATGAAGCTTCAGTCATTCAGTAACACTCTCATTTCAATATATGTAATGTGAAGGGATACTTTTGAACCACGGTCAGGAACCCTTATGTTGTGTCATATAACCTCCAATGCTGTTCTGTTAAATGTACATCTTTTTCATTTGCAAGGTAAAACATTGTCCTGCAGTGGGCACGTAAATTGAATAGTACTCCATCGGCAGCAGAAACGTGGAATTTAAAAGGCTGTACACTGAATTTAATGCTTTTGATATACAAAATTGTTCTGGACAAAACTGACTGAGCAAGTTGGCTCAACAGTAATGATTTTGACTCACGTACAGAAGGTTCCTGGTTTAATTCTCATCTAGAACATTATGTGCAAGTCTGGTGCTTTCCTTTCATTGCTCCCAGGCAAGTTCCAAGATACTGTCATTAAGTATGCTATAACTTGTTTCTTCCACATTCTTCCCAATTCTTTATTCACTATCATTCATCCAGTAATTGAATGCTGTAGAATCTGCGTCATAGATGACATCATTAAATAAACTAGAAATTAATCAGTAAATGAGACAAAATTAATGGATGATGTATGACAGAGTGTTTCAAAAGTCGCTTTACTGAAAACAAACACAGCTCAATGAATGAGTTTACTACCATAAAATAGCATTTATCAATAAATAGATAACCACTCTACATGTTTTGGATTATTTATTGCCATCTTTAGGGAGCATTATTAGTATGTAATGATCATTAATATATAATGTTGCTCCCTGAAGATGGCTTTAAATAATAGCCGAAATGTGTAGGAGTGGTTATCTATTTATGTACAAGGCCATCGGTTAGTAATAAACATATTTGTATATATTAATTGCACAGAAGGGTGCCATGTTATGTCCAAATGAAATTATTTAAGAGTAGCGTGTTGCACTATTTATTTTGAATTTAGGGCCACACTGCTGGAGTGCACACAAATGAAAGGGAGGCGTACAGAAACACATTTGCACAAGTTTAAAATGGGTTTAACTCAGATTAGGGTTCATAAGAAGCTGCAGCACAATGTTCTTTACAGTAAAGCAGCTTTTGTAAAATAGTGTGTTTTATTTTATATACCTGTACTGTTTTCCAGTGTTATGAGCCATTTACAGGGAATTTTGTAGGGTCTTTGTCCTACACATATAATTTGAATGTGTGGTAGTGTGAGAAATCTGTTGTGCAGTCCATTTTATATTAGTTTGTTTCATATGATTTTGTATATTCCCTTACAAGCACTAGGTGTCATATTTGACAAGCTCAGTAGAACTTCTCTTGGCAGCAGTCTAGTGCACACCTCTGTCACAGATATATTAGAGTGATGATCTAGTTTCATAAGTGTACGGTGTCTGTATGTTGCCTCTTACCAGT
The DNA here is from genome assembly GCA_013340265.1 of Coptotermes formosanus. NCBI lineage: Eukaryota > Metazoa > Arthropoda > Insecta > Blattodea > Rhinotermitidae > Coptotermes > Coptotermes formosanus. The sequence goes on from BLKM01000075.1 coordinate 73,528, forward strand.
GTCTTCAAGTTCCATATTTTATGGCACTATTCTCTTTTGCACTTTGTGCACATATGGAATGAAAATTGATCACAACTACATTGAGACTCATTTGTCTGTTTCTTCTCTATTTTCCATAATAAGTTTTGTAAAAACTGTCTTCCAACTGCCTCAGTGACTGCATTAAATTTACCAGTAAAATTGGAACTGTTGAGATATTCTGAAGGCCATCTGCTTTTGATTTAGTTACTGTGATGTGTTTGTCATATCCTGTCTTAACAGTGAACACTGTTTGCTGCTATTCTGAAAGAGCAGTGAAAGTAGTAAGAATAGAAGTAATAATGACAATTATTTATTTCAAAATTGATCATGTCACTTTGGTTTTGTTCTGTGTGTTCTAAGTACATGATGTTGAGTTTGTGCTGATAAAGTAGATGGTCTTAACCATAAAATAATCATGGAAGTTATTTTGGAAGCCATGTATATTTTTATCACTATGTTTTTTATAGACTGAAAGAATTCTTTTGTAAGATAAACTCAAATTTGTGTTTTCATGTTCTGCAGCTGTGTTACCATCTCTTAGAACATTACCCGTTTAAAACATTCCTGCATGTTGTTGTATTACTGTCCTTGGATACAAGTTACACAGTCAGCACAGTCCAATTGTTATAATTGGGATCGTCAGATTGTGAGGTTAAATCAGCTAGCTTGTTTGCTGGAGATACACACGTTACAGGTTAGAAAACAACATAGATTATTAAATTTATCACTCTTTTGAATGGTTACTGAACAGGTTATATTATCTGTGTGGCACATAATCATTTCAAATCTGAGTCTCCATTTAATAGACCAATAACCTTGTGATAAGCTTCAACTATCATGTGTGACATTGTCTGGACCATTTTACTTCATACAGAACCTGAATTGACTGCAATTTAAGTGCTTGTATTCAAGATAATTTTTACCCTGTGACCCTGTGTTTCCTGAACATGTAGTCAAATTAATCTGATAATTACTGACTTCATTTTGCTAGTTTGTTATAACTTGTTGAATCTGATTCAGTGAAACTTACATAGGCCATATTGACATATGACTTCAACCTGTTTTTTTTAAAAAAGTGAGTGGTGTATTCTTTTAACTCCACAAAAATGTTGATGTTATACATTTAAAATATGGCAAAGTCTAAACAATACCAGTTACAACTAGTTTTATGTTGTTATTTAATTTTATTGTGGTTTTCTTTTCCAAAGTAACAGAATTGTGGTAGCATAAAATTTCAGCCATATGTATGTACATAAACACTTCACAGATTATCCAGTTTGTGCTGAGTTCGTAGTGCCTGTAAGTTGCCTAACCTTTTATGATTGACAGTGACATAATGTGTAACATGGCTTTCTGCAACCCAACATCCAGCATCCTGTATGGTCTTTGTAATTGTTAAAAGAAACTACTAGTGGTGTCATAGGTGTTAACTAGCTAGTGTTACAACCCCTCTCCACCCCCGCGTGCTTTCAGAGGCTTCTTTCCACCCCATGGCGGAAAACACCATTTTTTCTTGTCTGAAAATCGTGCATGTTTTCAGAACTGACCTGGGCTTCATGTGCATGAAAGCCTGGTGGCCAATACAAAATATGTTCCCTGATAGACTTGTGACATGTAGTGTGCATGTTGGCACATTTATATCAACATTACAAAGGCCATATCTTCTGTAATGTTCTAAACGGGTAGTACAATTTTTTGTTACTTTTATCTCTCATCTCAAGATGGTACACTTCTTTCTTCGTCCTTGTTTGTTTGTTTGTTTGTTTGTTTGTTTGTTCGTTTGTTTGTTTGTTTGTTTGTTTGTTTGTGTTCTGGTACCAAGAGCCTAGAAACATGCTCCTCTGGTAAAGTCTTGATTTGGGTCTGATGTTTGTCACTGTATGGTGAGCTACTGATATGATGTCCAGAGAGGATATTTTCTAGTTTCCACTTGTTTAAACGTGTCATCTCCTTGGTTGGTTGGTTGGCTGGTTGGTTGGTTGGTTGGTTGGTTGGTTGGTTGGTTGGTTGGTTGGTTGGTTGGCTGGCTGGTTGGTTGGTTGGTTGGTTGGTTGGTTGGTTATTTGTTTGTTGTTTTGGTTTCCAATTGAGAAGCTAATTTCCAAAACCTGCTAACTCCAAAGTCATGTGATGTAACTGCATTGATATCTCCACCTGTGAGCCCTTTGCCATGTTGGAGTTGGTAGGTTTCGAAAAGCAACTTGTCAATTGATTGACGAGTGTTTTGTCTGGTCTCTGCCCCTGTAGTACAGCTGGAAATGGAGCTCAAACTTCAAGGAGGCCATTACTATCCACGAGTAAAAGCAGTTATATACATTTTATGCTTGCTTTCTTAATATATTATTACTATTATTGTTATTATTATTACCATTTTCTTATTTTTATCATTATAATTACTATTATTATTATTATTATTATTATTATGACTGATTCTGTTTGTCTATATTTTATTCTCCTCACTCAGTCATCAGCTTGGGCTCCAATATTTCTTATATTTTGTCCTTATTATGATTATTATATTATTATTATTATTATTATTATTGATATCTATTTCAAGGCCATTAAAATATGTGCAGCGACTTTTTAATGCTACAAGTTTGAAAATATAAAAAATTCCTTTGCTACTCATGAAATTTTAGGATTTGCGAGCCATATTTTGATGGCCTGAGATTGCAGTCAGATATTTTTGTTAGGCTTCATTAACTGCCTCCTTTCTTCCTCTTTATGGTAAGGTTTACTCATTGGAAATGTTCCACTCGGAGTGTAACCACACTTAAGTAACATTGAAACGGCCACAGCTCAACATTTGTTACGCATCTCACTTTGCATCTGTTGCCTCGTAGTATGATAAATCTATGCTCTTTTCCTCCCCCCTACAGTAGCACAGCAGTATGCAATAACTAAGGAGTACAGTAGTCCTAAGTACCTTATCATTATTATTTCTATGCGTTTGTTTCTTTGTTGCATAAAATGTGTTTTTGGTGGTTGAGTTTTGTTTTTTTAGTGTCCCAGTAATATGTAAGTTTTGTCTATATTGTGTTGTTAAGAAGTCTGACCATGCTGTCAACATAAACCTGTTCCATTGTTGAGGCTGAATCTTCCTTGTGTCATGAGTCAAAGAATATGTCAATGCAGCATAGCAAATAAATACTGCCAATAACTGGTTCTGTGACATGCGTTTCAATGTACAGGGACTTTATTTTATCTGACAACTGTTGCTAGCTCTTCCTGTTGGCTTGGCTAACTTAAGTGTTTAAAATACCATGAACATTGTGCTTATTAGATGTGACGCATGTCAGCAAGCCAAAGGAAGACTTCTGCATTACACTCTTTAAATTGAAATATGGTGAGTAGAACCTAATATTAACTGCAGTACACGGAACTAAAATGGTCATATGAAAACTCATGGCAGATTACAGTCATGAAAAACACTCTACCGCGTGGTGTCTTCTGAGTTATCAGATAATAGGATTTTCCTGTATTAACACTGTTCTGTCAGTTTCTGACTGCTGGCCAGTGGCAGTTGAGCATTATGAGTTAATCTCTATACAAGTGTAGATTGCTCCATATGAGCATGAAAGTGATGTATGTACATAGTAGAGGTGCTGAATATGCATGTATTCTGCATATTATTTAAATTGGTTGAGGCTGACACGTAACACATCACCATGAATAATTTCTAAAGTTTTGTTCACTATGGCCCAGTCTAAGCAATTTCTTCACTTGAGCTGCTGCTGATTTTGAAATGCCAGTGTCTTGTGCAAGATATCTTAGTGACTGAATATTTCTTCCTGCCACCTATTTTATCCAATTCCTCTTCAGTACATACCAGGCAATCTTTAACCCTTTAAAGACGAAGCGTATCTGTTTTATATAAGGACTCGGTGCGTACCGCGCTGTAAGCGCTCTCCACTTTGGTTATAAAAACCAATCTCTTAATGTTTTATAAGGCAAAAGTTGCTGTTTGTTCTGAGAGCCATATAAAACACATAAACGCAATGTGGGCACCACGTAGAATTTTTTAATGTTACACCTGGTGGTATGTAAAGTTACCGCTAGGCTTTAAAAGGTTAATGGATTCTTATCAAAGTTCAACAGACAAGACCTGAATTTGTTATTAAGTTTAAACATGCCTGTTTTGCTTGGAATTTTGGCCTTTGGGTGTTAGTGACTGAATTTTGTCAGACATTTTCTATGAGAAGTACACTGTGTGTGCAATTCACGTATTCATTTGACACTATCCCGATATACACTCACAGTGTCCACAACTCAACGCACAGTTTGACACAATTTCAGCCTCATCCACCTGTTTAAAACTTTTGCAGCCTTTTTCTTTAAACAGGACAACTAAACAAGAACCCCTGTTCATGTGAATAAGTTCAACGTGTTTTGCCAATAGCGCTCATCTTTTTAGTCTCATATCAGGATGAACCATAGCCTATCTAAACTCTGTGCACATGCTTGCTTGCAGGGACAGCATTTTGAAATCAGTAGCACTCAGTTGAAGGTTGTCTGTAGCTGTCTTGTAGTCAGGAAGCACTGAAAACATATAGAGAAGTAGGAAACCGTGTTGATCTTCTCCATAAATATTCTGTGTTACACAGGGTGTATCCTTTAATGCACGGCTGAGCAAAACTAAGCACTGCAGAGCAGGCAATATCATCAGATACTGTACAGCAACTATTTCTGCTCTACAGCATGCACTCCTGCTTTACAGAAACACTCTGTGTGTCTCTTACAACAGGATAATAGTGAAGGAAGTTGTTGTCATGGGAAGGGGTACAACCACTCTTGGAACAGCCCTCAGTTTGCTAAACTCATAATGTCATGAGTGTTCTCTTTTATTTTGTTTATGTTTCTTTTGCTCTCTATCTATCTTTCTATCTGTCTGTCTGGTTTTAAATATAATTTCACATTGCTAAAATTTTTGTTGCACATACAGATAATTTAATGAACCCACCATTACGCAAATAAAACCTGTGAGTGAAGAATACAGAAATTTACCGGGAATGTCAGCTTATATTAATTTGTATTTGGCTCTTATTTTGCTAATTGTATTGCACACAAGTCTCCAAGATTTTACTTATTGGCAATGACTGCATATTACGAGTAACTGACATATTTGAACATGTTGTGAAGCGCAGGCCTCAACAATGCAATGGATATGGTGACCAGGTCGTTGATGTCCTCTTGGAACTCATGTTTTTGCACACCACGGCAATTAATTCAGTCAACCATGATTAACACCTGCCAACTCCGTAACATTAAAGTGACAGTATTTGAATGTTTTCTTTGGACTATTTTTTTCTTTTAGCATTAATGTTTATATATGGTTACAGTTGACTGTGTGGACATGCAGACCTCAGGTGCGGCATGAGAAATTTTAAGTACTAATCACAAAATGAGCTAAATGACTTAGAAATTTCACTATTCCTTTCATGTTCTTTACTTTTCAGTTGAGGAATTTTATTTTAATCATAAACTGAGGCCCTGTGTAAGGTCTGCTGCTGATCATTCCAAATAATTCTTAGCATTAACGTCTAGTTTCTTAATGGCAGTGTGGGTGTCATCTGTGTGGAGATGAATGCTTCACTGTATAGGGCATTGTGTTTGGCAGATTCTAATTGCAGCAGAATTGTCTGTTCTGTCTTGTCATTCAACATTTGGCTGCCTGAGAATATGTGATGTGAAGAAGCAGTCAGAAGTTTTTGATAACAAATCCTCACTCATAACCTGAAAATTTTGAGGTTTTTATTTTTGTTTTGAACAGTAAGTGGTGCATGCCTTTATGAAATCTGATTTTATTTAAACAAGTCCTATGTTCCTGTACAACTGTCAGGTTTGTTCTAATATCACATCTTTATTTGCGTTATGTTTATACTAGAGCTGATATAATCTTACAGAAGAGCTCTGTGTATCTGTATACAGCAAAGAATACAGGTGTGTTCTCTGGTTTGGTGACTCATGGTTGACATATATCCTTTCATATATGGGGTTACGTAATGATCACTTCACACACATTATCTATGCATGTGTACAAAGACATATACCAAAAACAGGGTGTAAGAATGAGTAATATATTGTAATCATTCTAAACCTGTGTTACTAACTGAATTATGGACTATGACCAGTATTGTTGGTGTACAGAAGCATTATATTGTTGAAGTAAAGAGTTAGTGGAAAGTAGAATGCTTATATGAGAGTATTCATACTTCAGAACCCAGTGCAGTAAAGCATTAACAGCACAAACATGAAAAAGTATTTAATGTTAGTCGGTCTGTGGATTGAGATTGTAATCATTTATATGTAGCAACATATGCACATAAATTGTGTACAGTTACAAATCATTCGTAAGCGTGAACTCATCTACATGTTTCAGTGATAAATTGCCATCTTCAGGGAGAAATCAGTGCAAAGGAACATATAATATTAATACATCAGATTTTACATATACAATGTTAGAAATGTATAACAGCAGCTATAAATGTAATAATGTGGATGCTATGGATAGTGTGTTGCTGACATGTTATTGGTTAAAATTCATTGATATGCCATTGTTGGAGTGTTTGTGGTTATATACATGCAATCATCTAGTATCAAAGTTTTAAATTCAGAAGAATGAAGTCCACGTTCTGTGTATTGATGTGTCTTGCGTAGGAGAGTGCTATGGACGCTTTTTATTGATGTCTCCCAGATGATGGCATATTATTGCTGGAATATGTAGGAGAGTTCATGTATATGGATAATTTGTAGTTTTATACAATTTATGTGCATATGTTGGTATATATAAGTGATGACAAAGTATGTTTCTTTCACATGAGAAACATTCACACTGATTTTTAAGAATGTGACATTTGGAACAGAAGACATTCAAAATTCATTAAAAATCTGGCTGTGACTAGTCTCGGGTTGGCAAACATGCAACTTAACAGGTGTTGGCTTGTGCGTTTGAATCTGAGCAAGTCTTTATTTTTGGTTGTTTAAACGCCACTGTACCACACACATTAGTGTAGTATCGGGCTCACATGTGGGGACAATAATCTTGCATGTTTCTTGATTGCTCACCAGAATATTGACAGGCAGAACAGTAGCTTCTGTGCATACTCTCTTAGTATGCTGGATAACAGTCAGCTTGCATTCTGAAATTCTTCTGTTATATTACAGAAGTAGTGTTAGTGTCTAATGAAAAATCTGTACGGTAGTGAGTAATTGATTGAGAATTATTAATTGAAATTTTGTGATGGTACTTATCTATAGTAATGAATTGAAAATATGTCCTCCTGTTTCTATCCTGTCACTTCGCAACACACGGTACTGGGTTAACAAGCAGCTGACCGCTTGTTAGGTGAACTTCACTGTAGTGAAGGATGTCATTTTTATATTCTGAAAGACTAACTGTTAACAGTAGTGCTGTATAGTGTAATGAAACTTTCAGCAACAGTGGCATGCTTTTATTTTCTACAAGGAATTCACAGTTTGTAATTCTGAACATTTTTTGAAGGAAAACACTGATTCTTGTACCTGTCATAAGAAAATATATTGGTTTTATGACTATTGCTGATACCAACAAATTTATCATTTTATTTGAGTAAGTAATATTTATTTTTATTTATTTACTTGTGTATTATTCATTAATTCAAGTGCAAGATTTGAGGTTCCCACAGTAGTGCTTCTGAGGATTCAGGTCTCTTGGAATGTTACACTGTGTTGTTGGGTGCATGGGTCCTGGTGTTTTGAAGGAATATGAGGGACTGCTCACTCAATGACATGCCACCAGGCACAGAAGACCTGAGTCCTGAACTCAGAAGAGGTTGTGAGTGCACTTCCCTAGCTGCTTTGCATAGAAATAACTTCCACAGCTGACTGGCATTTGACACACATTTTGAGAAAATGCACAGCAATGTGTCTTTAAGTGCTGACATAATTTTGCCGAGTAAAGGCAATGTTTATCAAAACAAACAACACGTATGCTCAGTTTTGTTATAACAGGATACTAGTTGGAAGGGAAGAAGTTCTGTTTTAAAGAAGGGGTTTGTTTTTAAGTTTATTAGCTTCACGGGCTTCCTTCATCATCTGGTACTCAGAAGTGATGAAAAATGAAGCATGTGTAAATAAAACATTATGTTTTGGGGACAATTCCATTTCCAAAATGTAATGCTTTATTTACTGTTAATTTTTTTTTATTTTTCGTCACGTTTGAGCATAGATGGTGGACAAAGTACATGAAGCTAGTAATCTTAAATGTGATGTGTCATCATCAGAATCATTTAGAAGGGAGTTCTTTGTCTGTGAGGTGTATTAGTGTGTCTGAATTTACTGGTCGCCTCCATACTTTGCAGAGAGCTGTACCTTTAATTGCCTGGTGTGCAGTTTCATAACATGCGAATCCTAACTATGAAGTTGTAAACAAGAGTTATTGTCTAAACTTACAGTTCTTTTAATTCTTTTTAAGTTATCTAAAGACTGTTTTTTAAGTCATGAATTATTCAGTTGAGTGATATTTTCTGTTACAAAGCCTTACTGTAAGGAGGGAAGTTGGGATATTGTTTTGTTTTTAGGTGTTTTGGCGCATGTGGCTACTGTTTATTGGCATACGGATTGCTCATAATTTTATGGTCTTGTGCATTAAGATGTGCATTTGCTATAATTTTGCTATATATATATGTATATATATTTGTGAGTATTGTATTTATGTTTAAGGATTTATGTTCATCACATTAAAGCATTTTGTGTCGATCTCTCATGGCAGTTCAGTACAGAATTGTGTGTGTTTCTTATACTTCATACTGAGCTACATGATCTATGGTTCCACTGATTGCATTTTAAGAATTTTCTTTGGAACATCTACTTGGAAATGGGAGCCAACAAAATGCTTTTGAATTGTGAACAGAATGTTTCCAGATGTATCCACATAGGAGTACCTGTGCTCTTTGTAGGGCTAGCTGTAGGAATTCATTTCACTGATGTATTAAAGTTGTTATGTGTTCCAAACACATGGATGTGTTATATCATCACATCACTCGAGCGCATCAAATACTGTTATGAATGAGGAGAAGTCAGATCCTAGTTATGAATGTAAACACAGTTAGATGCCGTCCTCACAACTTGTTTTAGTTTAAAAGTTAAAATCAGCTACATGTTTCAACCACCAAGGTGGTCCTCATGGTGGTCAGTCCCACCATAACCATCACAGCACACAGACTTACCCAAGCAAACATCCACAACTCAAGCTAACAACAATCCAAATATAAACCTGGAAAACATCACTAGCCGAGAAGATACCGTTAAACAACTTCAGAAATACAAATCTTACGAAATATATACACCCGGAATTCACCATCATTCCATCCACACACCGATCTTACCATCAGTGGCAATTCACAACAAGCACATATCGCAGATCTCCAATGTGATATACATCATAAATGGACTACACATCATCTGATAAACTCAAAACATAGCAATTCCACCACCGCCCCAGCGTCAACTAATGCACATCAGAGCATCTTTGAAACCTCTGGTTACTGTATGCTGATCTTAAATAATCTAAAGATGTTTAAATATTGATTTTTATCCTTATAGTTTATAACTCTGTATTTTACAAAGTTAAAAACTGTACATGTTTGTACCAATTAAATTGTATGCACAACAATTACTCTTGACATGTAATGCCAAGTGAGATCCCAATGGCAAAAGGTTCTTCCTATTACATTTGTAATAAGGCCTGATGGTGACCACCTGGGTGGTTGAAACATGTAGCCAATTTTAACTTTTAAACTAAATGGCTGTAAATGGCTGTAAGAAAGGCTGTCTTTCTAGAATTAACATTTTAATAGTTGTTAACCTACTAATGTACATTACTGTTCTGAATAGGTGGGAAATATTCTTTAGTCATATATTAAATCAACGTGGGCTTTTATTCAGTTAGGCATAATAAGGTGCAGGGTGGTTATGATGAGGTCAAAATTGCTTTTACAGAATCGAAGGTTGTAGGTTGGCTGTGCCACCCAGGTTCTCACAGCCATGTCAGTCTGAAAACAGATGCGTACATAATGTGAATGGCATGAGGAGGTTAAGGAATCCTGTGCCCTGTTTCCTAGTGTTACAAGTATAAAAGAAAACAATTACAGCGCTTCATCTCTTCCATGATTAAAACAGTAAATTTCATGTGAAAATTGTAATATGCAAAATGCTTTCTCATGAAGTTAAAATGTTCCATTAGTAATGCGCGTGTGTGGTTTATTTTATGCCACTGTCAGTTACTGAGACTATATAACCATTGAATGTTATGATAGTTGATGAACTGGAAAGGATTTTGGAGGAAGCAGTCATAGCCTAATGAGGGTATTGACAGAGCAAAGGTGTGAACCAGGCTTTTCCTGTATACATGCCACAAAGCAGTACCACTGCACCAACCCATTTGGCCGTCTAATTACGTTTTTTAAAGAATGTGTAATGCCTTTCCACATAATACAAGTAGCTACACATCTGTGTACAGTTTACTATGACCAGTTGCCACAATTCCTTTGTGCACACAATGTGTATACATTCTTTATTTCTATTCGTTAGGTGACCTGGCAGCTTGATTCCATCATGTGCTAGGTTACCTGTGATATAGGTAAATTCATATGTTTAATGAAACAGCACAGAATGCTCTACGTTTACAGATATCCTGTTCTTACGAGTATGATTTTTATATCAGCACATTCTACTTTTTAAAGTAAGCTTAATTGGGAAACCTAATCAACAGAATTGCTTCACTATAAATAAATAACTGGCAGGTATTGTCTGTGTTTTTGTAAATACTGTTGAAGGTGCTGTGTCTGTCAGCACTGGTTTCCTTTTCTTCTTCGCTTTGTCATGACAGCCCTTTACTTCAGTGTATATTATCATTACCTGCTGCTTCTGTACATTGTGTAGTCTTTGTATCGACAGAACCACAAGTGTATTCTGTTCCTGAATGGACTTGGAAAGGAAGTTCCTCTCACTCTCTGTTTCTGTACTTACTTTTGTTTTGAAAACGAGCAGTTTGAAGGAGCGTGTTGGATCTTAATAGTAGCTGCTGAGAATGAAATTTGGTTGTCCGTGTGTGGCAAAGCAAATTTCCTGTAATCCTTGTGGATACAACTGTGCATACTGAGTGAGGTACTTGTTTCGTTTCATTGTTTTTAATTTCAAGTGGACAAAGTAAGTTTAAAATATGGAATGTTTGTTGATAAATTCATTACTGGTTGAGTACTTGCTATGTTTTTCATGGGTTAGGAATAAAAAAGAGACATAGATGAATAAGTTTAATATAGATGTGGGCTTTGTTGCTGATTCTGTGTTTGGTTGTTATGTCATGTGTGTTAATTGCAGGACATTAAACACAAAATTAACTGCCAGTGCATTCAGAGTGCAGGTATATGCAGATTAACACAGGACATGGTGGTAACTCAACTGGCATTTCCGTATTCGTTGATTTACTTCCGTGTTTTGTGTTGGTTTTTTGTTTTGGATGACTGGCACCTCTGTATTGGCTGCTTGCCTTCTTATCAGTATTTTTTGTATGGCTTTGTTTAAAGTTTTTAATTTTGAATTATTTGATGCAAAATGTGAACTGGTAATTGGAATATTACAATAATATATGGTGGAATTAATCTGGCTCACACAATTGCAATTAGCATCACAGAGCTCCCGCTATGCACTGATTTATTTCACCAATCTGTTCTCAGCCATTTTGGAAATTTGTGTTTCATAACTTTGCAGCTTTTCCTTCACAAACTGTTTGAGCAATTTTTGCAACATCATTTACTCACATACTTTAATTTTCTTGTTGATGTGTTTAAGATAGAGACTTAGCTATTGATGGCAGATTCAGCCTATGAAGCATGTGCTGTCAAGTACATTAGATTGCATACATTTGAATGCATTGTGGCTTAGAATTGTCAGACGATGTACAGTTTGTGTAAGAAAAGTGGTGAATGTACACCATGGAAAATTTGTTCAATGTCTGGGCTTGATGTGATGAAGCAAGCGTGTGCAGATGAGTCTTGAAGTTTCCGCAACAGGGTGGTTGAGTACTCTGTTCTTCCAGGATATGACCCTTGAAGGTCAGAGCACTACATTCCTTTGATACATTGGGAACCAATTACCCAGTGACATAGCATTATATCCCAGAAGAAGGAGCCCTGGAACCTGTACATGTAATGCGATTACTATGACTTTGTTACAGTGTCATATGAAAACTGTACTTTCCTTTCATTTATTGTCACATCCTGCAGCTGCACGTTTGGCTGCATTGCTTATCTTGTGCCAGAGCAGGTGATATTTTGAAAACTGCATGAAGTATGAACTGAATATTGATGGATGTCTCATCAGACCAGAATTTTGCATCATATATATTCAGTATTTAAAATAGTGCTTGATAAGATTTAGATGTATGAATGTTTGCCTTTCTCGGATGTTTTATGTCTGTTTTACAAATATTGAGAACTTCCAGGCTAGTGTGACTGGAGTTCATTGATTGCTTAAAGGTGTAAGATATTTGGAGGTCACAGCACTGCCACAGGTGAGCGGATTCAAATCCTGAAACACTGTAAGTTCTGAATCATGGACAGAGCCCAAAACACATGTGTTTGATTCCCAGTTGGTACAGAGATGATTTTGTTGAGAACTGCTCGTGAATGCCACCAATTTAAAACATTGTTATGGTCATCCTTATTTGTGTTCCGTAGAAGAACAAAGATATTGCACTTAAGTTTTTGTTTTTAAATTTACTATAAGCAATAGTGATATTAGTGGTCATGCCTTTTGAGTATTCTGGAAGAAATGACCATGCTTATGGGTGAACGTACTGCCTCCATGTGCAGGGTAGAGAGAGAACCGGGATGGGCAGTGTACCTGTACACATACACACAGTAGAAAATCACACATTCAAGATGGGTGCAGGAATGCATTTGGGCACCTGCTCTTCAGAGTTAGGAAATACTAGTTGAGTGTCCAGTGACATGTAATAAAAGATACATGTTTTTTATTTTTTTAATTATTTAAACATATGACAAACAGTGTTATGTGAAACATTTAAAAATATGTAATGCTGTACTAGCACAGCTCGAGGTATACATCATAAGTAATGTATTGGTACTGTGTGTGACCTGTAAGTTATACAGTCATAACTTATTTGTATGGCTTTTGAAAGTTGGCAGTGGAGAAATTAATGTACCCGTTTGTCACTTGGCACAGAAATGTACAAAAAATGTTCATATGAATGGTGGTTGGCCAGGCTGGTTGCAACAGTATGGCAGCTGTTCCGAGAGGGCAGTCTTGGAATTGGTCTTAACATGTGAATAGTACATGCAGCCGGACTGATAATTAAAAAGTAAACATGGTCTCGAAAATGATCACATAAAGTACAAAAAGTGTTGCTTTTGAGGCCAAATCATATATGACACTGAGGCTTCATTTTTACCATGACTGACTGTACATGATGTTATACTGCAGCTGCGTCTTAATTGTTCCTCTGAATGATGTGCTCAAAATGTGTATGTCTTATAGATGAAAGTGATGGTCAAGTTTATGTTGTGCTACAACCCATTCTGCTGATTTCTTCCAAAACAGGGTACTCAAAGTACTTATCAGTTGATCAGTGCAACAAAACTTGGACAGTTGTGCGAATTATGAATCACGTTTTAATATAGGTAATATTAGTTTCATTACTGGGCAGTAATTAAATTCTGTGTTTGTAGGGAAGTAATTAATGTAGTACACTGCCTTCCTTGATCCTCTCCCTGCCACTAATTAAACCAGTGGGACAGGTTCTCTCAGCCTGTCATGATCTGTTCCAAATGCATATGTGTAAAGGTGGGTTTTTCCATTCATGTATTTATTATTATGAGGTGGCAGAAATGCAACAGTCACTTTTTAGCAGTTTGTGTTTCATATTATGAATTTGTATTTCTGTCTTATGAACTGGCCAGTAGCCTGGTAGTGGGAAGCTTAAAGGTTAGCTCTTGTGTATTGTTTGTAAAGGGTCTGTCAGAAATAACTGGAAGATTTTATTTACAGTTAATTACTTGTTAAAAGAGGGTTGAAAAAGTTTCGCATACAGATGTGTGTGTATGTGTTGCACACATGTGGGAGATCAACTTCATTTCATTTTTTTTTTAATGGAATATATCAGGAGTTGTTCCGTTTTGATGCGTTGCACTAGGTGCCATGTAAAATCTATGGTGACATTATTTATCATTCCATCAAAAACTTTGAGTTGTTCACAGATTTTTGTCTTTAGGCATATTTGATGTGGGGTCATGTATCATACGTATGACTTTTAGTACCCTCATTAAAAGTAACCCATCACTGATTGAGAAATGAGTTGGTGGTTATGTGTGTCAGGAACAGAAGGTAATCTGTGCTGAAGGTATTTAACTCAGAACACTGCAACCTATTAAAAACAGGTGTTTTCAGTTCTTGCCAGTTTTTCCTTCGTCATGCTGTAGCAATATTCCCATATTCTCAGCACATGGAACTAGGCTGGGTTAATGCGCTTAGTAAGCCTGTGCTGTGGAGTTCTGACTGACGGCTTGATCCTGTTGTGGCATGGCACATTGCAGAGTCAAAAATGCCTTTGAAAATTGCCCTGTCATACTGCAATAGATGTACTTCAACTGAACAACTTCTCACAAACAACACGGTTAAGTGTGAGATGAGGTATTAGCAGCAGTTTTTCAGGGGATTCAGGTCTCCTAGGGTGATGTGCTCTGTCAGGTGAGTTGTTCCCAATACTTCACAGAATTGTAATGGTTTTGTCTTCAACATTGAAGCAGTCAAAGAACAGTTTTTCACCTTAGATTGCTCAACTCTTGTAGGTGAAGTCAGCATGATCTTTTTTAAATGTTGGGAACCACTGACCCAGTGACATAGTGTTACATCCCAGAGGAACTGGATCATTGACCCTGTTGCACTCTCCAGCGAACCATTTTGAACTTCTTGCCAATTAATTTCCAAAACCAATACTGTGAGGTTTTTGTGCACAACCCATTGTCATTATATGTGCATAACTGTTATCCACAGATTCTTTCATTTGTTTCTGACAGACCTTGTATAAATTTTCTTTTGTATTACCAGTTGTATGTGTAACAAGGTGTACAACGCAGGACGCTAACAAGATGCCAGGATCATTGAGAAAGTGTTTTGATGCCAAGAACTGGAAGCTTGCAGTTTTGGAGGCTGACTTATCTTCCACCCATATCATTGCTTATAATGGTGGTAGTAAGTTGATGTCACCGTTACAGCCAGTCTCAGTCAGATGCCTTTTACTACTGTCCTCTCATTTATGACTTGCTTGCTTTCCAAATGCATTCTTTCTCTACCAAACTTTTGTTTTTATTTGATGTCTTATTTGTAAATGCTAAGTGCCTAGGCTCATAATACCATGTTAAGTAAACTATAAGTTGGCCAGCCCAACAGACCTGTGTGTAGAGTATAGCATATGAAGTCCTGTATTTGTGCATAATTTTCTGCTACCCTAGACACTTTACCCCTCTCAGACCCTCTCTTCGGTGAATCCCTCAAGCAGCCCTGTTGTTTGGTCAGTCTTTGAAATTGTGGTACAAATATGATGCATAAATTTCATGTGGAACATATAGGCAAGTTTTAAGATGCAGTTGGTCTAGCCACAGAATTAATCGTGTCAGTGGATTTAATTTTTTCCATAATTTTTGTGTTATTGTGTGCACCTGAGATATATTCATTATGCACATGATGCAGTGTAATACGCTTTACACAAGCACTGTACTTTTTTGTGACAACAAAAGGTGTAATGTTTTGGTGCAGCATGCCTATTCCAGGTAGTATGGAGGGGTGCCAAGTGGAGAATCACTTTTTTCACATGATATGTCATAGGGTCACAGGAGCCAGGATAGTATAATAGGAATAGTGACTTACTGTGGGATGGAAGGTCCGGGATTAGGATGCCAGTAGAAGCAAGATATTTTCCTCTTCTCCAGATTATCCAAACCATCTGTGGAGCCCACCTCAGCCTCCCATTTGATGGGTACCGGTGTTCTTTCCCGAGCATCAAGTGGCCAGGGTGTGAAGTTGACCACTCATCTCCTTCCATTGCAGATAGTAGGAATGAGTAGAGCTATATCTCATCTCTCCCTATATTCTTTTTGGCATGGAGAGTGACAGCTTTTATATGATAGCGTTGTGGTGCTGGGTCATGGTGGGGCACTAAAGTCCTAGGAATAATTTCTTCCAACAGTTTACAGTGTTGTTACACATTGGCAGTAATGCTACATAAATCTGAATCTATTTTAAGTCACCTATTTCATAGACTTTGCTCCTTTTTTGTTCAGAGACAGTAAGAAATAACAAAGATTGAAATTGATAGAACACTATGTTTCAGGAACATGATCCATCCCCGTCTTCAGTCTGTTTGCTTGTTGGGTCTTTCAGTTGCTAAACCTGATGCTTGATTTTGATGATACATTAAGTGGAAGAATAGTATTAATACTTAATGGCAAAACTTGCACTTACGTGTGCGCTATCAGGTAGATATGACAGTTCACTTAAAAATTGAAGTAGACTTTATGTTTATCAAGGTATCTTATTGAGATAGATATTTCATGTGAATTGCATATTTTTTACTTGATAACCATTTTTGAGAAATTCATTGATTTTAGCATGGTTATTGCCTTTGCAGTCTAAAATGTACTATAAGATCTACCACTGTGTAGCTGGATTTTTTGTTATATTTAATATAAGCCAAGCTTACAAAGTATGAAAATGTACTGTGCTGTTGTGGGGTACAGGGGAAAAAGTTCCTTCAGAAAGGGTTTTTTGCATGTTACAAAACAGTAAACATTATGATATTAAAGGAGAATTTCCATGGATCAGGTTCTTAAAATTTATTAAGTGTGTAATATAAGATGAAGATTTGTGCTTGCATCACCCATAGCATTGCTTTAATAATAAGCACAGTTAACCTCTGAAGAGGATCAGTTTTGAACTTTGGTTTGAGTTGACTGTGTTGGTCAGAGTGGACACGTATGGCAAATTCATCTGTCAGGGAAATGCATATATATCTTACCACTTTTGTTAATAAGCATAACAACAACAATTAAGAAGTCATTATTTGTATCTTAAGTCGCTTAATTTTGTCTGTTTTTTCACCTGATACTACGGTTGTCAACTGTTTTAAGTTTTAAACTTGGTATGCCTGGCTGTGTGCTTCTCCACTTGCTGCTTTGTTTTGGTATGTGCATGTGACAATGGACAGTTTACTTGTAAAGTGACAGACATTCAGCATTTTATTTTGAACTAATATTACCTGGCTGCTGAAGGAGAAGTAATTTAGTGCAACCAAAAATTATTTTTGTAACTGTGATGGTCAGAATGTTGAGGCGGAGGGGTATAGCCAGTTTTGAGGTTGACAATTGATGATAGATTTGATGTGGGAGTAAATTCCTTATTTTATTTCTGGACAGTAGAATGTTGGCATTGACTCATGGTGATTAACCCTTTAAAGACAAAGAGTATCTGTTTTATATAAGGACTCAGTGCGTACCGCGCCGTAAACACTCTGCACTTTGGTTATAAAAACCAATCTCTTAATGTTTTATAAGGCAGAAGTTGCTGTTTGTTCTGAGATCCGTACAAAACACATAAACGCAATGTGGGCACCACGTAGAATTTTTTAATGTTAAACCTGGTGGTACGTAAAGTTACCGCTAGGCTTTAAAAAGTTAAAATGGTTAGTAATCGGGTAGTGTTTCGGTTGGTATCATGAGATGGGAAGAAAGCAAGGAGTATGATTTATCGCCTATCCACACATGTGAGGCTTTCAAATAGTTTCTTCATTGCTGAATTTAGGTCTAACAGAATGATATTAAAGAATGAATGTTGTGAAGTTTAACCCCTTATCAGACAACATAAAACTGTGCATTGATACTGTAGCAGGCCAATCAATTGAAAGTGTTCTGAAGATGCAGTACCTTAACCTTTCCTGTGAAGGACTGAGGACTTTTATAATACCTGCTACTGGATTGTTGGAGTTTATTTTGCGTGTGTGCATTATTGTATATCCTGTCATATTGCAAACGCTAGATCTGTAACACAACACTGACTGTAATAGTTGAGCTGTATTCTGAATATTATTGTTATGAAAGGAAATATGGCATAGAAATGTTTTAGAGACTAAAATTGTATTATTTTTGGCCCTCTGGTTCTTTGTAACTTTGTGTTTCAACAAATGAATACTTAGCTCTTTTGTTACCCATTCCACGCAGAAATTAATATTTGTGATTTACCGCATTTTGAGTGACATAGTTTATCTTTGTGTCAGGTTATGTATCTGATTGCATTGGTGCTTCAAATTTGACCCCAATTTTGTTAGGTCTCTGCTGATCATGCGATGAATTAACTGCATTACAGGATCACATTGGTTGGAGAGATGTCGATATGTCTCACCAGCCTGGTACTTAAGTTATTACATGTAATAGTAACCATGCTACAAGTACAGTGTTGCCTTCACCCAGAAATCCACTGCAGTCTGCACTTAGATGTGTTTATGTCTGAGTGCAGTGTCTGTATAACCTGAGGATTCCTGTCTTCTGAGATGTGACGCTGTTATTTTAGTATATAGGGGTGTACATTTTGGAAGAGGTTCCTGCCTTCATCCTTAGCGCTTGCCAAGAGGACCTCTTCATGGACTACCCTAAATATAGAGACGGCAAGCTCCTTTCAAACCTTGGTACCTCTGTATCAGTCTACATGATGTCATATATACTGAAAACAGAACTTTCATCATCACCACTTTGAGGATCTCAGATCTGTATACTCTTGTATCAACGCACTGCAGAGGTAGTTGTGTTTCAGCAACCTCTAAATTCGGTGTCAGTCAAACAATAGCCATACACATGGTTTTTGTGGCTAACAATTCAGTTTTGGAGAGAAAAGTTAGAAAATTTTCCTTCAGGTTGGCAGAGAAGTAACTACAAAAATAAGCTGTCTACAATTCTTGTACAGATGGTTGGAGGGAAATACAGATATTGCATTCATTGGAATCCTTACTTTAAATGTTTGTTTTACATGTCTCTAGTGGGTCTGTTACAAATACGTGTTTCTTCTCAGTTGAGGTTGTGCCATGGCTCAGGTGGTTAGTGACCAGCCTGTCATTGCAGGGGCCTGAATTCGATCCTGGGCCAGTCCATGTGGGATTTTGGTGGACAAAGTGGCACTGGGACAGGCTTTACTCTGAGGACTTTAGTTCGCCCTTCATTATAACTCCACCAGTACTCCATACTTAATTGTTCATCTAACAATGATTCTACATATTTTTAACATTTGATAGCATAATTAAATTACACATTTTGTAAGAACGCTGTAGAAAAGAAGCTGAGTTTCATTGTGTATGGAATATTGGTGATTTATTCAATTCCACGTTGAATAACTGAATGTTTAACATCAGAGTCATTAGTGGTGATATGACAACAGAATAACATGTACATTACAGAAGCAAAAGAGTCAGGATAGCATGGTGATTATAGTGACTATGCTATGTCCGTGCTGGGCAATCCATGATTCGAATCCCAGCAGGGGCAAAGAGATTTTTATGTGCTCCAAAACATCCACACTGGCTCTGGGACACAGCCGTCCTATTTTTGAATAGGTATGGTGGTTCTTTCCAGGGGAAGGGGGGTTAAGTTGGTGGGGCATGAAGTTGACTGCTTGCCTCCATTTAGTGCCGAGGCTAAGAATGAGAGGAGCTATACCTCTACTCCTCCAGATGTGCCTTCATGGTATGGTCAGGGGCAACTTCATTACAGAAGCAATGTTTTATAAATTGAAACTTGTGCAAGTGCTAATTATGCCTTGACAGTGCTAAAGCTAACCAAAATAATTTGTGGAGATACTCAGCTTACTTTCTAATAAACATGTGGACACAGAATACAGTTTACCCAGTTATAAAATTGAGATGTGCAGGGAACAGAGAAGAAAAGCTGAAGATCAGTGTGAAGTATGAACTAGTCAGCTGGTGGCATGCTGCCTGTAATGTATGTGGTTAGCCTGTAAGTGAACATCGATTTACAATTCTAGCAGACAAGGTGCTTACCACTTCTGCAGCTAATTTAACGTAGACAGCTACAGCAGAGACAAGTACAACCAGATTTTTACAACCTTTGCTTTTAAGACAAGGCTCTTGAATTGCTGTTTTAATTCCACATAGCAACTGTCATTAAACATGTATGTGCTGTATGATGTTTTTAATTTATTCTTTGTTTACAGTTCATGGATTTTTGTTTATTTAAATTAGATTTTTTAACTGTGTGTATGTGTATGTTTCCAGCATGTTTGAAATGGTTTCTGTGCATGTTACTTTTCACTGCTCTCCTTTATTTTGATTCAAAACAGTTTTTGTTGTGTGCATGAATTTTGTTTTGTTATTATTTTATTATTTTTTTGTAAATTAAATACCTGTAGTGCCCACAGTGTAAGCAAGCAGTTAGTTGATACATTAGATTCATTAGACTGCTGTTCAGAAATTTGTGTACATAGCACAAAGGTGGTAGCAATCTTGTCCATAATTTGTCTACATTGTGTACATTGCACAGAAATATGAGAAATGTTGTCCACAATTTGTGTACATTGTAAACACTGCACAAAAGCATTACTAATCCTGTCCACAATTTGTGTACATTGTGTACATAGCACAAAAGTGTTAGGAATCCTGTCCGTAATTTGTCTACGTTGTACACATTGCACAGAAGTATTAGAAATTGTATCCACAATTTGTGTACATTGTGTACATTGCATGAAAATATTAGGAATCCTATCCACGGTTTTCTACATCATTGCAGTGGAATTAGGGTCAAGATATGGAGCAGGATTTGAACACATTTTTCATTACGTGTGTCTGAAATATCAAACACTACCTTTTTAAAAAAAATCAGTAGTTTCTTTGTGTTGTAACTAAGCAGCCATATAAAATATCACATTTGTATTTGTGGTCCATATACAATTTTGCAACATTTGGCCAGCATTTCTTACAGCTCTCTCTTATTGTTATGACCAAACCATTCAACCCTCATGTACCAGAATATTCCCTAACTGACAAACTAAACACTGCCAGCTGGATTTTCTGTTCCCGTGAATAGAGCCAGTCTTCATGAGGCTTCATCTTCAAATTGTTTACACATAAGAAGGCACAGGCTGTGATCCTGTAGGGTGTGTCCAAAGACTTGTAAGCAAAGTGTTTTGACTGCAATGGAATTCAGTAAAGTTATCTGTGTTAAAAGTAGTAAATTAAATTAAATTAAATTTCATCTGGATGTATTTGTCAGTGTTGCCAGTACCAATTTGTGACATAGTATGAAACTGTCCTGCTTTCCTAATTTAGTATATTTTTTTAATTTATAAAGAGAGCACAAGCATGGTTGGTAAAGGCCCACAGCTCTCTTCTAAAAATTCAGCCCAGAATAATGAATGTACTGCATAGTACATTATACTTTTGTGATAGAAATGCATTCATGCTGGGTTGCATTTCAGTGTACTTAGATTTAACTTGTGTGAAATTGTTGAGAAATATGGCACACATAATTTTCCTTAATTTATTTTGATTGATATGAATAATTTTGACAAATATTCAGAGCTTCCATTGCTGCACTGTTGGCATGTTCCTCCAATACAAGTAAAATGAAGGGAGTGGAGTGAAACAAACATGTGTATCAATTAAATGAAGAGCTCTCAAAATCATGAGGAATGATCTTGTATTTCATGGCCATAGTACGTCAAGTTTGGAAGAACGATGTTGCAACCTGCTAAATCCAAGTTAATGCAGCAGTGATGGGGCAAACTAAACCATATACGAGAAAGGTCGGTTACTGCCTGCATCCATTGTGATATCCTGTAGTTCTCCTACGTTATATGGTTATTTCAGCTTTAAATAGCTTATTTTTAACTTGCTACACGGGGATAAAATGTGTGGCACTTTCAGCCCACGAATTGCAGCTTATTTTCACTTTGTCTTTCTAACTGACTTAAATTATTTTCACATCTGGTGTTTCCATTTCCTCCTTCATGTAACTGTTCTTTCAGGTATGTCATAGCATTTTGTTCAGTTAGGTTCCTATACTGATTTTTCAGAGAAAGAAGCTGTTTTAACCCTTTAAAGACGAAGCGTATCTGTTTTATATAAGGACTCAGTCCGTACCGCGCTGTAAATACTCTCCACTTCAGTTGTAAAAACCAGTCTCTTAATGTTTTATAAGACAAAAGTTGCTGTTTGTTCGGAGATCCATACAAAACACATAAACGCAATGTGGGCACCATGTAGAATTGTTAATTGTTAAACCTGGTGGTACGTAAAGTTACAGCTAGGCTTTAAAAGGTTAATCTTGGTTCTTAGAGATATGAGTGCCAGCAAACCCGCCTGCCACAGCGCTGTGTTAACGGTCAAGATCACAAATAAAATTAGCTATAAACTGCTGTCAAAGCTGTCAGAGTTTCAGTAACATTTAATGTTGGAGCTTCAAGTGTTTTGGGATGTGCCACTTTGTTGTTTTGTGATTGGAAGTACACACCGAGCGATGCAGTGCTACATCCCAGAAGACATGCATCTTCAACTACACTGCTCTGAGGACCTCAAATCTCACAAACTGCATTGTCTTCTGATTCGTTATGTTTTGTAGCGCATGGGTTGTTATTTCGAGAGTTTTGTTTGCAGTAAGATAATTCTTATATAGGCTCCGACTTTATCATCAAATATAATAGGATACCACATGTTCATATGAGGTATCAGGTTTCTGCTGCCATGTAGTTGAGGCTTTCCCTGTTCTAGGATGTTATGCAGCGTAGGTTGGTAGCTGGTTACTAACGTGTTGGCACTGAATATCAGTTCAAAAATGTAGATATCCAGCTACCAGTCTACACTGCATAATATCCCAGAAGACTGAAGGCTTCACTACATGATCACTTAAAAATCAATGCATGCCTGTTGGTGGAGCATTAACCCTTTAAAGACGAAGCGTATCTGTTTTATATAAGGACTCAGTGCATACCGTGTTGTAAACACTCTCCACTTCGGTTATAAAAACCAGTCTCTTAATGTGTTATAAGGCAAAAGTTGCTGTTTGTTCTGAGATCCGTACAAAACACATAAACGCAATGTGAGCACCACGTAGAATTTTTTAATGTTAAACCTGGTGGTACGTAAAGTTACCACTCGGCTTTAAAGGTTAAAGACAAAGCGTATCTGTTTTATATAAGGACTCAGTGAGTACCGCGCTGTAACACTCTCCACTTCGGTTATAATATAATGTGTTATAAGGCAAAGGTTGCTGTTTGTTCTGAGATCCGTACTAAACACATAAACGCAATGTGGGCACCACGTAGAATTTTTTAATGTTAAACCTGGTGGTATGTAAAGTTACCGCTAGGCTTTTAAAGGTTAAAGAGCATTCAGTGTGAATAACTGCTGTGCTGTTAAAAGTTGTTCCTGTTTTGTTGAATAGCTCTCTGTGGGTGTTCATTGTTATCAACGTGTGTCCTGGATAATGTATTGCCACAAGAAACTTAGAAAATTTGCCGCAGTGTACCCCGGCATTTGAAGTAACACCTGTCATGTAAATTACATGCTAACCATATCTTGTTAATTTTTGTGTGTTTGACTGTTCTACAATGTGATGGTCAATCATTTCTGAATGTTAGTTGCTTGAATTCAAGAGGACAGCATTATATGTTGAAAAATTTATTTAGATATCATCATGTTTCAGTAAGAAGTACTGTGAAGTTTTCTGGATAAACATTTTCCTGACATATTTCCTATTTAAAATGGTTTGAAATAAGGGGTGCTTCTGTCATTGCGTTTTTTAACTTTATTTTAATGGGGTGCTTCTGTCATTGCGTTTTTTAAATTTATTTTAATGAAAGTCCAAAAGTCGAAGAGAGGAGGAATTCAAACTGAATGGAACGCATCAGTGATGATATGATATTTTTAATGAACCTGGAAAGTGAAGTCATTCTTATGTATCTTGCCAGAATACAGCACAGCATCATGATATAAGGATGGTTAATAAAATTCTTCATAAATGTGGCAGAGTTTGTGAATGGGAATGACAGTCCCAAATCATGGTGAAGTTGAGAGGAGACTACAGTTGGGGACATGTTAATATTCTTTTCACAATGTTGTATTTTAAAAATGTAGCATTAAAAATGAACAAAACTTTAGTTTTATGGTTTTTTTTTGTTCTTGGGAAATTTGATTTTGCATTTTTTGAGGGAAGAATGTACATTTGGGTACTTAATGAACAACTCGAAGATGGAGACATTTGGGCCTAAGAAAGAAAAGTTAATAAAGGACTAAAGAAGGTGACACAATCAGGAGCTCTGTAGGTTGTACTGTTCACAAATATTTTTAGAGTGGTTAAACTAAGAATAATGACTGTGAAGCAACGTGGTGTATGGAGCCCTGTTGTTCGGTATTGAACTGACAGAATTTTGTTGTTTGCCTATGAACTGACAGAATTCCATTGTTTGGCAGTGACCCGACACAATTCCGGTTTCGTGTTTGGTGAAGTCCCCTGCCCGAGTGAATTGACAGAGTTACATTGTTTGGCAGGGAACTGACAATCACATAAATATTACTGTTGCTGTGTGGGCATATGAATTGCACACAACACAGACATACAGGTGTCTTGTTATTTTGGAAATTTCTTGTGATAATTTCCACAACGAGAAAAAACCGTGAACTGTGGAAAAGAAGAAGTAAAAATCAAATGTAGTAATATTTATTTTATGTCTGCATTTTTATTGTTCATGAAACCACCAGTCCTCAAGAATTTACGTTTGACTTCTTGGATCTGTGAGGGTTACTTTTATGTATATATTTAATATACACTGCTGTGGTAATGCATGTCAGAAATATATTAGTTGATGAGGGGATCTTTAAAAATACTTTTCTCTTGCTCTCTGCTACTCAAGAACATAAACATTAAAATACACAAACTATATTTAATTTTTTTATGCAGATGGATTCTTTACCTTGAGCGATAATGGCAAGGCACAAACCCGTGTGAACAAACGCTAATGTTACACCTCACTATTGTCCGCTGTTTTTGTCTTTTGGGATTCTATGAGAGTGGATTCTTGCTTTCCTTATGTTAGTTCTGAAGTCTTAGGATTGTATGGAATAGTTTAGTGAGAGACTTCCCTGATTCTGTGATTGTTTCTGTATGATCAAAAAATGGTGTAACTCACTGTTGACACTTTTAATCAGATTTAGTTGTCTGTCATTGGCCTGCCTCATGCTCACTCTGTGTTTTTAATGTCACTTGATGTGGTATGTGGGTTGTGCCATAGTTCAGGTGACTAATCACTGACTTCTCACCACTGAGGAGAAGAATTCAATCCAAGGGCAATCTATGTGAGGTTTTTTTGGATAAATTGGCAGTGGGACAGGTGTCTGTCCAAGTACTTCAGTTTTCCTGTGTCAGTATCCTTCCACCTTTGCTGCATACTCATTCATTCATCTACCACCGACGCTGTATAATGTTTTTCTCCCAGTACTTCAGTTTTGCCCTGTCAGTATGATTCCATCAGTGCTCCATACTCATTCATTCATCAACCACTGACGCTGTATAATGTTTTTCTCCCAGTACTTCACTCTTCCCATGTCAGTATCATTCCACCATTGCTCCATACTCATATTTCATTCATCTGCCATCGATGTTATATACTGTTAGCAGTTGACAGTGTCATTAACCCTTTAAAGACGAAATGTAATCTGTTTTATATAAGGACTCAGCTCATACCGCGCTGTAAACACTTTCCACCTCGGTTATAAAACCAATCAGTTAATGCTGTATAAGGTAAAAGTTGCTGTTTGTTCTGAGATCCGTACAAAACACATAAACGCAATGTGGGCACCATGTAGAATTTTTTAATGTTAAACCTGGTCGTATGTAAAGTTACCGCTAGGCTTTAAAAGGTTAAATAAAACAATAAAGGAAAAATATATTGTTTTTAAGCAAAGGCTTAATAAATTTGGGGTCCTTACATCTTAAAACTGGTGAACGTTTTTCGAAGTTTTGTCATATAATGAGTTTTGATGTAACTGACAGGACTTACGTTCATGTACTTCTGTTGTTCATGAGAGAACCAGATGTATAAATTTGCTTTGATAAGGTATATTTTTGATTTGTTCTTTCACTAGCGCTATGACATACTATCTTTCATACAGGGAATATTCTGAAGCTGTATTGTTAAGTTGTAAAGTGGTATTATATTTTACAATTTTCGATCACAGTTGCATCTTGTTAGCATTTTATAATTATTGAAGTTCTGAGAATGTCATTTAGATATTGTGTTTTTGTACATGTGCCACACGCAATTGTTTTCCTGCAGCAGTGTACCAGTGGGAGCCTACAGGCTGAAATCGTAGCCTGCTCACTTCATTTTGATAAGTACTGCTTATGAATGTATAATACCATGAGCATAGTACCCTAAAAGGAAACAGTCTTCATGTGAACTTACAGTAGAATTCCAGGCTAAGAGTTTTCCATATCCAGAGACAGCAAGTTTGGTATCAGCCCAATTACCTTCAGTTTTCTAACGGGGTTTCCACAAAGAAAAGTGTCATTTGGGGTTTTGCTGTGAGGTGAATGTGTTCTAGGATGAAAAATTTTGATATTCTAAGAGAAGAGAAGCGTAATCTTGCATAAAGGATATTTATGTTTTAACTTTGATAACATGAATTCATTCAAGAGTTTGATGCATAGAATTTGTGTATTGAACTTTGAAATTATCTCCAAAAAAACTGCCAGTTCCAGTTCTTGATATTAAAATATATCACTTACATTATGTTTACACAGTAGAAAAATACCTGATGTATGTGTAATGCAAAAGTGGTCCAAGTAACGGGTCTGTGAAAATTCAAAGCATTGATTGTGTTCGTACATGAAGGTGAAGAGAAATGAGCAAGCACTATTAATTGGAGCCACAATACAATGAACAACTGACAGAAACCAGTTCTGTTTTCCCCTCTGTATACAGTGTTTCTACTGGCAAATGCTCTTTTCTGTTTCTGAGTAAGAAATATTACATAAAAATTCAACATCTTTATTACATACAATTCATGTATAAAATACAGCATTTCCTTGGTCATGCTTGAAGGAAAAGATGTACTGCATGAAATGTGGTTTAGGTTTAGATTTTATATTGCTGCATACTGAGTTGTTTGTTGCATTGGGTGTGCAGCCCAGTGCCATTTCAGCGCGCGGTGTCATGGCGCCCACCATCGGAGGCGACGGCTCAGTCTCTCGGCAACGTCCGGAGAACGCACTCGACGCTCTGCTAGATGAGCTTCAGACATTCGCCCGACCACCTTACCGTACTGGCAGTGGTCATAACCCTTCCATGGCAGACATTGGCCGCAAGGGGAGCATCGACTCGGCACACACTCATGCTCCTTCCCTTCCTTCCTCAACTGGTACATCATCACTACGACGTCTTCATTCATATCCTTCTAGTTCAGATGGAGGTGGAAACTCTCCACCAACAGTCGCCCTATCTCGCCTCCAGGTTTCTGGAAGCACTTGTGCAGATACGCCAAAATCACCTGCCACATCTCCCAAACCTCCAGTTCCTGAACGTAACTCAGAACTCCTCTCTCACCTTGCGGGTCGCCGCATTCCTCCACCACCCCCTCCTCGCACCAGCTCACGATCACCTCTGGCTTCCCCCACAAGTCCCTCTCTACCTCCTAGAGGTCAACATCCTCCTAGCCAGCCACAAATGGGTGTTGGGGGAGGGACCTTGCTCAGGAGGGGTGGGCCTGGACGCAGCAGTCTCCGGGAACCCCTCCGCGGAACTCCTGGCATTTCAGTGCCATCTTCCACTGCCATGGCTAAACAAGAAGACCCTAACCAGCCTCAACCAGGCTTCAATCCTCTCTCAGCAAGCAACAGTTCAAGTTGTGAGAGTATAAATTCCCAGGAAGGCCTCCAGCAGAACAAAGCCGTGAACACGGGCGGCAGTACTGGCAATAAGGCTCGGCAAGAGATCCTGGAGCAGCGTCATCAGGAGCTCCTTCGCAAACAGCGAGCACTGCAAGAACAGTACGCACGTCTTCAGCAGCTGCAGAGGAGTGGTGGAGGTGGACTGGCTGTTGTACCGCCTCCAGACTTGCTCCTCAAGAAGACTGGCAGTGAGAGTAACTTACTGGCCAAAATGGGGCTAGGCCATAACCTGTCGGCAGCTGCTCCCATCTCGGGATCACTAACTCATCTCGCTGCAGTGGCAGCCGCTGCCAACCAGCAGCCATTAGTGGCCCAGCAGCCACAGAAGCAGGTAGGAGTCAGTACCACCGCTGCGACCACAACGACCAATGTGCAGCCAACTACTACTACTACTAGTACTACTACTACTACTACTACGACTACTACAACTAACAAAATCTATGAAACAGATATCCTGTGACTAAACATCACTTTAATGAAAGTAGTCATTGTTATAATATTTATGATAGAAGTAAGGGACATTTCATGGATACAGAAAAATGAAATTATCAGATGCCAGTAACAGAACTTGTACCCCAACAATGTCTTAAGTTCAAGAAAATTTATTTCCATGCCACCAGAACTCTCCCAGTGACTTTGTTTTATAGTTTTTTGAAGTAATTGTTTGTACACTAATTTTAAACAATTTTAGTGCCAATTAAATTACTGCGAAGAAGGAAGTAAGGCTAGTAACAGGATTCTTTAACCTCTTCAGTGGCAAATTTTATATGCTGTGTTTTTTCATAGCATGTGAATTTGTTTTTAATTGTGTTTTATGAATTGAGGTGTGCATACAGTGCTTGGATGGATGCTGCTGTCCCTCTGGAAATATATTAAAACACTCATAATTGTTTCAGGATATTGTATCGCATTTTGAGTTTATTCCATTATTGCCATCGAAGGGGTTGAAATTTGGCAAAGTGAAATTGTGTTCTGAGAGGATAAAGCAGTGATAATACAAAGGCTTGGAAGCCTGTATTTTCATATTGTTTCAAACACAAAGAGTTAAGTCTGATTAAAGTTAGGTATTTAATGAGTGCTCTACTCGAAAGTTTAAGTGATGTGCGTAGGTAGAAGCATAATAACAAAATTAAGAATGCTAGAATAACCCCACCTCCTTAAAGGGCAAGGAAATAGTAAATAAAATCACTCGTAGTGAGAACTTCGTGACTGATTGCAATAAGTTTTAGCATTGCAATATTTCCGTGTTAACCTTTAGCTGACCAGGGTGGGTATTTTAGCACATGGTTTATGAAAAATGTAAATATTATTTGAACAGAAAAAGATAAAATTATGAAATAAACAACATGTGGGAAATAAAACAGAGATTATGCAGCATGTCACAAAAATGCAGTAAATTGCCCTTTTGCCTAAATATGTAAAATGAATTTCTAGGGGTGTTTTCCTATGTGCATTCACATTTGGCAGCAGGTATTTAAAATGTTAATATATTGGTCAGCCAAATGCAGCATGATTGCAGTAGTTTTGGATTCGTGTTGTTATGTGGTAGAAAGCAAAGAAACTGAACAGATGTTGTTGAAAGAGGATTATATCTTGCTGCCTCTCTACAACATTCTTTACATGAGGAAGAAAATTCAAGGTTGAAAATGATTGCTATCAAAGGTTCTCTAACAGCCTTGCGTTATACAGTGGCGATATTTCAATGGCACGGTGGCCATAATGAGAAAAGTTACACTTCTGTTTTGGTCAAGATTTTTCACCATTCTTTTATGTGACCTCAGTGATGGTGTGGTGGTGACAACATTACGTGCTAGCTGAGCTCCCTAAAACTGCACACAGCTGCTGTCAGCAGGACTTAGTCACTGCTAGGCTCACCTTTGTACAGCCAGGCAGCATTAGGTGGCTTTCAAAAACAATTACTCTGTTGGGAGTATGGTCATAACTTCAGTCACTGTGGATATTTTTGAAACTAATGGGAAATGCTTGGTGGTGTGTGCACAGTATTTCCTCTGTTACCAGCATGCCTGTTCACCCCCTGTGGCAGAAACTAGCAAGTAATTTGGTCTCTACTATATCTAACCTGCCAAATACCCAAGATCTTTCTTATATATCGTCACAGAATGAATTAGCGTGTTGATAATGCATGATGGTTAGGTGATTAATTTAAATTCTCACAAGGAACTGGCTAGTCTGATTCTTCTGAGGCCCTCCAGGCAGTATTTTCTTGAAATTGGCCATGACACTGTCTGCCCAATCCTTCTTAGTGTACCATAACCATCTGCTCATCTTATTTGATTCATCCTGATTTATTCAGTTTTACAGTGTTGTATATGACCAGTCAACTAATTATCCTTGAGATCTGGAATACCAAAGAAAGGTTGTGGATTCTTAGTAGTGACTTACAACACTCGGGGGGAATTATAATATATTGAGTTGCATTTTTAAATACAGTAATATGCAGGCTATCATGGCCCAACCTGGCTTTTATGTTTACATGCTCCAAATGTAGCAGATTTCTTCACTGGATGAAAATGTGTGAGACATTTTGAATGTGATTTAGGCTGTCTTTTGACAGATGTAAATTCATCAAGAATTGCTGGCGAAAGGTTACGTTTGGAAGGCTTGCTAATTAATTTATTCTAGTGATGCATGTAAAACTGAAGTCTTGTCATGTTAAGGGTAGAAATACAATGCTGAAGGCATTGATGAACAGAATGCTAAGAAAGATATGCAGGCACGGGCT